>BMAU01021014.1:0-425894 GCA_019973935.1 Trichonephila clavipes | reverse complement strand
GTTACGTATTGCTATTATTAATATTTTATTAAAATTATTTAAATAAATTTATTAAATTATTCAAAAAAACTTTTAATATTAAATAAATTTATTTGAAAAACTTATTAAATATTTTATAAAATTATAAAATAATTAATTAATATAAAATACTTTTTTTATTATATTAATTATAAAATAATTAATTTAATAATAATAATATATTTTATAAATTGTTTTACATTATATTTTATTTATAATATATTATATTTCACATTATAAAAAACTATTTGTAACTAACTTTATGTAAAATATCATTTAATATTTATTATAATTACTTAATTATATTAATAAATATTATTTATTAATATAAAGTATATTTATAAAATTTAATATAATTTATATAATTACAGTAATTTTAACTTTATAAAATGCAAAATAATTACATAAAATATCATTTAAAATTTATAACAAACCTTTTATAAATAAATTTATTTAATTTTAAAAAATAATTAAATGAATTGAAGAAAAAAATGGATTGAGTGGAATTGAACCCTCACCTCGCGCGTAGTAAGCATACGATTTACCGATCAGGCTACGAACTCGTTGAGAGAAATTGAAATTGAATTGTATAAAAGCTAAGCATGAATTTCGAAAGCTAATATCTCCGAAATTGATTGGCCATTCAGCGGAATTGCATAAGGGGTGAACACTCTCAAAACAAAAAAGCACAACCTTTTATCACCGCGGACCGGTCAACGTTTGCTAATTTTACCGCGGCTGGCTGAGGCGGAGGATGTAGATTGCTTTTATTTTAGATTGTTTTGATTTAATACTTTTAATTTAATTGCATTTAATTGTGACTTCTGAATAAAACATAGCTATACCAAAAAATGAATATAAAGTGAAATATTAAGTGATTTTCATAAAAAGTAGCCCAAACCCTAGAAAAATATACCACAGTAAATAAAAGAGAAATAATTTAAGGTTTCTTGAGCGGACCGGTAGTATTTGATCCACGGACCGGAGGTTGCGGAACACTGGTCTAAAGGATTACTACTATTACACCAAGTCTCGATCCCAAATGAATTTCCTTAGTCGTGCCCTCTCCTTGTTAGTATTACTCAAAAAAGTATTTTCACTTGGCTTATAAATGATCTTTCCAATCACAATAACCTTTCGCAGAGAAACAAAGTTCAAAATTTCTGGAACAATACGTTGAAACAGTTTATTTTTTGATTAAATAAAAAACAAATTTATTGATCGTTTGAATTAATTATAAGATTTTGATTAGTTTTCGCTTAATTTTCTTATTTATCAACGGGTAGTTCACAGAAGTCATGTAGAAATAATTCTACACTGGCTTACATTTGTGAAAGTTTTTAGCTGAAATTATTTTTATGAAATGATACTGAACAAAAGTCTATGAAATGATTAGCTTTGTAACAATTTCAAAATTTCTGGTGAAAAATATCATAACTGTACGAAGGGAGGAATTTAGGCCTCTTTTTACTTTTTTTTTAAATCTGACAGTTTTTTTTTTAAATTTGAAATTTAGATAATCATAAGTTTATTGTTTGAATCCTTTTGAGCACTGACCTTTTTGTAAATGCTCTATTTTAATTTTATAAAACTTATTATTAAAAAATGTTATAATTCTTTTCGTAAACAATGGCTCAAGAGGAAAGTGCATGCCTCTCTTTTTTTTATATTCCTATTTCAAGAAGTATTTATATATTTTTTTCTATCTTAGATCTCTTAACTGTATATAAACTAAGCTTAGTAGCACAACAGCCGATAGAAAGTCAGGACCTAATGGGTTCATCTCAGTTTTCCTACCCTTGGGTACTGAGGTGCATGAGCAGATATTCCAGTCAGAGGGTCAATCCGACGTGAAACACCCAGTACTTAGTTCCTGAGCAAAATTAGTACTCATTTACCGACCCCCTGAAGGGATGAAAGGCTGAGTTGACCTTGCCCAGCCCAGGTTTTGGGCTCCATACCTGGGGCGTAGAAGTGGGCGATACGCTACCACTCAACCACTCGACTCGTGTGCATATACTTTGGTGGTGGTATCTGTATAAACCAGTAACAGCCTCAGTACTACGGTGATCATTTTGGTACGGTGACTAAGGTACTCGGTTTACGGAACAGAAGGTACTGAGTTCTATTCTCAATCATTGGTGACCCTGGCCGAACAAAGAGAAACGCAAAACCTTCGCGCAGTAGTTGCGGCGCCATCTATCCATCGCAAATGCAACCAAGTCGTCAGACACATGACGCAACCAACAAAACCGTCTCACACAAATGACGGAACCAACAAAGCCCTCTCACACAAATGACGGAACCAACAAAGCCCTCTCACACAAATGACGGAACCAACAAAGCCCTCTCACACGAATGACGCAACCCACAAGCCGTCGGACTCAAAATAACGCAACAACTCACATGCTTGCCATAAATATGGTATCATTAGTTCGCCTACTCGCCGAATCACTGGCAGGGAAGTGTATGGCGATGGTGTCTATATAAACCAGTAACAGCCTCCATACTACAATAATCATTTTGGTGTGGGGGCTAAGGTATTCGGTTTACGAAAAAGAAAAAAAGGTACTGAGTTCTATTCTCCTTCAATACTATATACTATTATATATATTACGCCAGCATAATAAATTATTTAATAATCTCTAACTATTATATGATTAACTGTAACTGTTCACTCTAAATAGTAACTATTCAGCAAATTTTCAGATCATAATTACGATTCTATTCTTAAGATTTGCGAAAGCGAAGTAAATTATCATAATGAGAAATTAACTGACTATAAGCTAAAAGAAAGATTTTACGAAACAGGATTTCTGCTGAATAACTTTATGATTTATTTCATGGGAAATTTTACGAATTAATCACGGCAAAGGAAAACTTTTCCACCTACTTAGGTAATTTCGAAAACTGTTTTCAAAGTTAGTTCTAGTAAGTTAATGTTGCATAATGTTATTGATTACCATAGTACGTTAGACTGGCTTAATTTCTAGATTATTAGGATTCTCACAACAAAGAGCCTATAAAGAAAATTACTGCTCTGTAAAGTTACATAACGTTTTCATCGGAGTTGTTATAATGTTTAAGTATATCAGGGAGTGAGATTTTATTCCGATGTATAACACTTTGTGTAAAATTAATAAGAAATGCATTTTATGGAATAAATTGACATATATTTAAATGCAACCTCTGGGAATAAAAATCGGTGAATGAAGTCAGAATGGCTGATCTGGCAACACTGGCGAAACAAACGTTGTACATGCGTAGCTGCAGGTGTTGATATTCTGCCCCCAGCGTTGTTCAGTAGAACATCGTTCGAGTTCCGTGTAAGACTTGTTTTAAAAAGTGTGCGTTGTGCTGTTTAGGGCGTTGGTTCTTAACAGAGAACAGGAAAATGAACGAATAAAAGATCAATTTAAAGTTTTGTTTTAAGCTTGGTAAGACACCAAAAGAAACTTATGCGATGCTGGTACGTGTTTATGATGATCAAGCACTGTTCATGAAGTGTGTGTGTGTGAGTCGCCCGTTTAAGAGAAGGCCGGGAAAGTGTTTCTGGCAACCACCTAGAGGAAGACTGACAACCTCCTGAATAAATCATGCATCAAAACGATGCTTATCATCTTTTGATAGTCAAGGCATTATCCACAAGGAATTTCTACCTGAGGGAACAACGATGTATGCCACAAGGTACATTGAAATTGTGACCCTTTTAATGAAATGTCTACACAGGGTACAACCCAAGTACACACACACACACAACAAGTTTCATGTTTTATTTGTTCACAAAAATGTTCGCCCTCACATAGCCAATATCATCGAACAGTTCCTGACAGAAAAGGGGGTGACACAAATTGAACATCCACATCTCAATCCTCCAGACTTCCTTCCTATTTTTACGACTCAAACACGCTTTGAAAGGAAAGGGATTTGACGATATTCCTGACATCCAACGAAACGGGACAAGGCTTTTGAACTCCATCCCAAAAGAAGGCTTCTTGCAAAGTTTCCAGGACATGCATAGCAGATCTCAGTGGTGCATTGTTAAGGGAGGTGACTATTTTGAAGGACAAGGCAACTTTCGTTAAAATTTCATCTACGTTAATATTACAGGACTATTCACAGAACTTTATTGTCAGAGGTTGTATATGTTGTTACAAATCACCTTAAGGAAAAACCAGCAACTCCAATTATTAAATAGTAATATATTTCGTAATGTACAAGGGCAAACAGATAACTACACGAAGACAAATTGAAGTATATAGTCAAAGAAATACTATAGCATATTATTCACAATAATGCTAGTCGTGCTCATTATAAACAAGCTTTACAATTTTCCAGTAATGGCTCTCTGCAACACTTCCAATAGCAGGAACACTCAAACAAATGAAGTATCTCTCTGTTACGGTAGTCAACTCACACGACTCTGAACTCTTATCTGGACTGATTCTCTTCTGAACTGACTCGACTGTCTCAAAGGGTCCTTTATATAGCCTCGTGGAAATTTCCAGACTGGTTGATCCCAAAGACTTCTCGGTGCTTCCATGGCGATATCAATTTTTTTTTTTGGCAAATTTATCTCTAAGGGTGATAAAGTCACAAATTTGGTGTCATGGTCACATCTTCTTGGGTTGCCATAATTTTATTTTTCAAGTTCATGTTGGGAAGTGAGCTTCGCCTATAAAACTCAGTTCTCCCACAAGGAGAGGGTTACTAAGAAGAAAACAACATATGTGGCGTGTTTCAATATAAATTACAACATTTCATAAAGATTATTTGGTAATTGCATTAGTGTTTTTTTATTAATTCAAAGCAGATAAGCTTGTATTATAAATTTTGTAAATAATTTGAAGTTTAATAGTGTGGTAAAGGGCTCATCAAGGCACTCGTCTGTCAGTCATTTTAAATTCGTGAACATAATGTTAATTGTATGAAAATTTTATTGTCCACCTTAAACCTAGACTAGTATCGATTTGAACGTAATCAATTACATCCAAAAGAGCAAAACAAATAATGAGCGTTTCTCTGGAATTACATTTTTATTCAGATATTTGAAAATATTTCTTAAAACTCTGAAAACCCACAAAGGATTCTTTAAAATACGCATGGACATACTTTCTGATGTCAGAAGAAAAATGGAATTCTAACGAAAACTATTCGGGGGAAACTATTACCTTCGTCATGAGTGTTTCATTTGAACGACCAACCTACCTGTCCACAGCTGCACCGTGCACTCGTTGGACGATTGGGACGAAAAGAAATCCTTATTCAAATTAGTCACTAAAAGTTTTTATTTCTGTCCTTTGTTGGTTTGGACTTGCGGGAGAAGGAGTCACTGCATACCCCCTTCCTAGAGAAGAATATACTTTTTATGATTAATAATTTTTGGGCCGATACATAAAGAAGTTTTCCCCATCCATTACTGCATTTGATATACATCTCCAGTAGGTTTGAGTTTCACTGGTACATTTTTCCATTAACGTTGTAGGCAGTCTCTTGTTGAGGTGGCAGGCTAATTGACACTTTTTGTGTTGCCAGTTGATTCACTTGGGAATGTCTTAGCTAGATAGTTTCATAACAGACTCATTCAGCCATTTTTAGGTAACAAGATTTTTTTCCCCTCTTAACCACATTTTCATTTCAACATTTCAGACTGTGCATGGGTTTTTTATCTTATATCTAACTTTCTATGCTCCTAAAGATTTGTCAGTTTTGTTTCGAAACTCCAATCATCAAGAGCCATATCGACAATTGCCTTGTTTTGCATAATGTATTCGCAGTATAATAAACGCGTACAACCTTAGATTCAATGATAAATATTGTTATTCTTATTGTGTACTACTACTCCAATTTGTTACAAGAACTCTCATAAATCATACAAAACCTTAACAACGTTTTAACAGTTTACTATATGCATTTGATACAAATTTTATTTCTTTTGCCAGATCAACAGAAGGATGGACCTACTATAGACGGAGGGAAGCATGTATATAGTGTAGGAGATCTAGTAGACATCAACTGCACAGCTGCAAGATCACAACCCCCTGCAGAACTGCATTGGTACATAAATGACAAAGAGGTAAGGAAGAAAGGGGATTGTACATTTTTTTAATAAAGCTTTCCAATCAAAATCTTATTGCAACAAAAAAGTTAATCCCTATCATTTCAACTCTAATTTGTAATACAGTCGAGCCTCTATATACCGAACCTCTACATTGAGATTATTTCTATATAGGAACTTTTTCCTGGAATCTTGAACAATTCACGATTTTCTTCGTAAAATAGCCTCTCTAAAGCAAATTGCATTTTCTATATAACGAACTATTTCTATTGTGATATAAATTATTTTTTCAGCCTATTTTTAAAGTATTTCTAAACATTTCAAGTTATTCTCTCTTAAACACATTTTATGGTGGTCATAAATCTTGAACTGGTTTTATTAGATCCTAACTCACCGAGAGAAATAGAGTTTTGGATGTTTCACCCAAAAACTGCAACCTTTAACCCCTTTGTCCAGTTCACTAGAAACATCTGCGATATCCCCTTTCACCCTCAGTGGAGTTGTCCCGTGTTCTAGTTATAAAATAATGTATGTTTAATATTACTTGTATGTTTTAAATTAGAAAATGTCCTTAAAATTCGTTAATTTTAATATAAAATTATTTTCTTAATATTTAAAATACTGTGTATATATATCGACATTTTTTTTTGTCTTGTTTTCCTTGCTGTTGTTCTTTCTTTCTATCTTCCTTTTTCTGATGGGTAAGATGTATAAAATAATCATATACTAATTTAAAGAAAGGTGCGAATAAAATTACTTTTTTAATAGAGCTTTTGAATTTAAAATTTGTTTTATGTGTTTTATAAAGTATATTAGAAGATGAATCTCTTCTAATATACTAATATATTACGAATTTTCCATGTAACGAACTTTTCCGGGATTTAGCGACTTCGTTATATAGAGGTCCGACACTATATATTATTGAATTAACTCACCTTCTGACCTCGTTATTATTCATCATCAGGCACGTCTTAAGACTTCTTGAGGCCCTAGGCCCCTGTGCAAAAGTAGGTCCTTCTATCACCCTTAAAAGCACACATTATATAACATACGTTGTCAATTACTTGTACAAACAGTAAATCGTAACAAATAAATGTGCGTGATTTATATTCTCACAAACCTAGGAACGATTAAACTCGACCATCTGCTGCCTTTCGATTTAATAATTAATGAGGGTATATGATGGTAGGCCTAAGCCTAGAAAGGCAGTTTTGCCACTGTTGTCAATTGGCATATACAGTGAAAATCGTTTAAGACGAAACTGAGGGGACTGAAATATTTTTTCGTGTTGAAGGATATTAAAAAAACCATATGTTCAACAAAATAAGGTTTATTAAAGTACATTTTATTTACATAGATACGTATGTATTTAATAAAAATCAATTGGAAAAAACGTTTTTAAGAAATTAATGAAATTTGATGTAAAATTTTCAAGGTTTTTTAAAAAAACAGCATTTATTTTGGAAAATTATCTGATATTTTTTAGCATCCAATTGTCAACAAAGTGTTCATTGTCGTGCATTTTGTTGTTCGTTTCACCATAGGAATGTGCGTCTAAATAACTGCGCATACTTTTCATGATGCTTCTCATTTCAGATGGCGTGAGAACAAGAGCTGCATTATTCATTTCATTTCCAACGTCGGAATCTTCATCAATGATATTTTTTGAACTTTGAGAAAACTACCAAAAATTTTTACCTGCCATAATTGGAGCTGTATACACATTATCTTCTACTGCAACGAATTCTTCCGATAATACAGTAGGACAATCCAATAAGACAGAAAGACAGATTCCTTTGAAGGGAAATCTTTTTACGTTAAGCGATTTTCGTTTCGTTTTAAGAGAAAAAAATGCATGAAAATGCATAGTAGGTTGTCAGGACTGTTGTATTATATCGTGCTAATCGATATTTCGCTTTAAGCGTTTTCGCGTTAAACGTATTTTATTGTAGTTAGAAATTCCAAATACTTTCGGAGAATATGTCCAGGAATAACATTAGACCATTAAAATTATTCGGATCATTATTCTATTGAATTTGAGAAAGGGAGGGCATGATTAAGGAAATTCATTTGGTTACGAGACTTTGTGAACTAGTAGTACTCCTTTAGGGTGTTCAACCCCCAATGTAATAGCTTCAAATGGCCAGTGAATTCGGAGAAAATAGCCTTCGTAATTCATTCTTAGTTTGCATACAGTAAAATTTCAATTATCTCCAGCAATACAAAGGCTTGATTGAGAGAGTACCTGTTTACTACGCGACCAGCCAAAATTCGAGTCGCACAAACGATTTAATTATTTTATTTTTTAAATTCATTTAATTATTTTTACAATTAAATAAATTTGTTTAAAAAAGGCATTAAATATTTATACGAATATAAAACAATTAAATTAATAATATGTAATAAAATATATATATTATTTTTATTATATTATAATTATACAATATTTTTTATAAATAATTATTATAATATATTTTATATATAATTATAATTTTTTATACTTTAGTTATAATATATTGTATTTCATATTATAAAGCTATCTGTAGCTAATTTTTATATAAAGTATCATTTAATATTTATTATAATATATTTTTATAATAAATATTATTTATTAATAATTATATTTATAAAATAAAATATAAATAATTATATATTTGCAGTAATTATTTTTTTACTTTTTAAAAAAACAAAATAAATATCTAAAATATTATTTAATATTTAATAAACATTTTTAAATAAATTTATTTAATTGTGAAAATAATGAAATGAATTTAAAAAATAAAATAATTAAATCGTTTGTGCGACTCAAATTTTGGCCGGTCGCGTAGTAAACAGGTATTCTCCCGATCAAGCCATTGCATCGCTGGAGATAATTGAAATTTAGTTGTATACAAGCTAAGCATGAATTTCGAAGGCTATTTTCTCCAAATTGACTGGCAATTTGGCGCTATTACATTGGGGGTTGATCACCCTGAAGGAGTACTACTAGTACACAAAGTCTCGTCCCCAAATGAATTTTCTTAGTCATGCCCTCCCCTTGTGAGTTGAGAATGAGATGTTCCCCTCCCCCTCCCCCACGCACACACACCAAGGCTCTGAAATGAGTCCAGTCGATCCAATGCCTTAAGACGTACCAGAGCACCATCTTTTTTTACTATACCAAAGTCCACGATAAAAAAAAGATTAATTCAAAACTATCATATATATATATATATATATATATATATATATATATATATATATATATACTAGCTGTTACCCACCCGCTTCACTGGGTATTTCACGATGTTGTATATATGTATACTGTTTACATATATATTAATTATTCATATCTATCATTAAGAATTCGATTGTATTGAAAAATATATTTATAGCTGTTACACTCTCGCCCCTTGATATAAAAGAACATAAATTATAATATCTAATTTCTATTTTTATATCTAAAATAGAAGGAGAAAGATTTTTTTGCTCACTTAGCCTAATAATCAAGTGGATTTCCACCAAAGCAACACTTTCGGTGGATCTCTACTCCATAAAATAAACATGCGTGCTGAATTTCAAGTCTAAATCTAACAGAGCAAAAACGGAGTTTTTATCATCAAAAATCTCTTACCGGATTCCAATTCAACAAAAGAAGCATGCAAACCAAATTTTATTATTGTAGTCTTAGTAGTTCGAAAACGGAATTTTGTCTATCAATACGCCCCAATAACCCTCCCCGCTTCCCCTGGAGTTGATTTCCGTAAAATTCATTTTTAGCGGAACTCTATTAAACTAAAGAAAAGTGCTCAACAAATTTCAAGTAAATGAGTTAAATTCAAAAACAGGAAATTTTTCTATAACACGCCTTAATCCCTCGCAACCCCACTCCTTTGGAGGTCCGTTTTCGCAAAAATCTTTGTAAAAAGGAACTTTATTCCATGAACGGAACATACCTTCTAATTTTCAAGCAGGTGTTTCTATTAGTTGAAAAGCGGAAATATTTATCTATTATACGCTCCTTAATCCCCCTCAGTGACCCTTTGGGGATCAATTTTCCCCAAAACTATTTTTGTAGCGGATCTCTACACCATGAAAGGAATTCGCTTACAAATTTTAAGACTGTACGTCTAATAGTTTAAAAATGGAAATAATTATCTTAACGTCCCTTAAGCTCCCACAACGCCACTTAGAAACGATATTCACAAAATTCATCTTACGGCAGATCTCTACTCAGTGAATGGAATCAGCTTACTAAATTTCGAGATTTTATGTCTAATAGTTTAAAAGGAGTTAATTGCCTATAACGCCACTTGGGAGTCGATTTTCACAAAACCCATTCTGTAGGAGATCTGTATTCTATGAAAGGAATCCGCTTACCAAATTTCAAGACTGTACGTCTAATAGGTTAAAAATGGAAATATTTATGTATAACGCCCCTTAAGCGCCCTCAACGCCCTGGGGCATCTCCATTGACGGGCGCACAGACCTCTACATCATTCGAGATGGACCTCTGACTGCTCGCTGATATAGCGATGAGATTCTCAGACCTATTGTAGTTCCTTACGCTGCAGCAATCGGAGATTACTTCATTTTAATGACGATAACTGCAGGCCACATCGTGCTAACCTGGTGGAGGATTTCCTTTTCGAGGAAGGAATCGTACGAATGGAATGGCCAGCGTGTTCTCCAGACATGAATCCAATAGAGCACGTTTGGGACGCTCTAGGAAGACGAGTTGCTGGCCGCCAACCACCCCCACAAACTCTACAAGAACTGGAAAGAGCTCTTCTGGAAGAGTGGGACAGAATACCCCACCTCGTGATTAATAGCCTCATTGACTCCATGCCTCAAAGGTGGTCAACGTTGCTGGCCGTCCGTGGAAACCATACCCCCTACTGAAAATGATTTCCTTTGAAGAAAACACCTTTTCTTATTCTTTTTTTCTCATATGCACAAATTGTGTTTTTTTCCTTTTGTACACAAATGCGCAATAAAATGCATTTTTTTTCTGCCAAGCATGTGTAATTTATTCTCATATAACTTCTACGTCTGTCGACTATGTATCAATCAGCTAAAAAGTTTTCCAGCCACAAGATCCACCTAAAACCGCAATATCCTTTAATTATTTTGAGCAGTGTATATAGATATATATACATAGTTTCTTTTTTTAATAATATTTATAGTTTTACTTCCCTCTTCTTAGGTGAGACCTGATTACTTGGTTCCTAGGAAACCAATTGTGTATCATAATGGCGAAGAATCTCCGGTATTAGGCCTGAAATTCATCGTAAAACAGCGGCACTTTCAGAAACAAGAAATGAGACTGCGTTGCACAGCCACGCTCTCGGAGGTCAAGCGAATGACCAGTGAACCATTAGAGGCCATTTTGGCCGAACAGCAGAAATCGGACCTCCATGTTGACCTTAACATAAGCTCAGGTAGTTTGAATATCCTTGGATCATGATTTTTAATAATCAGATTTATTTTGGAACTAATTTGATATCGGTGCGCTACTGATTTTTCCGCCAAGTAATTGTAAAATTTCGCCGATAGGGCGCTGGCATTACAATGTGGTTACATTAAAATGGCCGCCAAAGCAGTTTCAAAATCGGGTCGGGCACGAGTTAAATTATAGTTCATATTTCAATAAATTGAAATTGAAATTGAGAAATTATAGTTCATATTTCAATAAAGCGTAAAACACTATGTTTACTTACGTATTATCACAACCTTTTGGCGACATTTTATGAAACGAAGCACTTGGTTCAGCACTTACGACACAGAAAATAGGGGTTGCCTATTAGGCGAGTTATTAATAGAGTTGGCGATTGTTGTGGTGATGTGTAAGTACCAAGTTTCGCTTGTGATCGATTTATTTTTCTGGCCCTGGGGATACATCATAATCTACTACAATTATGTTTCTTTTTTAAGTTTCTGCAATGGCGTCCTTGGTAAATAATTTTCGCTAAGTTCACTCGCTATCTTATGCAAAACTTTTAAAGCAAAAAATAGTTTGACCCAAAAATTATACAAAAACCGAAGAAAGTCAAATGGCGGAGAAAAAGTTCTCGATATATACATCGTAGCCTTACATTTGTCATAAAATTCTTAATGGTTTAATTCTATTTAAATTCATTCTTGAATTTCTGATTTTCATAAATTACTATAATTAATCAATAGATTAAATAAGAGTGTGTGATTTTTTTCAATTTTTCTTTAATCTAATATGAATTATAAGAGAAAAATATCAGTTAATACACATTTTTAAAATCAAGTAATATAAAAAAAAAATTTTAATCAATTCCTACTTAGATCAACAAGCATAAATTTTATTGTAGTTCTTTTTATTTAATAATTACAATTAATATAAATTTGTACATACATATGACAGAATCATAATATAAAGTGGCAAAATACCTTTTAAATTAACATTAAAAACTTCTTAATTACATTAAATTTGTATTTACATTTTTTAAATAAAAGTTGAATATAATAGGTAAGAATTTTCTTAAAACCATTGTAAAAGGAATGCTGACGTCAGCATATGATTATTTAGGTTAAGTTAAATCCTCACAAATTTTTAAAAAGTTGTTTTATCCAATGGTGCTGCCATCTAGTGGAATAATATCGACTGAAATACATCTCTTAAACTATAATTAGTTAATTTAATTTAATAAATGAATTAATATTTGAAAAAACTGTACTAACATCAAGTGTCATCCACTACAAGTTTTAAAAAATGTATTTGAACTTGAGAAGATGAATAAAAAGTATTTTATTAACTATTGAAATTTGAACAAGATATATAAATAAATATATATAGGGAGAGTGTGAACTAATAGCAGGAATTGAATTATGTCCATTATTGGTAAACGCAGACATCCGCGAAAAATCGTCATTCTACTAATAACTAAATCAACTCTCTCTTGGTCATTAATTGTTGCAATTAATATGAAACTTTATGGTGAAATCCATGCTTTTGAAAAAGCGTATAAATGAATTATTTTTTTGATATTTAGAGTCAGTTGAATTAGAATATATATATGAAACTGTTTAAAGAATATTATTACAAGAAAAAAATATCTGAATACAATTTTTTTAGCTAAAAATGAAGAAAAAGGTATGTTCCCAAGCCTATACTTTTTATGAAAAATGCTTCTATAACAATAATATTTAACTCTTTGTCAACCAACGGTACTTATAAGTACCACTCACTTTAAAATTACATAGAATAACCATTTTTATGAATATTCTGACGATACTTAGCTGAAATATTCTTTGATGTCTACTTTTCCAAGATATATGGCAGCACGAGTTCTATGGTGAATATTTTAGCGAGGAAGGCAAATAGTTTTATAGAAGAAGTTGCGTTTTCAGTGGATTGTGAAGGTTGTCATTTTTATTCTAAAAAATAGTTAATGTCAAAAGTTAAGTGTCTTATTTTTTTGTATATTAATTAAGACCTTAGAAAATGATTTGACTATTTATTTTAAGTGAACAGTGTATAATTAATTTTACAGTTGAATATCTTTATTTAATTAATTAGCTCTAACGGATTAAATTTCCCAAAGTTGAGTATTTGGTTTATGTATATCCCTTAATTTTCAATGTAATAATTCAAAAAAAAAATATTGCATGAATAAAACTGCAGTAAATCACAATGCGATAGATAAAGGGTTAACTCAAACTCATTGGCGCAAGAGCCCACAAGGCCTTGTGACGAATCTTTACGGCACCTTTTTCCACTAATACTCTTAGGCGTCTTTGGGGATTGTAAATTCGCGTATATTTCCAATCAGCTCTAAAAGAAGAAAATGGGATAAGCAAAGCAGATAAGGTATTTAAGGAGAGCGTTGTAAATAAGCGGGGAAGAAGGCGATTGAGCCAGCAGAAGTAGTGATGAGATTCAATTGGATTACGATATTGGAGTATTGCTGTTGTTATTCCGCGAGGTAGCCTTAGAAGGATTAATCTACCTGGAGAGATCATCAGTACAGCCAGGTGATATATTCTAACTTAGTCTATCTGACCACAAGCGTTAATAGATAATAAAGTTAGTTAACTTTAATGAATGTTAATAATTCAAGTTGCGTGTATTTCTCGGACCTCCTATTCCGGTAAACCCTTTCGATATTGAGCGTATTAATTGATTAATTCTACATTTCGTAATTTAATTTAATAGTAAAGGTAAATCCCTTTTTGACATAGACATATAGTTGAATATTTGTAATTAGAAAGTTGATACTTGAACTAAGGGAATAAATATAATTTGTTATTATACAAATGGCGTCTGGTCATTCTTTGCCTCAAGTTAATCTTAGTGTCCAGGGTGGAACCCAGGGGGTTTTCACAGCCTATTGTGCCCATCCAATGCACGTGACCATTGGGGGCTGAGGTACGCAAGCAAATGTCCCGATCAGGAGGTCAGTCTAAAGTGAAAACCCCAGTGTTTTAGTCCCCTATCAAGATTGGTATTCATTTATCGACCCACTGAAGGAATAATAGGCTGAGTCGACCTTGCCCAGCCCGAGGATAGAACCCCGGATCTGTAGTGTGGAAGCGCGATACGGGCCATTGGGCCGCGAACAATAATATTTAACTTTTATGTAACTAGGACTTCTACACCCAGGTTAAATATATAATTTAGAAGTGGGTTTATTCATATTATAATACATCAGAATAGGGAAACACCGGTTATAATTTGATTTGATTGTAACTTTGAAAATAATGTGAATTTTTCAAAACTATTGTTCAGTCCTGTAAAGATGTTTTAATTATTTATATGCAAAATATTATTATTTAAGAAACATTCTTTATAAAAAGAGAATGTTTTGAAAATATGTCATTCTCTCCTCATGTTTTGCCAAAAAACTGAATCTAAATAATTTTTTCTTGTAATAATTTTCGTAAAAAATTTCGTATGTGTTTTCTAATTCAACTAACACTAAATATCAAAAAAATATTCATTTATAAGCTTTTTCAAAACCATGGTTCCGAATTTAGTCAGTCACCGTAAATATTCCCCATTTCATGTTCGAAAATAAAATTATTTTCTATTTCTTTTCAGTTTCCAACAGAAGCACATGGGGTGCTTTGGTAATTCATCCGCTTTGCTGTCTGTTTATATTTCTGGTATCCAGAACGTTCTTTTAGGAATACAACCTTCAAATGATGAGGAATTCATTTCAATGTAATGACATGCCCCATCGTCTTTCAAAGACCACTTCGGTTGAGTTCGGATTTTATTCTCGGCTAATAACCGATTGTCCGAACAAGTTAAAGAATTTCTGTGGACCATCTTCATTTGGGAAGTTTTGAAAAGTCACCATCAAGTTCAGGGAAACAAGTTTATTTGAAGTTTTGTGTTTCAAGAAGAAATCTTTTCCACCGAAAATGATTTCACGCATAATCCGACAGCAGCGCACCGGAGCAAATATTGTATTGTGCTGCCATCTGTTGTGAAAGGGCGTAAGTAATTGTAACGGAATGCTTAAAATGGACAAATGTGAAATCTCGTTGTAAATAAAGTTCGCTTATTTTATTTTGTGTGTTATTTAACTGAGTTATATTTTTTTTCAATTCTTTTAAACTTTTATTTAAATTTTCAAATGTTTTATTCTTTTCATTTTTAAAACATTATACCTCCCATATCTTTTTTTTTTTTCTTCAGATTTTAAAATTGTACACATAAGCAACTAAAGTACGTCAATGTCAGAAAACTTCAACAAATTTTGGTGGAAAAAAAAGGCGAGAAAGAATTTTACATTTTTACTTTTTTTCTAACTAATATTTCAATAAAATTATTTATATGAAAGATATATATAAAAAAAAACATTTACAACACATTCTATTAGTGGCGTAACGGAGAACATCCCGCCCACCCCCAGTGCAAAATCAGGTTTTGGGCTCCCAAGTTGGATTTTACAAAGGTACCCAAGAATCCTGCCCCCCCCTCCGCGATGCGGGCTGTACGTTACGCCACTGCATTCTCTAATCAAATTGTAAACATTCTTATACTTAAGAAATCACATTGCTTACATTGGAAGTCACACATTAATTTCCCCAACAGAATTAATGCATTATAAAAATATGGTAATTAATGAGAAAGTTTAAAAGCTAGTATATTCTTTTATTGTATGTCATATGCAGTGTTTTAGTAAAAGTAAGACTTTAAAAAGCTTTTTTTTTTCACAGCCAAGATACAAATACATATCTAATTTAAATATTTCTGAATAAAAACTTTCATATTTTGATTTTGAAAAACTATTTAAATTTAATTGTAGAAACGTGATTTAGTCCACAACTTGGTTATGCGTTCAATAAATATCACACTTGGGTACTAAATCATTTAATTAATTTTACAGTATATGTCAAAAACTGAAACAAGTAGACTAATATCATCATATAATGACATGTATAATCATTACCCTTCCCCTCTCCCTCTTTTTTTACTAATATACAATTCAGACAATTATTTAAAACGTTTCCAATGTATTTTTTTTTTTACATTGGAAATGCAAACAGCACGCTTAATTATATTTTTAATTTTTGCCACACTAAAAGGTCCTAACAAATGTACATTTTTAACAACATTGGGGTTTGCATCATTTAGGGTACCACTTAGAATTCTCGATCATTTCTAGTTTTATAAAGCACACTATTTTTCAAAATTTGGTGTGTCTTTACCTTTATTAGGTGCTTGTTTTTAGTAGCACTCTAATAAATACTCAGCGTGTTGAGTTTTCAAAAAATTCATAATTCAAACTTTAGCAATAACTACTGGAAATTTATAATGCGTGTCTATTCGACACCGTCAGCAAAACAAGTCAAAAAATGTTGTACAAAAATGCCACGTTTCACAAAAAATACAGAGGTACACAAGTAAAAATATAAAACTGAAATATAAATTATGAGGAACATTTTAAAAATTAACAGAAATTAAGTGCGCTTATACAAAATAAGTTTAACGTTTATTATTTAATTTTAACATTTATTAGAATAGAATTAATTTGGACTATATCGCAACATACGATCTGTTTCTCTGATTTGGAAACAGCTGACAGGTGCAGTCATCTAGTGAGGAAAAATCTCCACAAAAACTGTCCTTTACACTTTCTAATAATTTTTTAATTGTTTCAATATATTCCTCATTCAATTGAAACCCAATTATTCTGTGCGTTACACTGACAACTGTAACATTCGGGATGGAATTCTTATGTGCCTTAAAAATGACCGATGGTTTGAAAAATCTGTTAAAAAAGAACGGAAGGCGATAAAATGTACAGTTTGCTGCATTCTGCTTTAGTAACCAGATAATTTTTTCTCATCAAGTTTTAAGATTAGTTACAACGTTTGTCAATAGATGGCGCTTCTAAACAAAAATCTTAAAAAGGAATTAAACATTCACGTGTTACGCAGGCACGTGCGTGTTTCCTTTCTGACCTTCTTCATTGATAAACACCATTTTCGATCATCTCTGGGTTACCTGGTAAGTGCATCAACTTGCCTCATTTGATTACAGGGACGGTGCTTAATATCTTACTCGAATTCTTGCAAGTAAAGATACTAATTTACTATTTTTGGTGTTGTTTGTTACTTTCTCGATGTCTTTGCAAAAGCAACACAATTTATATAAATTTTAGAAATTGGTTGCCCCACAAATAATCCCTAAATTTTTTTTTTTACGATGTCTATAATAACTGCACGGTTTGTCTTTCTGTATGCAGGGATGTCTTATAACTTCTTGAGGCTCTGGGCCCCTTACTCAAATATAGGTGCCACTTATGACTCTTAAGGTACACAGTACCCTAAAAATTTCATTTTTACCAAAAATTTTTGTTTGCATGTTTTGATGGCCCATATCATTGAGATGCTTGCCACGAAATTTCAGATATGTTAGCAAATTAGTTTTGAAGATATTTGAAGTTTTATGAGCTGTGGCTTTGGTTTCGGTTTCCTTTTAAAGCATTTTTTCACACTTAAGTTGAATTAATTAAAAATATTTTTGAGCTTTTAGTGTTTGAAATGGTTATTAATTCCAATTTTCATTACTAAAATCATTTCTGCTTGATTATGTTTTGAGTTTTTTGAGTTCTCATAATTAATTAATAAAGATTAATTTCATGGCCAATTTTTGCTTTAAAAATAGTTTATATAACTTAAAAGCTATATCATTAATATTTTCCTGTAGAGAAAATGCCATGGCAAATGCGTTCTGGGTTTCTGTGAGAAACAATATTTCGAAGAGATGGAATACTACTGAAAATGATGTATCTAAAAATCAGTCCTCGGCTGATTCTGCAATTAGACTTCAGAATACAAGTATTCTGAATTCAAATGCTGCAGATATAACTGAATATTTCCTTGATGTATATATATGTATATGTATGTATATATATATATATATATATGTATATATGTATATATATATATATCTCAAACTACATTATACTAAACATATTGTAGTACTATATTTTAGTATTTTAAAGTCGTACGACAAGAGCTAAAACTTCCTAAACTGCCCCAAATTAAAACTGAAAAAAATTAAATTTTATGAGCAAACCTGACTATTTTTAGTTTAAGTTAGTATCATTATTATTTTGTACATAAATGCTTCGTGTTTCAAAACTTTTGTGAAATATTAGGTTAAGATAAAGCTGAATAAACTGATGTCTTAACAAATGCTATCAATATTAAGCAAAAGTTTATTTTGAATTAAAAATATAATTTTCAGTCATATTTAAGAAGAATAGTGTTTTAATGTAGAACATACATTGGAAAACAACATATTAAAAAATTAGAGTTTTACGGGCATTATAAGTTTTTGTTTTATGACTTTACAAACTTTAAATGTGTTTTTCTCAGACTTTTAATTTTGAAGGTATGTGTTTTCTAATCCCTAAGGCTTTTTTCCTGTTCAAGATAGAGCCTTGGATTTTTTTGTATATACTTCCAAATGTATGTTCTATAAAAATTAGTATGGATTTAGAGCTGAGAACTCTAGTTATTTTTCTAAAAAATGCTAAAGTTGATATTTTAAAAATTTTCGTGTTTTTTCCAGGTTTTTCTGGAAAAAAAAAGTATTAAAAATCAAACAAGGGAATAGATTTTCAAATCCATACGAAATATTGTTTGTAATAATCTAAGAACCATAAATAACTTAAAATTACTAAAAAATTTTAAAAATTGAGTATTTTATAAAAGTTTGAAAAAACTTCAAAAATTCCTAATTTTTTAAAATTATAAAATAATGGCTGGTCAAACTGACTTTTTTGCTTAATGAATCAGCTTAATAATATAATCTAAATATAAAACATCAATTATTTTTACTGTAACTGTCTCTAAAACCTTTTTTTGAAAAAGGGTACCATGTAGCCTTAAAAGAAGACAGTATATAGCAGGGATGGCGAACCATTGGCACGCGTGCCAATGATGGCACGCGATAGAATATTTTGGGCACGCCATCGATCAAAAACGATTTGCATTTTAGCTTAAAATAATTAAGTTTACTATGAAGTATTATGAACAAACGCGAGTGATCCGTCACGACGCCGACAAGTCGGGGAGCAGACTCGTTTGTTATGTCTTGCGTAAATACTTCGTATATTATAAATTGCTAATGATGCAAAGTTTATCTACGCATAGTGGGTGTATGTAATTATTTCTAAATATGTTCAAGTTGTTTAAAAAACATATTCTAACGTTTACATTAATAGTTCAGCTTGTATATACATCTAATTTATTTAAGGTGATCTAATTCTTGTCTTGTAAGTCTAATTGGTAAAACTCACTGCTTTATTTTTAAAAATTTTAATGACCTGAGACAAAAGCGAAAGAGCAGACACTACAGAAATCTCGTACAAGCACTCAATTTCCTAAAAACAAATCTGCCCATGTGCCCGCAGTCGTGCGCAGTCAGTAAAAAGGGTTTTTTGCCGGGGGAGGAATCAAACGAGAGCACATTTAAAGTTTTGTGTTAAATTTACGATTTTTAACTGCTATTTAACATGGCTAGTTCAACAAAAAATAAAAAGTGCAAGCTAGTAAGTGTAGCAGAGAATTTCAAACTTGGTGGGCTGAGAAATATGGCATGATCAATAAAGGTGACAAAGCGGGGTGTGTTTTATGTTCTGGAACAATGGTATGCAGAACATCGTCTGTAAAACGGCATTTTGAAACAAATCAAAAATCCTTTTGTGAAAAAAGCGAACCAGAGCAAAAAGAATTAATTGCAAGTGCAATAAAAGACACAAATAAACAGTCGACGTCTATGCTTAAATATGTAAGCAAAAATTGTCACACAAGTGCGGCAAGTTACTCGGCTGCAAATGCCTTTGCTCGGCATGGTAAACCTTTTCAAGAGGGAGAGTTTTTGAAGGAAGCTTGGTTGGCATGTGCGACCTCACTTTTTGATGATTTTGATAATAAAAATAAGATAAAATTCAGCGCATCAAAGATGTTCCTCTATCTAGAAACACAATGAAAGATAGAATCTTGAAATTGGCAGAAAATGTTACAGATCAATAAAAAAAATGACATTAACTCCGCTCCTTTTATATCGCTATGTCTTGACGAAAGTATTGACATTATTAAATCGGCACGTTTAGCTGTCTTTGCTCGATATTGTGTAGGAAACATCATTAAGGAAGAATTAATTGCGATAACATCGTTGTTAACAACTACAAAGGGCACAGATATTTGTACGGCAGTAAGAAATTCGCTTGCTGAGAAAGAAATTGATTTGTAAAAAATTGTTTCAGTAACCACTGATGGTGCTCCAAATATGGTAGGCAAAAGAAATGGTTTCATTTCTTTATTTAAAACAGACGTAGGACATTCGATTCTTGAATGCCACTGCATTATTCACCAACGAGCCTTACGTGCAAAGAGTGGTTTAACATCTCTTGATAATGTAGTAACTTTAGTCACAAAAATAGTCAACTTCATATCATCGCAGGCTTTAAATAAACGAAAGTTTGATGCTTTGTTGGATGAAGTCAATTTGGTGTATAATGGCTTAATAATGTTCTCTGGTTGAGCCGCGGGAACGTACTTTAAAGATTTGTTGATTGCTTGGAAGAAATCAGACTGTTTCTACAAAATGAGAGCAAAATTGAACAATACCCACAGTTGATGGATATTATGTGGCTTTTAAAATTGGATGTTTTTTACAGACATATGCCAGCATTTCAATGAGTTGAACATAATGCTTTCTTATCGTCATGATGGATCTCATTCGCGCTTTTGAAGCTAAACATATGATTTCAGAAACGATATTAATACAAAAAACTACAAGTACTTCCCAAACTTGAAAAAAAAATATCAAAGATATAGATGACGAAGAGAAACGAAATGAAGAAAAAGTTATTGATGACTTTATTTCCATAATGGATTCTTTAATCAAAGAATTTTCAGCGAGATTTTCTCAGTTCAAGGAATTATCGGAAACGTTCAAATTTATTATGTACCCTGATGTGATTTCGTTTGATAAACTGAACTTGTCTCAATTCGATTGGTTGGAAATTGAAGAACTTGAAATGCAGCTGATTGATTTCCATTTTAGTTCAATATGGATTCAAAAGTTTATTGAAACAAGGTAAAAATTGGAATTGATTGAAACAGAAAGATTGACAAGCAATATAAGTAAAAATACCATTAACAAAATTTTGGAAACATGGAATTCGATTCCAGACGCATTTAACTGTTTGAAGAAGTTGGCGTATGCTATTTTAACCATATTTTCATCTACCTATGCCTGCGAGTCATTATTTTCAGAGATAAATAACATCAGACTCGCTTAGAAACCGTTTAACAGACGACTCTAATTCAGGATGCATTCTACTAAAAGTAACATCTTATATAATCCTGATGTAAGTTATTTGTCATCTAATCTACAACAGCAGAAATCACACTAATGTTATTTTAATTTAAATTACAAGTAAAACTAAAACATTTACTACTATACAGTGCAAAATGTATTTTTTCGTATTAAATAAAGAATTTTGATTTGTTCGTATTTAGTTTTATTAGTTCTTCAATAATCACAAGTCAAAATTATTTGAGGCACGCCTATAACTCATTAAACGTTTTTTTAGAAAAAATGGCACGTTGACCCAAAAAGGTTCGCCACCCCTGGTATATAGCTTACGTTGTCAAATACTCGAACAAACAATTATCCGAAACAAATAAATGTGCATGACTTCCAATCTCACAAATCGGCTCGACCGAGTGCCCTCTTTTGACTGAATAAGGAATGATGGCGTATAGTGGTAGGCACTGGCGTACCTTAGCCCTGTATCAATATTCTTTCGGGACCCTCTTTTTAGACATGGGGACCCTGTTAGTGGGACTGTAGTTCCACATGTTTGGGGCCCCATATCATTCATATGGCGGTAGCTACGCCCCTGGTGGGAGACTTAAGCCTGTTCGTGGACGACGGTCATCACATAGAACCAGTTGACATATCACCACATATAATCCAGTTGACATATCGTCCCAGTTTTTCAGAAAATACAACCAGAAATAACACATTTGGCCTTTGAAATTATTCGAATTCTGATCTTATTAAGGCTAAGTCGAGAACGAGATGAGGTCCTGGGTCCGAACCCAGTTCACCCATGCCTTAAGACGTCCCTCCCTGCCTGTACTTAGGTTTTACGGTTCGTGTACTGTAAGGGATGGTAATGATCATTTTCATCCTTAAGTAATAGATTTGCTCTAAATCTCAATTTACAAAGCCAGTATAAAGCTCCAAGCTCCTTCTGTTCGAAAAAATGTAAAAGGATTTCAGTACTTAAAAGGTCCTTGAGTTTCTTAGCGTCGTACTATAAAGCAACACGAGGGCTATTGGCGACATACTTCGCAATTTTGAACCACGGTTAAGCGACGTGGACGACACCTGAGCTGGCAACCCCTTCTCCTAACTACCACACTAACGGGAAGATATTGAGCACCGACAGATTTAACGTACCCATCTACACGGCCGTGACACTCTGGCCACGACTTCGTCACTAAACTACTGTGTTCAGTGGCGTGGCGTACACCTCCGCATCGCGACAGATTCTAGGGGGCCCCCAATCTGACCTTGCAGAAGGGGGGGGCCTAGTTCTCCGTTACGTTACTGACCACGGCCACATATAATTTCTGGAAAGCACGCTTTTCTTTATTCGCAAATTTAAAGGTGGCTTAGGCGTAAGACACGAAGTCCTCGCTACCTTACTATAATATGTAATAAATTTTCTGAAAAGGCCCGATAATGCTTTGTACTTACCAGTGGCGTAACGTACACCCCCCGCACCTTGGAAGGGTCCAGGATTCTAGAGGTCCCCAAAGCCTTATGTTATGGTATTACAATCCTTTGTAAGATCCACCCTTGGGGCCAAAGACCTGACTTTGCAGGGGGGTCCTAATATTTTCCGTTACACCACTGGTACTTCCTTAGCATTTTTAAGTCCAGGAAAATTTTGAGTAGCAGCAGTTTTTTCTATAGAGGGTTGGATAGTATCAACTTCAATTATATGGTCAAAAACCTTTTCTTCTCTTCATGAATTGGCATTTCTTTGGGTTAGGTTCCGAATCGTATTTGGATGCAGTATTTAAAACTCGTATTAATTTTTCCAAACCTTCGCTCTCAGCCTTAGAAAGAATATAATGATGTCAAGCAAATATATGATTAAAGTGGCAATCATTCAGCAGAAAACGAATTCACTATTACTGAAGACCCACCGTGTAGGGGAGTGATGCACGTTAAATCTTTCGATAGCTCAAACGTCCTCCCGTGGTCTGGTGTGGTAATTAGGAGAGGGAGGTTCCAGCTCAGGTGTCGTCCTCGTCTTTTGACCATGGCTCAAAGTAACGAGGTCCGTCGCCAAAAGTCTTCGTGTAATTGAACATTGTGACGTTGATGTTCATTCACTCACTCACTAAAAACGGATTAATAAACCTTTGGAAAACAGCAGAGCTATTAGTCAAACCAAAAGTAACTTTCCGAAAATTCTTAATTGTGTACTTTTTTGTTTCGAATGGCGTGTTCTTTCGACTGTCCTCATCAATATCAACTTGGGCTGTCCTCATCAGAATTAACACATGTGGGGTAAAAACACCTTTACGAGTAATATAAGGTATTTATCTTTAATCATTTTCTTTTTCTCTAATAGATGGTAGCAAATACAGTTTCATTTTCCTATCTTTCTTTTTATAAATAACGACTGGCAAAGAATAATTAGATAAGTTTTCACTATGCCCTATATCAGGGATGGCCAACTTTTTTGGGAAGTGTCTCACTATATGATGAAAAATATAATTATGTATACCACTTCCAACTTTTCGAACAAACCAAATAATATAAACAGTTGGAAAAAATATCACTTATAAGCTTGATTTTGGATTTTTACGAAAAGAGCACATTTCTAAGCACACAGTAATTCTAAGTAATGGAAATTTTAAAATAATATAAGTAATACAAAAGTACAAACTTAGGTTTTATTGTTAATCAGTTCTCAGTTAATTTTGAGCGATATTTTGATTTTATTATGTACTCGTGATAGAAAGCATATGTTCACAATTATATGTTGATCCAAACCTTATAATATTTGATGACCAAAATGAGTAAATTTGGAAAATTCCTTATTTGTACGAAGTTTCAAAATTCAATACAATTCGGACCACTTGCAGTTTTGAAATATGTTCCTTTTATTTGCTTTCCAATGTAGTGTTTTACTACAGGTCAATAATTAAGACTTGGATTTCAGAAGGGTAACAATTAACATCTTGCAGATAAATTGAAAAAAAGACATGAAAAAGATCAGCATTTTTTTTTATCTCGAAAATCATCAAACCTAGCACTAAATGAATCCTACAAAAATGGATATTAAATTTTTAAATCTATCATAGCTCGGAGCTCTCTTAACTTTGGTAGATAGTTCTTGCATTAATGTGAAATGTGGTTAACTTTTTTTTAACAAAATCAAAACTGTAACGCACGCTGTATTTCCTAGAATGGAATATACATGTCTCCACGCTTTGGATAGTGAGTATCGGCGGTGTGAACTCTAAATCTACTGCTTGTAACATTAGACAGAGCCCGGATGTCAATCATGTAGGATCTCCCACCTCGCCGCCAGTATTTAACTTAACTTTACTGGAAATGTTTCTCTAAATGTTTAATTGTATTTTTCTTGTATAACCGATAATTTTGCAATGGTGATATTTTAGTTAATTAAATTTGATTTTTACCCCGAGATTTGATACGTTACTTTCAACCCAATAAAAATATAATCGATGTTATACAAGACAATAAAAAAAAGCAAAAGTTTGTTCGGAAAAAAAGATGTATGATCAACTAAGTTAGGAAAAATAAAATCTTTTACCAGTAATCTCATACTTAAGGCTGTCATCGGTAAAAGTACGAGAGCTCTTAACTAAACGCCAAGCACATTTTCAGACAGAAAAATGACCCAATTTCCGTGGAAATTTGCAATATTGTAACTCGTACCTCTGTTAACAAAATAGTGTGTTTAAAAATTTCTATGTATTCCGTGAATACTTTCTTTTTTGTTTTAATATATGAAGTCAAAACCCATTTAACATTACGGTATAGAATAAAAAATGTGAAAGACATTTTATACCAGAAAAAATGAATCATTTCGATTAAAAATGGGAAGTTTAATAAAAAAATGCTGCTCTCTAAAGGATAGTGAAGCCAGAATATCATTAATTTTTCATTTCTTTTATATCTGAAAAAAATGTCCCAAATTCGGGTCCTATTCTTTAACATTCACCGAAAACAGACTTAAATAACTAGAACGTCCCATATTATCGATAAAAACGGTAAATTCCATAACCATCTATGTGTAACAAACACTCACTGGGCAGTTAGTTCATTGTATTCTTCCAGATATCTTAAGACATACTTCCTCAAATTCCACACTCTCACGAGTGAAAAAAAAGCTTGTAAAGCCATCTCACACAGCACCAAAGGAGCATTCTATACATAATAAATTTCAATTGTAATTAAATTCAAGTTTGTTTGTTTTTTGTCTGAGACTACAACATTTCAATAGAATTGTTAAGTAAATTATCTTTTCAAATATTTTAATTTTTCATTAAATCTTCGTGTGCTACTGTTATAACTCCACCGTGTCACATTGTGGTATGCTTACCACGACTTAACCACCCCTACCCTATCTCAACACCAACCGCTTCCTTGATTTCAAATCTTTTTAATTCCCACTATTAGTGCATTAAAAATTAAATTCCCTATCTAGCACTTAACTCATATTTTTCATTTCATCTTCAAGTATCAAACTAATCACCCATTTATTTCTTCCGAACATATGACCTAGCCAATAAATATTTATAAGTCCAGATCGATGTATTTAATAACCCTATATGTCAGCATTAACTTTCAAGTACAATCATAAAATCCGTGATACTTATCACATCTTTTTTTAAGGGTTAACCTACTTAGTTTTCACGTGGCGTTCTTTTTCTCTCTCCTCTCAGCGTCAGAGCTTGCATAGATTTCATCAAATAAAGCTCCTTTTTAAAATTACGTCTGATTCTGGCTCGGAACATGTCATATATATACATAATTCAAATTTTCAATCGCGTTACTAAAATACTTTTTATTCATCCACTCAAATCCAAATACATTTTTAAATTGTGGTGAATGACACTTGATGTTATTATTAATTCATCAATTAAATTTAATTAACTAAAATAAAACTTTTCTTTGTTGACCTAAGTAGGAATTGAGTTTAAAAAAATTATATTACTTGTCTCTGGAATAAATTGGTCACAAACTCGTAGTTGCAGGTTCGCGAGCTGGAGTTCTGGTGCCACCGAGTAGGAGGGGCTGATGCACGTTAAATCTGATGAGACTTACCTCCCCGGGTGTGGTGTGGTAATTAGGAGAGGGAGTCAGATGAGCCTCATCACTTGACCGTGGTTCAAAATTGCGAGATCCGTTGCAAATAGCCCTTGTGTTTTATTGCCTCACACACATTGGAATAAATAGGCGAGAGTGGATACCTTTGAGTTACTAGAATGAAATCTTTTTATATATATTCAATTTTAAGTCTAGTTTCTGTTTTAAAATTTGTTTCCGTTATCAGATTGTGGTTAGATATGAGTGAGTGAATATTAGCACCCCACTGTTCAGCTACACGAGGGCTTTTGGCGACGGACCTCGTAATTTTGAACCATGGTCAAGTGACGAGGATGACACCTGAGCTGACATACCCTCTAACTACCACACCACAGAAGTACTTTTGAGCTCTTGACTTGGCCGCGGTAGCCGAGTGGTCACGGTATAGGATCGTAGCTGGTTTTGTCACGAGTTCGAGCCCAGTACCACTAAAGACCCGCCGTGTAGGGCAGCGATGTACGTAAAATTTATCGAGAGCTCAAACGTCCCCCTGTTAGTGTGGTGTGGAAGTTAAGAGAGGGGGGTTCCAGCTCAGGTGTCGTCCACGTCACTTGACCATGGTTCAAAATTACGTGGTCCGTCGCCAAACCCCTCGTGTAGCTGAACAGTGCGATGTTAATATTCACTCACTCACTCGAGCTCTCGACAGATTTAACGTGCATCGCTCTAGAAGGTGGGTCTTTAGTGGTACTGGGGAAAAGGTTTGAAGTAACGACCAGAAATAGAAAGTAAATTTTTCTCAATAGTACATATCGAACTTGGTGGGGAACTCCCCACACCAATCTGTTATTTAAATTGATTTTAAAAATATACATATTTTTTTATGTCTTTTCGAATTTGGTGGAGAATTCTCCCCACCAATCCTTGTTTGTTTTGTAATTCATTGAAAATGGCTTTCATATATAATTTAAGATTTTACATTTTTAAACTGAAATTTAATCAAACTTTTTAGGGATTTTATACTTTTAATGTTTTAGCTAATGTTTGGCGCAGTTTAGCCAGATTTGGTTCTTGCGCCATAAAACCAAACATTCATTCATTCACTCACTCACTCTCTTAGTGGTACTGGGCTCAAACTCGTGACAAAGCTGGCCATGATCCGATACCTTGACCACTGGGTTGTAGTTAGATATATAAGCTTGTTTATTGTATCCTTGTTCTCCTCATTTGTAAGATGGCTTAAATCGGGGGTGGGCAATTGTTTTGGCTCGTGGAACACGTTTTAGGAGCGGAGGGTACTGGAAACCCAAACCTTATCAAAATGATCGCATTCACGTTTCAGTTAACTTCGCAGCTCTTGAAAAAGATATAAGTTTTACCGTATCAAAATCGATCGGTACAAATTAAATAAAATAGTAAGAGTTTTATTCAATTTATTTGCTGTGCTATTTTCCTGTCCTATTTTCATATCATGTATAGCTGCAAAAACATTTAATTTTAGAGAATCTGTTGAAAGAGACAAATGTGTACCCTATCACACTTCCGACAACAAATTCTACGTATGTATTATCCATCACCCATTAATTAACTGAACAAAAAAGATATTTTATTGAGCAATAATAACGCAAACAATCCCCCAGAATACAAGGTGATTTTCTTTCTCTATTCGTTTCTATATAATACTAATATTCTGATTAGAATTTTAAAACAATTGCGAATTGAGAGTTATTTATTGCTTTTCATCTGACCTTGTCTTTTTGAGTCGTCTTTGATTTCATTTTCCCTCGTCGACATTACATTTTAATACAATAAATAGTTAAACACTTAAGGGGAGTGATTATGCAAGGCAGATAGCTTTTAGCTTGCAGCAAAATTTACGATTTGAGAGTTAGGCGAACAGTTTTCAACTTTTTTTAAACTGAGATAAGAGTTCAAGCTGTATTGGCGGTAACTTTTTCCTCATAAATTGATATTAAATCCATTTCCCCGTATTTCCTGAACGCAGAGGCGTAACGTACACCCCAACATCGTGGGGGGAGGGCAGAATTGCGCAATTCTAGTGGGGTCCAAATCATGTTATGGTTTTGCTGTCCTAAGTATTATCCGGTGTGGTGGTATCTAAATACGCCAGTAACAACCTCCGGACAGGAGTGATCGATTGATTGATTGAATATTAACATCGCACTGTTCAGCTACACGTGGGCTTTTGGCAACGGACCACGTAATTTTGAACCATGGTCAAGTGACGTGGACGACACCTGAGCTGGCACCACCCCTCTCCCAACTATCACACCTCACCAACGGGAGGACGTTTCAACTCTCGACAGATTTAACGTGCATCGCTGCCCAACACGGCGGGTCTTTAGTGGTACTGGGCTCGAACTCGTGACAAGGCAAGTCATGGTCCGATACCTATACCACTCGGCTACCGCGGCCCACCCGGACAGGAGGGATCACTTTTGTCTAGTGGTATGTTACGTGCTTACGAATCCATGGGTCGTAGATTCTAATCTCCAATATCCGGCATGGGGCTGAAACCTGACTCTGCAAAGGGGACCCTGATATTCTCCGTTACGAAACTGCCTACACGATATATTTGAAATATATTCTGGATTTACAATGCAAATTTCAATACCCGATTCTGCTAGTGAAAGGATGAGCAAATAGCAGCCCAAAAAGGTGGGGTGTTTTTTGTAGCCTGCCAAGACAGTCAGAAAACAAAATAGACAGAAAATGTTCTCTATATTTGCATCGATACCACCGGGCTGTGATGAGAATTTGAACAAGCAATCTCAATCCCGATTTCAAAAAAGTTGCAGAAAAGCGTAATAGGGTGTATTTGTCTCATTAAATAGATTCTAAAATTAAATTAAAATTCAAAATTAGTGCAAACAACAAATTTTAACACACTTCGGAAAAAATTGTTGTATTTCTGGGTAGGCAGGGAAAGTTAGTGAGGAGTAACGCCGTTTCCAAGTGAATAAGAGAGTGGCACAGCAAGGCAGTGCAGGTTTATCCATTGGACATTTGGGGCGGGACCCCAGGGGCCCGGATAAGCTAGACTTAACAAGATTTTCTGGTTATAAATTTTGATCCGCCAGTGCCAAGGGACATGTAGATCTACGCCCAGTGCTTCAAATGATGTTAAATCGACACTGCAGCAAGGAGGGATAGACTATCTGGCCAAAAGTATCCGGACACCCAGTGCTATGGACTTAGAGCGTCCTGAGGCAAATATTAATGATGTTGATCCCCCTTTTGCATGGATGACAGACTGCACACGTTTGGGAAGACTTTCCACAATTTTTTGATAGGTGACCATAGGAATTGCCTTCCAGGCGTCCATCACAACTTAAATGAGTGTTTGTCGTGAAGATGGTCGATTTAGCTCGCTACGTAATCTGCGCTCTAATTCGTCCCAAAGGTGTGTTCTATGGGACTTAGATCGGGGCTCTGAGAAGTCCAGTCCAGTTTTTGAACACCCATTTCGTCAAACCACGTCTGTGAAAGTCTCGATGTGCGAATGGAGCAGTTATCCTGCTGGAAGAGAAATGGCCCTTCCCGAAATATTGCCATACAGTTGGGAGTGTGCATTGTCCAGAATGTCCACATACATCTCAGAGTTTATGTTTCCAATCACAGGAACTAACGGACCCAGGCCAAACCACCCCCACACCATTATGCTTCCACCACCAAACTTAACAGTCGGCACAATGCAGTCGCTAAAGAAACGTTCGTCAGGCATCCGCCAAACCCAGACGCGTCCATCCGACTGCCAGACTGTAAAGCGAGATTCATCACTCCAAAGAACAGTTTTCCACAGTCCAATGACGGTGAGCTCTACACCATTGGAGTGATGTTTGGCTTGTGAGCGGCTGCACGACCATGGAATCCCAAGTTTCTTAACTCTCGACGGACAGTCCTGCTGCCAACACTAATTCCTGATGAACTTTGGAACTCCTGAGAAATTTCCACCAACGAGGACTTGCGGTTTTGTTTCACTACCCTTTTCAGAGTTCTGCGGCTGCGTTCGTCAAGTATTTTCGGCCTACCGGTTCGTTTTTCTGCCGTTTCACTGCCTCGACGTTTCCACTTCGCAATTACATCACTCACAGTAGATTTAGGCTTCTGTAGAATGTCCGCAATCTCGCGAGCTGATTTCCCACAAAGGTGAGACATCCCACTATACTGCCACGACCAAACTCACTAAGCTCCTTTGACTTACTCATTGCCTCACAAACGCATAAATACAATCTGACAAACCACTACCAACACGTTTATAGCTTTCAATTACGTATCAAATTGCGTCACTCGCCAGAACCACTTTTTTAAGACGTGTCCGGATACTTTTGGCAAGATAGTGTAGTTGTCACGTGCAAAGGGATCCCAGACAATTTCTACTCAAAAACAGCACAGGAATGTCTGCTCCTTCTGTTATGTGCGACACCAGTAGATTAGTGTGAAAGGACCATAATACTCCACTATAATATTAAATCCATAACAGCAGTAGACGAATGATTGTGGTCACTAATTATTAGGCGGAGTTGTTTTTGCCGGGACGTCGTAGTGCCACTAAAGACCCACCGTGCAGAGGATCCGATGCACGTTAAATTTGTAGAGGTTCAAATTCCTCATGTTAGCATTGTGTAGAAATTTGAAGAAAGGGGTGCCAACTCAAATGATATCTTTTACAATTGACCGTAGCTCAGTGGCACAACGTACACCTCCTCATCGCGGGGGTGGGAGGCAGGATTCTACGGGACACAAAGCCTGAGTGATGCCAAGGGGCTGCGGTAGCCCAGTGGTGTTAAGGTATCCAACCATGGCAGGCATGTCATGAGTTCGATCCCAGTACCACTAAAGACCCGCCGTGTAGGGCAGCGATGCACGTTAAATCTGTCGAGAGCTGAAACGTCCTCCCGTTGGTGTGGTGTGGTAGTTAGGAGAGGGGGGTGCCAGCTCAGGTGTCGTCCACGTCACTTGACCATGGTTCAAAATTACGTGGTCCGTCGCCAAAAGCCCCTCGTGTAGCTGAACAGTGCGACGTTAATATTAACTCACTCACTGAGTGATGCCAAATGATGTCTTTTTCTGGATAAATCGACATCTACTTTAAGAAACAAGTTTATTTCCTTTTCATCGCGAGTGAGTGAATATTAACCCTTTATCTACCGACGGTACTTATAAGTACCACTCACTTTAAAATTACACAGAATAAACATTTTCACGAATACTCTGACAATACTTAGCAGGAATATTCTTTGAAATCTACTCTTCCACGATATATAGCAGCACGGGTTCTATGATGAGTATTTTATCGGGGAAGGTGAATAGTTTTATGCAGAAATTGCGTTTTCAGGTGACGACGTTTTTAGCGGATTGCGAAGATTGTCATTTTTGTTCCGAAAAAGTAGTTTATGTTAAAAGGTGGTTAATCATAAATGTCTTTTTTTTTGTATGTTAATGAAAACCTTAGAAAACGATTTGACTGTTTATTTTAAGTAAACAGGGTGTATAATTAATTTTACATTTGAATATCCTTAATTAATTAATTAGCTCTAACGGTTTAAATTTCCGAAAAGTGGAGTATTTTTTATGTATATCCCTTAATTTGCTAAGAAGCGATTCAAAAATAAATATTGCAAGAAAAAAACTGCAATAAATCATAATGCAGTAGATAAAGGGTTTTAACGTCACACTGTTCAAGTACTCGAAGGCTTTTAGCGATGCACCTCGTAATTTTGAACCATGGTCAAGTGACGATGACGACACCTTAGCTGACACCTCCCTCATCTAACTACCACACCAACGGGAGGACGTTTGATCTCTCGACAGATTCAACGTGCATCGCACCCCTACACGACGGGTCTTCAGTGGCATTGGGCTCGAACTCATGACACGCCAGCCACGAGTCCGTTACCTTGATCACTAGGCTACCGCGCCACTTCCCTTTTCATTACTTTGATTGATTGATTGAATATTAACGTCGCACTGTTCAGCTACACTAGGGCTTTTGGCGACGGACCACGTAATTTTGAGCCATGGTCAAGTGACGTGGACGACACCTGAGCTGGCACCCCCCTCCTAACTACCACACTACACCAACGGGAGGACGTTTCAGCTTTCGACAGATTTAACGTGCATCGCTGCCCTACACGGCGGGTCTTTAGTGGTATTGGGCTCGAACTCGTGACAAGGCAAGCCACGATCCGATACCTATACCACTCGGCTACCGCGGCCACCCCTTTTCATTACAAACATTTGACATAGAATTAAATTTAGGGATGGCGTAAACATGATCCATGTTGGGTCTTTTTTATTATATTGTTGTGAAACAGGAAGTAATTCAGCTGTCTGATAAATCCTTCAAAACCAGTAGTTCCAAAATTGACCTTGGTGTGTTATCTAAAACTGATCTGCTGTAAATATTTTCGTTTCATCTTCTTTTTTGTATTTCCTGCTACGAAAATAAAGATGCTATTTGACTAACTTCTTCATTTAACGATGTGTTTTATTTTAGTCTTATTTTTTCAATTTTGTTTTTTTATATGAGTATGATTCATTAATCTCAAGCATTATCTTTTTACACAAAACTTTTTATTTAATATGTTCATGTATTTTAATTCCTCATAATTTTGTAAGTTGGTTCAAAGATTTCTGTGAAATTCCAAAAACAATTCTTGGTTTAACGAAAAGTCTAATTTATATTTCGAATATTAAGTTAATTAATCCCTGCTTTCTTCTACATGAAATAAGGTAAGAATAAAATTGTTATCAAGGATCTGTGAAACCCTTTTGGGATCGATCCAGAGTTTTGCAAACTTAGGTGAAAATATTCATTATCTTTGTTTTTAGCAGCAATTTATCTGATTTTACTTCTTTCATAAATAATAATTGTTAATAGCGTTTGTCCAGTGGCGTAACGAACACCCCCGCATCGTATGGTTTTGCAATACTTTGTAAGATCCAACTTGGAGCCCAAAACCTGACTTCACAAAGGGGGTCCTAACATTATCCGTTATGCAATTGCATTTGTAATTAAGAACATCTAACTTAAGTTATTAAGACTCTGACTACTATGCCGTATTGTCCGGGTTCAAATCCCGGTGAAGGCATGGATTATTGTAAATGTATAGCGACTTTGTGGTGGGGGAGGGGGTACTCTAAATAGCCGTCGAACCGCTTGCCCTCTAGTGAGGTAGGTGGAAGGGGAAGGGAAATGGGTGGCCCTCACCATCCCTTGGGAGTCCTCCATCAAAATTGAGTTAGAACCAAGCCAAATCATATTGTCACATGTTGATGCTCAAAGCTACGGCTGACGACAGGCGTACAACTAGAATTTTGTGGGACTTGATCTGACACCATCAGTCAGGTGGCAGTAGCAACAACAAATTTGAGAAAAATAATAACATATTCCTCAGAAAAAAGGGGGGGATTTAAGATTTTTATCTAATCGTTCTATTTATAAATTACTATAAATTAAGGGCCGTGGGTAGCCTAGTGGTTAGAGCACCGGACTCCACCAAATACCCTCCGAGCACACACGGAGTACGTGCTCGTTAAATCAGTGGGTCTGAAAGTCTTGTGGGCTGAATCACGAGTGCAGGGAACTGGAGAAAATTTCCCTCCACTTCAATTCCATGCCTAAATTGTAGATGAGGAATTAGATGGTGGCACCATCTATCATAATGTTCTATCGTCCCTGCGGGAATTTCACCAAGCTAAATCGTACTGACACCTGTATGGTGCTCAAGGCTAAAGCCAACGACAGGCGTACATATAGCGCATTGCCACGATGAATTTCGTGGGCCTCGATCTGACTATGTCAGGCATGTGGCATGAGCAACAGAAACAACTATAAATTAAAAGGCATAAAGTATTACATTTTATATCCTCAACACTCTTTATTATATTCTTTCCAGCAGAGATTTTACTAGTCCTTCTCTAGTCACATCAGTTATTTCAAGAAACCCTGTAAATGACTCATTTATAGTTAATATTTTCTATTCAGAATTTACGTACCTAATAATGACTGAATTTTGTTCTTTATGGGAAATACACTGCTGGCCACCGTAAATGTAACACCAAGAAATAGCACAACAAAATTTATTTTGTAGATAACATGTTGACCAAGTATCAAATGATTAAATTTATAGACTGATTCTAAAAGAGAAAAGCATGAACTTATTTAGAATAAAATATCAATTCATTAACTCGAAAGGAAACTTAAAGGGAATGATTTAGAAACCATTTTTATAAAAGCGTATCAATTTTGACTCATTTTTAAAAAAATCGTAAAAAGTAGAAAATATCATTATTTTGTTAAGCAAAAAAAATATACCATATCGTGGCGAAAAAAATGATCTTTCCGATTCTGTAATTATTTTTTGTCTGAGATAGATAGTATGAGTTAGATGGCGTTTTTTAAAACGGGGGGATTCGGAACTTCATTCATTTCTACCTTACGTTTACCGCTAACCATAACTGGTAACGCGTAACGGAAATTTCTCTCTACCGTGCCATAAGAAGTTAACTTCAAAAACAGTTGTGCTTTTGTGACTTCTTGAAAATTTAGCTCACCTTCACTTTTCTTTTCTGAAAATTTTATTTTTTGACACCATAGAGGGATATATTCTTCATCTCTTCATTTTATAGTATAAATTATCAAAGTACTATATGCAATCTAACCTAGTGTGTGAGGTAAACAACAGTAAATCTTCATAGCTTATGTTTACAATATGTTTGCGCACTTACACTTGATTCTATCGTATTCTTTAATTTTCGTATATTTATATTACTCCATTTAAATCTCTTCCAATCTTTCCAAGCTGGTCGTGGTCATTGAAGAAGAGGTGCTGTGTGCATTTTTGGAAGTTACTCTTGGAACTTATCTTCGTTTTCTTTTTGTTTAAACAACCTTATGTATAAACACACAAGTAATATAAAAAAAATTTAAATCAATTCCTACTTAGATCAACCAAGAAAAAATTTATTTTAGCTACTTTTTATTAAATATAGTTATAATTAATATAAATATGTATATACATATGACAGAATCACAACATCAAGTGGTAGTTAATTTTTATAAATTATCATTTTAAAGTATCGTATTGTCATCTAAAACAATCGTGTATATAAAATTTCAGTTCAACTGAATACTTCAAAACGCGAGAAAAAAACCTTTTCAAGTTTTGACACAAGTCGCCAGAAATGATGCCAACGTGGATGTATTTGTAATTCTTTAAATAGTTAGTTTTAATCAATTAATTTTTATTAATTATAATTAAATTGTTATAATGTCATCCAAAATAATCATGTATATAAAATTTCAGCTCAATGGAACGCTTTAAAATGTATTTTATTAGCGATTTAAAATTCCACCAAGATAGATAAATAAATTAAAAAAGTGTGAGCTAATAGTAGGAATTGAAAAAACATACACTAACGCGCACACATAAACTATAACATTAGGCGTAGGAAAGAGAAGATGGCTGGTGATTTTACCAGTCCCGTTGTTTTCTAAAAATTCCAGTTTAAGTGGGATCTGCGGGATTTCCCCGAATCGAATTACAAAAACTAAACACTCTCATTATCAAGAATCACCCCAACTTCAGGGCAGCCATTAAATGGGCCTCAGAATTAGGTAATTTGGTATTTTTTCATGGCATTATGGATCATGAGCTCTATTTAACTATTTTAAAGAGAAATTTTAAATTATCCGCCCTAAATTTGGATATTGGAGACTACTTAATTTTTTAACAAGGTAATGATGCCAAGTGCACTGCTCTCATTGTACGCCACTAGTGTCTCTATAACTGTTCCCAAATTATGAAAACACCTCCTCAATCACTTTATTTAGCCCAGTAGAACATATTTAGTAAGATTCTGATATAAAAAAAAGAAAAATGTGAAGTAAAAACAATAATCACAGAATGGAGCAAAACCGATGCAGAAATTACTAAAAACTAATTAAATCTATACCAAGACGTTTAAAAGCGGCTGTGGACATTAAAAGATATCCTATTAAGCACTAAATTAAGAAAGAAATACAATATTTAAAGCTAAGTTGAGATTTTTGTTAAGTGTATGAAGACTTTTGTGGCGTAATTTTTAGTAGCTTTTTGATAATTATTTTTTTAAAAAAATAGTTATACCATTATAAAAAAATTAATTATGTCATTTTATTAAGAATAAGTTGCAGATATCATAAAAAAATTACAGTTCCAATATATTAATTTTTATTAGTCGAAAACATTAAATTTTATAGAAAATTGCAAGTGTATGAACACTTTTGTGGCCCACTGTATGTCTATGTATACATATTTTGACAGTTTCGAATAAGTTTGATTAATGCGATCCTTTTAATTTATTTACCAAAAAAGAGAGCCCCAAATATTTTTTATACAGAGCCCATTGAGGACTTATGCCAGTGACTACAATCAAAACCATACACATAATTTGAATAAATACATTTTTAGACTTCGGAAACTACTTTTTTTCGTTATTGAAAACCGTTTTGCTCCACTGTATTTGATCTAAGAATTAAGAAGCTTAATAAGGAAACCCCACCCCCCAAAAAATAAAAACTCATCTTTTGAGATTGATTTATAAATTTAATACAATAAAGGAAAATTTTCCCCAGTAAAAAGTTTTATCTTGTAAAAAAAATAATTCGCAAAAAGGAACAATTATAGTTTATTAAGCAATTTTTCTCCTACGCACAAAAAAACATTAATGTTGAGAGTATAAAAAGAATAATTTTATGTTGGCAATTTTAGTTACAAAAATTCATTTTGGACCATTGTTTATCATTGCAGAACAATTATTTAAAATCAACAACAACAACAAAGAATACTAACTGAAAAAGAATTTGAAATACCAAAAATTATCTATTTAGATAATCTGTTCATTTATTATAATAAAGCAAACTTTTTTCCTGACTTGCCCGCTTTGCTTTAATGAAAAAATATCAATAAAATTTAACGAAGCAATATTTTTCATATTCAGAAACAAATTTAAGGAAGAGCGAAAATAGAAGGAAAAAGAATTTTATAAATTCGTGATTCTAATTTTAAATTCGAATTGCAAATGATGCAGTTTAATAACATAAACAGAATAGTTTTATTAAAAAAAAAATGGGAGGATATGGAATTTATTTCTAAAAGTACAAACAGAAAAAAATACATTTATTGCTGCGTTGGCAATTGCCAAAAAAAAAAATTAGGAAGAGAAGAGCGTTATAATTTTTTTTTAAAATTATAAAAAAAATTTAGTTGTGTTGGGGAAAAACGGAAAATAGAAACTTATATATTCGACGGCAATACGGAAGAGAAGAAATAATTATAGCGATGTCTCAAAAATGAAATAAAAATATTAATTCTAGATGGCAAAACAGAAATAAAGAATTTGAAGCCGAAATAAAGCGGGGAAACGGAAATATATAAAAAAGAAATTTAAATAATTTTAAAAATAATACGAAAGAAAAACATTTAGGTAACTTGATGGCAAAAAGTTAAATAAAAGCCATGCAACTTCTCTTGTAACACCATAGTTGTAAACTTAAGGAATTCGAATAACTATAAAAAGTAAGAATACGTAATTTTACTTTTAAAGAATAAAAATCAATAGTGAGATTAAGTTATAACGTTTAAGTATATAAAGTATTTACTCTTTATAAAAATTTAAAGTTTATAATTTTTTTTATTTATGAATAAAATGTAGTTTAAAATTAGATTGACTTTTTTAAAATTTTTGTTGAAAAGAAAAACATTTATATTATCTTATACGATTTTATCTGTGTATATTATGTATTCATTGAAATTCTATTTGTATCTCTTTTTCATTCTCTTATCTTTTTATGCATATATTTTTATTTATTTATTCTTTTCTTATATTTATTCTGTATTTTTAATTCATTTGTACATTATTAAATCTACCGAAAAGTCGTGCGTATTCAATAATAATCTTTTACACTAGTATAAACGGTAGTACTATGAATATTAACTTAAGAAATATTTTAAGCGTTCCTTTTAATTATCAAACTTTTTAAAATTTGTTTTCTGTTTTTCAAAGACAGACTTTTTTCATCAAACGATTCCAAAATTTACGGTCAAACAATTCCGAGTTCTTTTTTTATACTTATTGTTAGTTTTGAAACTAGCATTTTGTCAATGTAGCGGAAGGGAAGATTATTAATTAAAATGGATTATCAATGAAAGGTAATAAATTTTTATAAATTTAAAGGGAAATTTATTCGATAAATTACTTTAGAAGATTTTGCAGCAGATTCACCTCTCTCATTTAGGTATATTTTATTTGCGCTAATTAAAAGTTCAGGGACTTCATATGTAAATTTACGTACGGAAGCCAAAAGTTTTTGAACATATTTTTACTGTTAAAGTTACTGTTATTTTTTTTTACTCTTTACTGGTTTTTTTACTATTATATAAAGATACGCTAATCACGGAAAAAACGTAGTTTTTTTTTTTTTAAGAGAAAAACAGATTTTTAAACATTTTCCATGCAGAAACTTTTTTAACCGCTCAACTTTCTGAGTGTGTGTGTTTTGAATTAAACTTTTATTAAAATAAATAAATAAAAAGCCATATAAATTCTCAAAGTCAGTATCTGTATCCAAATTTCCGAATAGTTAATAAATCGTGGTTTTGATTTATAAACATTTTAAATGTCATTTCCTTTGTTAACATTTTTTATACCGGTTTTTCTTCGAAGAAAAATGTATGACAAACAGTTTGACATTGTCATTTAAGTTTTCGGTACTTATGTATTATAGCAAAAATCGGCACCTTTTTATTAAAAATTCGCCAAGTTGGCAACCCCGATTTCTTATGCGTCGTACGTTCTGAATTGGCGACCATGTGCTTCATTTCATATAATGTCGCCAATAGGATGCGATAACACACGCAAGTAAACAATTTTTTTGTATAAAGTTTCATTAATGACATTATCTAATATGGTTTTGCGCTCGTACTCGCTGAATTGGCAACCATATGCTTCGTTTCATTTAACGTCGCCAATACGGATGCAATAATACGTAAGTACCAAATTATCTTTTGCGTTTGTGTATAATCAATAAAAAAAACTAATAACCCTAAAAAGAATGAGTTATCGATTTTATTTTCTAAATTTTATGGGAAGAAGAACAAACATGAATGTTTTTTAAACTACCGCTCGTATAATTGCTGCATCAGTTGCTGTTGAATGATTATTACTTTTGTTTCTTTTTTGATTTCCTTTTTCATGTTGATTAATTTAGCTCATTTGGGATAAATTCCTGACGGTTACGTGAAAAATGTATAATCACGTAATATCCTTTGAATTCACAACTAACATTAGTCTTGTATTGGTTGTTCTACTTTAAATGCAATTTCAAATCTGATAATTGAATTAAGATGTTCAAGTACTAAGATTCTTTGAAAAATTTTCCAAAATTCGCAAACAACTCTTATATATGTATTTTTAAATCAATTTCATTTTTTTCAATTCCTACTATTAGGTCACACTCTCTATATATTTATTTATTTGGTTTTTCTTTCTTTATTTATTTTTTATCTTGGTGGAATTTTCAATCGTTAATAAAATACATTTTAAAGCGCTCAATTGAGCTGAAATTTTATATACATGATTATTTTGGATGGCAATAACAGTAATTTAACTATAATTAATAAAAATTAATTGATTAAAACTAATTATTTAAAAAATTACAAATACAGCCACGTTGACGACTTAGCGACCATTTTGGTGACTTAGCGACCATTTTGGTGACTTAGCGACCATTTTGGCGACTTAGCGACCATTTTGGCGACTTAGCGACCATTTTGGCGACTTGTGCCAAAACTTGAAAAGGTTTTTTTTTCTCACGTGCATTCAGTTGAACTGAAATTTTATATACAGGATTGTTTTGGACGAAAATAAGATACTATAATGATAATTAATAAAAATTACTTAATGTTGTGATTCTGTCCTATGTATATACATATTTATATGAATTGTAACTATATTTAATAAAAAGTAGCTAAAATAAAATTTTTCTTTGTTGATCGAAGTAGGAATTGACTTAAAAAAAAATTTTATATTATTTTTTTTTACCTACTTTGTGGTTATCATTTTTAACAAATATATACTTTTTAAAAAACGTTTCTGTAAAATGCAAAATTTGGCAACAGTGAAGCACGTGAATTGATTGGCTGGAAAGCACATGATTGCATTTATTGTGCGACTATGCCGTCTCATGAATTTAGCCTAATAAAAGTTGCATTTAGGCATCATTTGATTATTCCTTAATTTCGTCCTGCTCTCACTTTATTTTCGGAACAGAAAGCCTTCTTTAAGGTAAGATAAAAGTTATAAGTATTTTGTTTTTCTGCTTTTGGTGTATTTTTTTATTATTAATTTAATGTCAGTCTATTACATAAAGATGAGGACATAAGTTATATATATAAACTCATTAACTGTGTGATATTCTCCCCTTCGGAGAATATCTCTCAGAGTATCAGCGTGAGCTATATAGAGACGTAGGATTAATGAAAGAACTAGAAGGAAACATAATCTTAATATATCTTTATTAAGATTTTCAACTTAAACTTCTAACAAATTAAATTATAATAATTTATGTGAGAGAATCTACGATGGCAAAATACCCAACGCACAATATATATAGATAATAACGACTTAACCTATCTCGGACCACCATCAATAACTGAATCGCCTAAATTCAATTCTAATACAATCACTGATTCTAATATGAAATAGTCAATCCTACCTTGTTGCAGTCTGAAGAATCAATCACTCATATTCTTAAGGCAATCTTGTATTTACTTGTGTGCGCTGGTATGCACCTTGGTTCTCTATAACTTTATCAATTATAACTTCTAATCACCGCCACGTAACTCTATCCAAACTTGAACCACGAACTATATTAACATTTCTCTACTTGCCATCAACTGCCACAAACTGCCATCTCGTTTACTCTAAGTTCCGATATTTAAAAGCTTGTAAATTTGCATCTTTCATTCACACTTCACTTCTTGGATTTGGTTGGAAAAGAGTTGCCATTAATTCTGGATCAAAGAACCCAAAGGACATGTTAAAGAAAAGACGCTTGAGTCTGTCACAATCCCTCCAAGAAGCAAAACGTGGTTTATTCGAGGGTCTTAATGGCCCTTAAGAAATTATGTACCCAAATTTTATTCTACTTTTAACTGTCCATGCTTTAAATTTTAACTTCGAATATTCAATCTAACCATTAATTTCCAATTTTCCACTTAAAATTTAATTTTCACTATTCATCTTAAGTTTAATTTTTAGTATTCCTTCTTAATTTGAGTTTTCAACAGCCACAATAAATTTTACTCATTTAACTAGATCATCGTTAACAGTTATGTATTTTACTCACAGTAGGCTCTCTCATTTACATAATAAACTGGTATGCCCCATCTAGGCTACGGGACCTGGAAAAAACCATATATAAAATAGTTGGGAAAAAACGACGTCCCCACACCCCTTAACTAACTTAATTCTACTACTTAAAAACTATTACTATATTCTTCTGCTTTTTCACAGTCCTCTTGTCCTTTGTACAAATAAAGATTAGCATTAAGTTCGAAGATACATCAGAGAATTTTCTACATAGACTTCAGGGTCTGTCACCCCGAAATAAAAACTCTTTAAGTCATTTGACAAAAACAAAGTTTCACACATTACGATTAAATTTCACAATTTTTATACATTACTAGCTGTACCCCGCCACGCGTTGCTATGGCCCAGTCTTGTTAAACAGAAAGCACATGTTTTCAGTATGTTAAAACATTTGTATTGAAGGTACGATCTTTTATAAAAAAATGTATAAATATGTATACGCGCAATACTTTCCTTAACTGATATCATTTATAATTTGTAAACCAAATGCTTGAAGTTATTACACTTATTTTTGTCCTTATGTTATGCTTATTTTTGTCCTGAATATATTTACATTGTCTTTAAAGTTGAGACCTCAAGTTTGAAGATAAATTTTCAATGCTTCTAATCTGGATTCCTTTAGGGCAATGGGTTGGTTTCACAATGCTTATGGATATTTCTATTAAATCAGAGGTGTGTTCATAAATGCACATTTATCCAAACAATGTCATTTGGAAACATGAATTGTTATGTAGGAAATGTTTTTTTTTATTCTGCAGTATATCTAGCAAGCAAAATTTTTAATGGCTCTGTGGTTCTCTGAGTTGAGGCAGTTTAATTTTTTCAGGGGTGCAAAACATGTCTTTAGTTTCTCACTTAAATTTCAGAGCATTGCAATAAGGATACACGTCCATCATTGTGTTGATGAGAATATGCTGCGCCTGAACCTAGAATCTTCCACTGGGTTAAACCGGAATGCAAGGTAACTCCTATTGTGTGATTGCTCACCACTAAGTCTTGTTTGCTTCTGGTTGATATCTTTCTAATGTTGGAAAACACGAATGATGTGCTCGCAATTGTGCCTCCTCAAGTCTGGCTACATGTTGCTCTGCTGCATCCTCAGCATGTATTTGTGCCATTCTTTGTCTGTTTTTCTCGTTTACTGATATCCATTCTTTCTCAGTTTGATGTGCAATTACACTCATTGTAGTACTTTTGGCTTGCAATTATGGCGACCTAAGTTTGATTTCCCGCAAGGCATTTTTTTATGTAGTGAAGCCAATTGACTGCCCTTAAAAAGAAAAGAAAATTAAAACAAAAACATAAAATTTCAAAATATTAAAAAGAGATAAATCAGTTACAAAAAGAAAAGGAGAAAATAAAAATGCTAATTAAATATTAACATCACCACAGCAACATTACCGCCATGCGAATCACAACATTTTCAATCCAAATCTCATTTCTTTTTTCATAAAAAATGTTACAATCTTTGTTGTTTAGATATTAAGGTGTGATACATGTGGCACCAATTTTGTTATGGTGATGCTAATACATAATTACTGTTGTGTGTTACAGAGCCGCAGTCACCATTTGGTGATACGTGAGATATTTTGGATGGTATGTGCAGAAAAATAGGGACATTATTTATACTTGTATGAAGATTCAGTTTAAAAAAAGATGAACAAAATAACATATTATGGAACATGGATTATACTTTACTAAAAGCTTTTAGTTACCGAAATTACTAAACGAAAAAACAAACGAACAAAATTCTCGAGGATAGCAATTATTGGTAACCTCAACCAATTTTTGGAAAATTGGTGGCAAAACTCTTCAGTCTGTTGATTGTTATTGCTTTTCATGTAGCTTATTTTCAAGGGTATGGAAGATTAAATAAAGACGTAAATATAGCTATAGTGGTCCGCCACATAGAGGACAATCCTTTTAATTAACCCGCAAATTATAAAGTAATACATTAAGTGGTTCATGAAGTGTTGAAAAAAATGGCAACTACTGCTCTAAAGTAGACACAGCTGACAATTTCTGCACCTATGTAGACAATGAAGGAAGACAAAATGTCTACCCATAAGCATTGTAAAATTAACCCTACGACCTCAGGAAGAGTCAATTTAAATTTATTTTCAAACTTGGCACCTCCCCTATGGAGACAATGCAAATAATTTTAGATTCAAAACATAACAAAAAAAACCCATAATAACTTGGGAGTATTCTGTTAATAAATTACAAATGAAATCTGTTTAGAAAAGTTTTGGTTATGTATATTTCTCCACATTTTTTTTTAAAAAAAGTCCTACATCAAAGTGCAAGCGATTAAAGATATTAGAAATGTGTGCTTTCTTTTTAAGCAGACTGAGCCACAGGAAAACATGATTGGGAACAGCTAGCTATAACAAACTTAAATGATAAAAAACTATCTAAAACCAATTATTAATAACAAATTATCAATATTTTGATGAAATCACCAAAAAAAGTACTCGGGTAATGTTGCAACTATAATACCCCTGATTTTTTGTTTGCGTCATACACGGTGAATTAGCAATTAAGTGCTAATATTGCCAATATGGTTGCAATAATACATAAATATTAATACAAACACAAAATATACATCAGAAAATCTTAATTTTCCCATTTGTATTTCCCAGTAACACCAAATAAAATTTTGAAATTACACAAAATAGATATTTTGTGAGTTTAATGTTATTGCTCCAACTATTAGAAATTTCAATAACTGTTTCGTGGAAAAATTCACTGCCAAGCACAAAAAGGTATTATTATTGTGTACAAACAGGCAAAGAATGTTTTTCCCGTATTAAATGCATATTGCAACTTTTGGCGATGTCATTTGATTTTAGGTAAATGGCCGACTAAAAAAAGTACTAAGAAATAAAAATTATATATTAATTTAATTTAGTTTTATTGGAGAAAGGTAAAATAGGTGGAAGATTTTAATCGGTACGCTACTTGCTTGTGCAGAGATTTTGAAATCACGCCAAACAGATCCATAGTGTATAGAATTAAAATTGGTATTTTATGTATAAAAATTATCCAAAGTAAATATTCTGAGCTTAAAAATAAATTGAAAAATGATATACAATATTAACACTAATTGACATAAAAAGAACTGAACTATCTTTATCAATGCGCGAAAGTATAATTTGAAAAAATAATTACAATTTTACGACCACCTGCTTCCTCAACGTGTATTTGAGCCATCTGTCTGTTTTGCTCATTCACTGATGCCTACTCTAATTTGATGAGCTTGCTTGGTCAGTATGATGACCTAAGTTCGAGTTTCTGCAATACAATTTTATGTACTGAAGCCGATTGACTGCAGCTAAAATGGTTTAAATAAAAACATATGAAATTACAAAACAGCTCTGAGTGGGCCTTGTATCCAAATTCCTTTGAGACCCTTTTTCAGATATGAGCACCATGTAAGTGGAACTGTAATAACATTCGTTGGAGCCCCTGCAACATTGATACAGCGGTAGCTCTACGTCCCTGACAAAAGCAAACCATAATAATTTCAAGTGTTTTTTTAACAAATTACTAATGGAATCTGTTTTAAGAAGGTTATAATCTTATAAATCAATCAAAAAATAAGGTGCAATATTTTGATGACTCAAAATCAGAAAATCTTAAGTTTTACCATTTGTATTTTAATAGTAACATCAAATGAAAGGTACTTACGTATTATCGCAACCTTTTGGAGATATTGTATAAAACGAATCACATGATTGCCAATTCCGCGTGTACAACATCGGCGAAAATGGAATGGCGAACTTTGCGAGTTATCATGAAAGTTGGCGATTGTTGCGATAAAACGTAAAAATTAAATGAAATTTAAAAAGTTGTCTAAAACAGAGAAAAAAACATTTTTATTAAAACTCCGTCGAATAATTTGTCAAATTAAAATGTCTCCAAGTGGGAAAAAAATATTGTTTCCTAACATTGAATGTTACATCGCTGCATTTGGCTACGTCTTTTTATTTGAGGTAAATAAATGACGGAAACTATTTGGTAGAAAAATAAGTAGCGTACAGAAGTCAATTATGTAAATTTCATTTTCGCTTAATGAAGAGAAATAAATTAAGCTTAAAATTAGAGAAAAAAACACGAAGTGGATTAAAAGCAAACTCGTAAATATCTCGCGATAATACTATCCGATTGTTGCCAAAACTGCAAAAACACAATTTCAGTTATTGAAAGAATAATTTTTAAAAAATTATTTATTCGAAAAAAAATCCCAATTACGTATCGAAGAACAAAAAATAGATAAATGACAACCAATAAACATAACCATAGTAGAGTTATACAATAATTTGGAAAAATCTATGCGTAAAGTTTAAATTTTCGCATTCAGAGCGAATCGTAACATTGTATGACGTCATAACACCAAAAAATCACTTAAAAATTAAATTAAAAAAATTTAGAGATAATTTCGAAATAAAAAGTACATAAGATCCTGACCGGAGTCAAATGCAACGTTGTGTCAATATTTCAGATAAATCCATTCAGAACTTTTTGAGTTATGCGAGCACACACAAACCAACATTTATATCACTTTTAAATTACAACTAATTTCTATACATATATCTCATCTGGCTTTTTTCAAAAACTTCCCCTCAAATCGCGTAGCCCTTGTTAATGTTATTGTTAGTATGCTGTCTACGCCGCGTTCCCCAAAACTAGATATACATTAATATGAAACAATATAATATATATATACACTGTACAATTACAAACATTTTTCAATAAACCATTAAAACAAATAATCAAAGGAATTGTCGCATCTTAGCGCAGTCATACATAGAAGTAAACAAATCCATTTTTACAATTGTTTTCTCCATATTTAGAAGACAAAAGCTTATTTTTCTCTTCTAGAAAAATACACTCATTGTTGTGTCCGTTTTTGCTTGGCTTCTTAAATTTTAAACATCCGACCGTGACTTGCTTCATTGCAATAATTCTTCCGACCACTTGTTCGAAAGAATATAAAAAGAAACGATACAACCTGGTTCTTATGACTTGTAGTTGCGTTTCCTATCAGGACCTCTAGGGAGAATGATCTAGTACTCGCTCCTTTCCTTTCTTGTTCCTCCCGTTGTTGATCACCTCTCCGTCTGGCATTCCTGTTGCCTGATCTTGTTCGCTCCTCGATGTAGGGCAGCGTTTCTCAAACTGTGGGGTGCACCCTTCTTTTGGAGCGAGACAACTGTACAAGGGGGGCGCGAGCATATTGAAAATTCGAAAACAAAAGATTATTTTAAAAATGATTAATTTACTGAAAGTAAACAAACATATATTCTGACACAATCAAAATTAAAATACACATTTACATTGATATATGTATTACATTTATAAATGTATCAGTGCTAACACGATGTATTTTATAATTTAATTATACTACGTTAAGAACAAGTTTAATAATTACCAGGGACTCCATGGGATTGTCATATGTGTTAATTTTTTATATACAGCTATTAACACATATCATGATCACTTGTATGGTTTATAATAAATCCCTTAATTGCCGATTAAGGTATCCGACTACGTTCGGAACCGTGATGTTAAAAAAGCGCATAAATGGATAATTTTCATGATATTTAGTGTCACTTAGATTAGAATATATGAATAAAATTGTTTTAAGGACATTTTGGAAAAAAAAATTAATTTAAATACAATATTTTGGCAAAAGAATAATCTTTTTTCCAAATGTTCTCTTTTTGTGAAAAATGCTTCTATTGCAATAATATTTTCCCTGTATATAGCTCAGACCTTTGTTCAAAGGCTCAACTAGAATTTTTGAAATATATAACTTAGAAGTGGGTGTATTCATATTTTACGACAGCAGAGGGGAGCAATTTTAAGAAAAAACGACAATAATTATTTCAATTTTTGGTAACTCTGTAAAATGAGAATTTTTCAAAAATTCTAGTTGAGCCTCTGTAGAAAGGTCTGAGCTATATACAGGCAAAATATTATTATAATAGAACCATTTTTCCCAAAAGGAGAGCATTTGGAAAAAAGATTATTCTAGGTTAATTTTTTGCCAAAATATTACATTTAAATATTTTTTTTTTGTCAAAATGTCCTTAAAACAATTTCACTTTATATTCACGAAAATTATCCATTTATGCGCTTTTTTTTTTAAATCACAGTTCCGAACGTAGTCGGATACCTTAAAAGTTACTTGATTCGCTTTCCAATGCCAACCGTTTTCCACATTAGTTAGCGTATGTAATATATTGGGGAAGGAATGAAGAAGCAAAAATAATCTGAAATAAGTAAAATCTTCGCAAATGCCATCAAAGTCCTTTTATTGCATACCAAAGCCTTCGGAATAATTTTATGAATAGCAGGGCACAGAAAAGACCGTAAGACTTTGGAGAGGCGTATATATACGTGCGGGGAAAACGCTTTGGCTGAGCGAGACGTTTATATCCGCCAGTGGCACTTATGAGGTTACGGTCGTATCGTATAGTTTTAGCATCGAAGTATAGTATTACTGAATTCAATACATTGCTATTTTATTAAGGGGGTGAATATTGAAACTTTGAGAAGTACTGAGTTAAAGTAAACAATCTTATTACAATAAAAAAAATCGCTATTATACCAGGTATGCGACTCCTCCTGCGAGTGTTTAATGACGCACTATAAAACAATGCGAGGGTTACCGGTGACGGACCACGTAATTTTGAGCCTTGGTCAAAATTACGGACGTTCGCACCCCTCTCCTGACTTCTACCCGTCGCCAACGGGAGGCTAGTTAGCTTTGACAGATTTAACCCTTTATCTACCGCATTATAATTTACTGCAGTTTTTCCCATGCAATATTTGTTTTTAATCAATACATTGAAAATTACGAGGTGCATAAACAAAATGCTCAACTTTAGGAAATTTCATCCATTAGAGCTAATTAAAGGTATTGTGACAAACCTATACGGAACTTTATCACTAACTTTCTGAGACGTCTTTTTTAGGGAAAAATTTAATTCCCCTACCTATTTCCAATCAGCTCCAAAAAGAGGACAGGATTCCTTGTTATGCAGATTAGATAAAGTATTTAAGTCAAACGGAATAGTAAAGTAAAAAGCAGTAGGAGAGAGAGATTGAAGCAGAAAGGGGTATAATAGTGAAGTTAGAGAGTTATTATTGAAGATTTCTAGGTGGATAAATTAATCTCAGGAAGAGTTGAGATTCAGTGTGGTATAAATATTGATTTATAATTAAAGTCTCATTAAAGCTTTATATTAGGAGTGAGATTAAAATTAAATGTTCAGTAGGAATATTATTGAATATAATTCTGGGATCTCTTATTGCGGTAATCTCTGCGTGATCGATATTCTAATTGTTAATTAATTGGATCATTAGATATTCAAGTTAATTTAAAGGAAAGTCTCTTTTAAACCTCATATAACTACTTTTTTGATTTATTTTTTATTAAAAGTCTTTGATTCTATTTGGGAAAGATAACCAAATAAAGTTATTTATAAAAATGGCTACTGGCTCTTATCTAACTCCAAATTATTCTCGTTCTCAAAGTGAGATCCAAGGGGATCTTCACAGTATTCAACTGTAAAATTAATTATATACACTGTTCACTTAAAATAGTCAAATTGTTTTTCAATGTCTTCATTAACATACAGAAAAAAATAAGACACTGTTTGACATTAATTACTTTTTCGGAACAAAAGTGACAATTTTCGCATTCCGATCACAAATTAGTTGCATTGTCTCCATAGGGGAGGTGCCAAGTTTGTAAATAAATATAAAATCACTCTTCTTGAGGTCATAGGGTTAATTTTACAATGCTGATGGGTAGACATTTTGTCTTGCTTCATTGTCTACATAGGTACAGAAATTGTCTGCAGTGTCTACTTTAGAGCAGTAGTTGCCATTTTTCAACACTTCATGAACCACTTAATGTATTACTTTATAATTTGCGGTTCACTAAAAGGATTGACCTCTCTCTCTCTCCATGTGGCGGACCACTATAGCTATATTTACGTCTTTATTTAATCTTTCATACCCTTGAAAATAAGCTACATGAAAAGCAATAACAATCAACAGACTGAAGAGTTTTGCCACCAATTTTCCAAAAATTGGTTGAGGTTACCAAAAATTGCTATCCTCGGGAATTTTGTTCGTTTGTTTTTTCGTTTAGTAATTTTGGTAACTAAAAAGCTTTTAGAAAAGTATAATCCATATTCCATAATATGTTATTTTGTTCATCTTTTTTTAAACTGAATCTTCATACAAGTATAAATAATGTCCCTATTTTTCTGCATACCATCCAAAATTTCTCACGTATCATCAAATGGTGACTGCTGCTCTCTAACACACAACAGTAATTATGTATTAGCATCACCATAACAAAATTGGTGCCACATGTATCACACCTTAATATCTAAACAACAAAGATTGTAACATTTTTTATGAAAAAAGAAATGAGATTTGGATTGAAAATGTTGCGATTTGCATGGCGGTAATGTTGCTGTGGTGATGTTAATATTTAAGTACACAGGTAACAAATAATTGTCCATGTGAAAAGCAGTCTGTGTATAGATATAAGCCACTTCGTTTTAAAGATAGGCCTTTAACTTTGTTGATAACAATTGCTAATGCTAATCGAATTGTGAATCGCAAAAATACTCCATCATTATCAGCACTTTGTCGTAGATTTCTGCTGCAAAATTAATGTTTATATTGGAAGAATTTTTCTTGGAGTATTCGATTGAAAATACCTTCGCAGCCTCTCATTGCGTTGGATTTGAGCTGTGTCAATTCATGCACGTTTGAAGTTAAATATTACATTAGCATTTTTTATTTTTTCCTCTTTTTTTGTAACTGATTTTTCTCTTTTTTTTTATGTTTTGGTTTTATATGTTTTAGTTTTAATTTTCTTTTCTTTTTAAGTGCAGTTTTAAGTTTTTAAGAAATTTTGTATGCTTTGGTTTATAATTTTTTTTAAGTGCAGTCAATTGGCTTCACTACATAAAAAATGCCTTGTGGGAAAGCAAACTTAGGTCGCCATACTTGCAAGCCAAAAGTACTACAAGGAGTGTAATTGCACATCAAACTGAGAAAGAATGGATATCAGCAAACGAGAAAAACAGACAAATACATGCTGAGGGTGCAGCAGAGCAACATGCAGCCAGGCATGAGGAGGCACAATTGCGAGCACCTAATTCGTGTTTTACAACATTAGAAAGATATCAACCAGAAACAAACATGACTTAGTGGTGAGCAATCACCTTGCATTCCGGTTCAACCCAGTGGAGGATTCTAGGTTCAGGCAGCGTGTTCTCATCAACACAATGATGGACGTGTATCTTTATTGCAATGCTCTGAAATTTAAGTGAGAAACTAAAGACATGTTTTGTACCCCTGAAAAAATTAAACTGCCTCAACTCAGAACCACAGAGCCATTAAAAATTTTGCTTGCTAGATATACTGCAAAATCAAAACATTTCCTACATAACAATTCATGTTTCCAAATGACATTGTTTGGAGTAATTGTGCATTTATGAACACACCTCTGATTTAATAGAAATATCCATAAGCATTGTAAAACTAACCCATGGCCCTCAAGGAATCCAGATTAGAACCATTTAAAATTTTATCTTTACACTTGAGGTCTCCACTTTAAAGACAATGTAAATAAATTTAGATTCATAACATAAGGACAAAAATAAGCCTTAATAACTTCAAGCATTTGGTTAACAAATTATAAATATCAGTTAAGGAAAGTTTTGCGTATATATATTTATACATTTTTTTATAAAAGATCATACCTGCAATGCAAATGTTTTAACATACTGAAAACATGGGCTTTCTGTTTAACAAGACTAAGCCACAGCAACGCGTGGCATTGTACAGCTAGTATATAATTATATACACTAGTGGTCCCGACAGGCGCTGTCCTGTACACACGGCTTAAATCTGAAAATAACAAACTTTTTTGAATAACTTGTAACAATCTGGGCCGTTTTGATGAAATTTTTTATAAAGAAAGTTATTACAACACCTGACATCATCACATGTACAGTTACCACAATGCGACCTATCGATTGCGTGTGACTATGTATTTACTATGAACTAAGTTGAATATAGAACCTATTCTGAATAAAAACTTAAACTTGTTATGATTAAAGGGTAAAAAAGATATAAAACTCGAGCTATTTTCATAAAAGATAAATTTTTTAATGCACAAAAAATAAATTTATCGTAATGCCATTGAATGTACAATATTTTTGGTTAATCCTTGAGGGGTATAAAAACAAATGCGATGGTTTGCCTAACCTCGAACATGCAACATATAATTGGCAGTGCGAAAAGCAAGGTTTTTCTAAATCTATGCTACCAATTGTCATTGTTTGACCTTGTGACTTATTAATGGTCATAGCAAATACCAAGCGAAGTGGAAATTGCTAACATTTGAATGGGTAGGTGAGTCTGAAAGAACATTGGGATCTGTGATAGATGTACAACTTCACCTTGAAGTTTGACGCTCAAAATAGTGGCCTCAAGAATATTGCCCACGATTTTTATGAACAATCGCGTGCCCTTACATAATTTTGGCGCCTATTTAAATAATTGCGGTATCGGACCGAATTGTGAATCTAAATCATTCTCGAATTTACTTGAACCCACACAAAAAATATCATCCAAATCGGTAAAGCCGTTTAGGAGGAGTTCAGACGCATACACACGCACAGAAGAATTATATATATAAAGATGTATGCCGTATCTCGTGGCAAAATGAATAATCTTTCCAATTCTGTAGTTATTTTTTGTCTGGTTTTGATAGAAAAATTATATTGCAATTTTTTAAAAACGGTGAAAATATCGGAAAATTCTCCCCTTTTTATTTTTTTTTTCTTGCTGTGCATTAGCAGAATAAAAAGCACACAGGGATAAAACAATTATGCGTTTTAAGGTTCTTAATTAATGTCTTTTTAACTAATTGTGATATTGGACCGAATTGTGAATCTAAATCATTCTAAAAATGTCATCAAAATCAGTCCAGCCGCTTCGGAGGAGTTCAGTCACATACACACGTACAAAAGAACTACATATATAAACATTATTTGAAAAGATATTAATTAAAAACGCTAAAAAGCATCCTTAAGACCCAGTTTGGCTGAAAATTTATTTTCGACGCCAACTTACGTCATTTTTATAACAATAACGTTGTTACAACAATGCAGGTGAATATTTAGTTGAATGTTTTTATTGTTTTCAATTAATATCTTTTTAACTAATTGCGATATCGTACCGAATTGTAAATCTAAGCCATTCTCGAAACCCCTTGAACCCACACTAAAAATTTCATCAAAATCGGTCCAGACGTTTAGGAGGAGTTTAGTCACATACACACGCACAGAAGATTTTTATATATAAAGATATATATAGAGAGAGGAGGGTGGCATTTTTTCCATTTTTTGTCCTGGACGGCAAAACTGCTAGCGCCGGCCCTGTAGGTATTAATCTTGAATATTGATGGCGCTTCTATTTAATCCTTGATCTTGAAATTATCTTTTTGGAACAACCATCACCCATTTTATACATTCTCATATCTATATATTCCATTGCATATAATAAATATGTTTTCACATTTTTTTAAAAAAATTATGTATAACTTTGCAATTTATTTTTAACAAACCATTTTTTAAAAATGGGAATTGGCTATAGATTTTTAATGAGTTTTCTATATCTATTTCTGCATCTTCTGTGGTTTTAATGTGTTTTTTTTTTCAATATTTGGGCTCTTAGGCTTTTATTACACTCTATAACAAAACCAAACGACGCACCAGGAATGAATTGTTCGATTAAGACAAAAATTGGTGAAAAGGAAGATTATGCATGGCATAGAAAACCATTAAAATTTCAGAAACATTAAATGATTTTTTTTCAGAGTTACATAGTTACAAAGTAACGGACTCGATAAGGTGTTGACCCACTTCTAGCCTGGATGTAAGCTGCCTCACGGCGTGACATTCAGTGATAAAACACCCTGATGGTCCCCTACGGTATTTATTACCAAATGTACTCCAATTGTCATCATTCACTGGTGGATGCAAACGCTTTCCCATATTATCAGAGACATGCTCGATTGAAGAGAGATCTGACTATCTGGCTGGCCAAGAAAGTGTTTAAGAAGCTGTAAGATATACAATGGCAACACGTGCCGTATGTAATCTCGATTATCTTGCTGAAAAATAAGGCCAGGGTACTGCAGAAGGAACAGTAACAAAATAGTCCTCAGAATGTCGTCAACGTATTGCTGTTCTGTAATTGTGCCTCTAATAACGACCAAAGGAGTCCAGCTGTCAAAAGAAATAGCACCCCAAACCATAACTTCTGGCTGAGGGCCTGTGTGTCGTGAAATAGTGAAAGAAGAATCGACCCGCTGCTCTGGGCACCTCCAGGCACGTCTTCGATTATCGTCAGGACACAGTTGGAAGCGGGATTCGTCGCTAAACACTATACGTCCCAAGTCAGCTTGATTTCAACCTTATCGAGCCAAGCACCACTGTAATCTGGCTCGACATTGTGCAGGCGTGAGTGGCATGTGGCGTAGTGGTCCGTACAAGGGTAAATTTCGCTCTATAAGCCGTTTGTGAAAGGTCATGGTGGACCCGCGTGTGCGGGTCCCACATCTGATGGTTGATAATATTGAATCAGGGGCTATATGATAGCTCATCTGACAACCAATCTGCCCTCCCGATCTGCTGTGGTCCTAGGTCGACCGCTACCATCATGGTGCTGAAATCTGCCCTTTTTCGCCCATTCTTGCCAGCATCTTCTAATAGCCGCATCGCTTCTACCCATATAATGGACGATTCTCCGATTTGCGCAACCTGCCTCTTTTAATCCAATGTTACGACCTCTTTCAAACTCTAACATTTGCTCATAATAAGCTCGAATCCTGCAGCAAGGCATTTTTTCAGTCATTGAAAGGTATCCTAAATCCTAATGGCACAGAAATTTTGACCATCCGATTGAAAATAGCTTCTTATAGACATATGCTGAGAGCACAGTTCCGATGTGCTGTAGCTCCTGCTATTCATTGATCGGACACCAAATTTTAATCATTTTCATGTTCGGTACAAATGTATATATATATATATTGTGTATATTTTGGTGCTCATGTATTATCGTTCAAGATAACTCGCGAAGTTGGAAACTCCAACTTCGCATTTGTCGTATGCTCTAAATTGACAATCATGCTTCGTTTCATATAATGTTGCTAACAGGTTGTGATAATACGTAAGTACCCATATTTTTAAGTAATATGTATTATTCTTCTTCTATTGACACGACAGCTCTGGATAGGCTAAGGCCTTCCTAAGAACCTTCTTCTATTGGCGACAGTTTTAATTAGTTACTTTTAAAACTTTAAAATCATCATCCACACAATCAGCCCATCTCAGTTTGGGCCTGGGTCCATACGGGCAGATGTGGCCAGCAAATCTCAAATGACCAATCTTGATGTATTTAATAACACCTGCATCCTTAAATAGCTTGTGGAATTCAAAATTATGTCATTGTCTCCATAATCCATAGTGTTAATAAGTTATATCTGAATGCGTAATATGTTTATATTACTTACTGCTGTATTTGTTTTACACTGCTGGCCACCGTTAATGCAACACCAAGAAAGACAAGAGATAGCACAACAACATTTATTTTGTAGATACCATGTTGACCCACACACACACACACACAGTATCATGATTAAATTTATAGACTTCTGTGAAGTGTAGTGTAGTTCCTGCCAGAATCAGTGGCCAGAGTAGCCTCCATTGTTGGAGATCACTGCTGCCACACACCTCGGCATTGATTCAAAGAGACTTAAGATGTGTTTTGGAGGCACAGCAGACCAAGCAGCTTCCACACGTTGCCAAAGTTGATCTGGTGGGGCAGCTGGGAGTGTAATCTGTATCAATCGTTGAGCAACCATGAACCACTAGTTTTCTATCGGCAAAAGATCCGGAGAGCGAGCTGGCCAGGGAAGCAATTCAATCTGGTGATTGACGAAGATCCTTTGGGCAATGCGTGCCACGTGTGGTCGCGCATTACCCTGTTGAAATATAGCTGTGGCCAAGCCTGAAGGTAAGGAAGGACAACTGGCTCCAACACCTCGGAGATGTAACGCTGGCTGTTTAAAGTACCGGCAATGCGTACTAGAAGAGTGCGAGAGTGATATCCAATACCACCCCATACCATAATACCGGTGCAGGACCAGTGGGGTGGTGCATAACGTAGCTGTTCAGCATCCTCTCCCCACGGTGTCTCCAGACTCGAATCCGACCATCATGGTGTTACTGACAGATGCGTGACTCGTCAGGAAAGACAACTTCATTCCATTCTGCCACCCACATCCTTCTTTCATCGCACCATTGGCGTCGGAGACGTCTGTGGTTCTGCGTCAAGGGTAGACCAAGCAATAGACGTCTTGCGGACAGGCTACTCTGCTGTAAACGTCGTCGAATGGTACGCGCAAACAATGAATGATGCGTTACAGACTCAATGTGCTGTGCTGCTATGGTTCGTGATGCGACTGAGAGATTCGTCACTGCCATGAGCACAATTTGCCTGTCCTCACGTGAAGTGGTGAACTGAGGGGGATGCGATTGACCACGTCGGTCCGTCGTACCCTCCTGCATCCAACGGTCACATATCTGCATTAGTTGTTTGGTTTCGTCCAACACGACTGCCGATTTCCCTGAAAGATAATCCACAATCTCGTTAGGCCATTATCCTCTGTCGAATTCAGATACTTGATCAAAAACTGATCGCTGTTTTCGAGACATAACTGATCGTTTTTTGAAAAAACCACAATTGTTGAACTGAAAATCGTCGAAATTTCCATGCCTTAAATAGCGCTTTGAGGTGGCGCCACATGCGCGCGTGATGTGGGTATGCGCTGAAATTCCAATCATTTGCATATCTCACCTCCACTAATGCATGTTGTAAACTTCATGTTTTTTGCATGCTTCCTTCAGGGTGTTGCATTTACGGTGGCCAGCAGTGCATGTTAAAATTGTAATATTCGCAAGAAACGCCGTTCCTTACATTATAATGACGATTCAATAGAAACTTGGTGAAATGTTGGCGATAGAGCCAAAAGTTGTCAATATTTAGTGACTTGGTGACCACATGGATGCTACTGGAAATTACTGGAGAAACCTACTAATGTCACGTTCTTTCACGTAAGCAGATTTTTCGAGAAAAATCCGTGCGGACTGTAAATATGAAATCGTTTGCCGAAACATAGTTGGTGTTGTTTTAACCGTTGAATAGTCGAAAAGCGATTAGTTATTACTTCGGCTGATGTATAGAACGAGGTAGTACATGTTAATAGTGTTTAACATGCTTGTATTTAGACACTGATAGTTGTGTTCGAGTGCTGTAGTAGGTGTGAAGACCTTCTGAGATTTATTCTGCGAATTTCACTGCTGTAACCCGCAGTTTAAGGATTCATTTTTGACAGTAAATTTCCAACGACCTTGATGTGCTGTCTTGCTCTTTGATACTGATTGCATAAAATCCTCCAACCCAGATCTACGTTACAATATGTTATAATAAATTACGGCGACCGAAGACCCATTTCCCGTCGGGAACGAATGACGTCTCAGCGGTCAAGTAGTTTCTCGTGGGAAAGTATCCCAAGGTGGACACCCCGGCGCTGATGTCCTAAGGGAAGTCAACCTCTGACCTCCCTTGATCTAGCCGAAAGTAAGATGCCGACACAGTTCCCACACCAGCCGCCGGTTTCAAAGTACACCGCGCGAAGGGGACTGGGACCAATCGAAGAATGGTTTCAGCAAATACATCCAAACAGAAGTGACTATACATCACGTGTCACTTCCGTGGGTGGGACGTATTAGCACTTTTCCAGCTCGTTTCAACGCCGCCTTCATCAGGAGCTAATATTACTGCCTGCAATAAAACATTATCCTCCCAGCAATACAGCTGCGGCAAAATCTTATTTAATTTCATTATTCCTTTAAGTATGGATTTACCGTTTAATAATGCAAGTTTTACTTTAAACCGGCAGTACTCGCGCAGGGTATGTCACAGCCACCGTCTAACTTTTTTTCAACGCTCCTTCTAAACCCTTTTTTTTTTTAGAATACCACTAGAGATTGCAATATAGGACAAAAAAACACAATAGCGGTATTCAGTATTTTTTAGATCTTAATACCGAAATACCGTTTTTAATACTGGTAGTAGAAATTTTAGAAAAAGAAAGAAAACATTGGTGTTTTTTTTATTTGCCAGTTGCTTTATTAGAGAGTGTAAATATCACAAAAATAATTTGTAACTTATAAATTATAACAGTATCATGTGAATAATTAAACCAAACCGAAGTATTATCAAATGATTTTTTTTATGTTCTTTAAAGTTATTCATTATGGGTTATTATTTATGAGTATATATATAATGAATCGGAAGATCATTTTAAACCCAAAAGTATGATATGCAAATACAATGTGAAAGACAAATTCAACAATTTAAAGAATATCTAAATATTACACACTTTGTTCACAACCATAACCTTGTTTTCCACAGATACGAATATGAGACTACGAATCCTGCGCGTGTGCAGTATCGCTCTGAGCTGTAATAAGACAGTTTTGGCCCACCTCCTTGGATGATTATCATATTTTATCACTTCTCTTGATTGTACAATGCAACTTTATATTCCCAGTCTAATTAATTTCACCGGTTAACACAAATAAAAACGTGTACTATTTTGCTATGTTAGCGATTCCTGAACATATAATAGAGACAATTTTAAAAGATTTCTAGTAAATACCGAAAAACCAATATTTAAACTTATGAATACTGGTATATAACAAAATTGTCCAAATGGCTCAAAATGCCGGTATTCGGTTTTCCGGTACACCGGTATTGTAATTCCTAGATACCACCTCTTCGGATATGTCATACCCTGCGCGTGAATCGCCGTTGCAGTTTTGAATACATAAGCACGTTTTAAATCTTCCTTATGCTATGGCTTATTATTGTAGTTATGATGAAGAAATGTGGTGTTTAAATAATTTAATAGATACACACACTGTATTTAATAAATATAGAACAACAGTGTTTTCGGATGAAGAAATCCTCTTCGCGGTTACATGCAACGAAGCAACCAAATGATTTTCCGTAGGGCAAGACTACAATTGAGCTACAAGACTGCAGATTACAGGGAGAGTAGCTAATGGCCTCAATTCATGTAACGTCATAGTCACATGATAGTGAAAGCCACGTGATTCTAGCCAATCAAATCAAAAACTAATGCGACGTCATAGTCACGCGATAAAAACTATCTAGTGTTTCCAGCTAATCAGTTCACGCGCTCCGGTGTTGCCAAGTTTTGCTCTTTGCGGAAACTTTCTCTTAAAAAGTACATATGTATACAGAATGCATTTTATTTAAACGTATAAACATAAAATATAATTTTTTTTTAAATTTAAAAAAAAATCTTTTTGTAAAATGTTTTCCCCTAACATTTAAACATCTTTACCCAAACATGAAATTTTTTCTGAGTTTTACAAGTAGAACAACACGAACAATTAGTTTACTTTTTGTTTTGAATTTAATAGAAAACACGTGGTTGTCTTTATCTCGTAACTTCATGAATTGAGCCCATTGGATAGAAGTTACGAGTTCCACTTTTGGGAGGTAAAACAGGGCTGAGTGCAGTTCTGGTTCTTGTTTTTTATTTTATTTTTGCGAACTTCACCAGTTACGCTACAACAATTTGGAATATTGAGAGGTGATTGAGAGAGCGCATTAATAATGAATTAAATGCCATAAATCTCGTGGGGATGAGATATTAGAGCTGATAAAAAGGAATTAAGGGGGTTCACCGATGTTACGCCTGTTTTTTAAGAATTTGTAGGAAATTTTTTTGACGACCAGTAAAATGGCAGAAATTTGCGTTTTTTATCATTTGTTTATATGTATCTTAAGAGTATGTATATAAATATTTAACTCAAAATGTCCAATAGAACATGAGTTATAGCACTATGAACACACCCGCCTCGAAAAAATGGTCGCTTACTTTCTCCACGACTCTGATTGATTGGCTTATCTGAAATAAAATTTTAAAAAATCAACGGCGTTTTAATCTCTAACAGTGTTTCTCAAACTGTGGGGCGCGCCCCCTAGAGGAGCATGATGACCTTACAAGGGGGCGCGAGCATATCGGAAATAAAAAGTTTAAAAAATTAATACTGGAACAAAATAAACAAAACACTTTCTGACTTATAAAAAAATACGCATTTACACTGATATAATTTATACATATCAGCTGGTGAATACTTCATCGAAAATAAAAGTTTCATTTCCATACGTTTATCAACGATCTGATCCTATAACTAAATAAAAAAACATTTTGTTTGAAGTACTGTAATGACATGATGAGAAATTTTTTTATTACGATTTCTTTTTAAGCCTAAAATACTACTCTTTCAGAAAAAAAACAAAACTCAGAAAAATTCTAGGAAGATAAAAAATTCATCACTCTTATTATTATTGAAATGATGTACAATATCTTTAGAAAGAAAAGGAAGACTTGTTCACTTCTCACCCACCAAGCAGATTTGGGTCAGTCATCATCCTTTTCATCATTTGAATTAGGAACTTATTGATATGATTAGTTACGTCCTTGAAGGATTATTTTACTAAGATTTATTTTGGTGGGTATTCTGAAACATGTAAAGCATGATGGAAAACGCGTCTTACACAATTCGATTTTTAGAACTAACATCCATATTTTTACATTGAATATACTTAACACGGGAGCGGTCACGCGGGCTCACAGTCAAAGGACAACTAAACTAGAATAATTTGAACAAAATATGATGGTTTTGCTTGCACATATTATTCCTGTAATGTTAGCGAAAAGTGTCTGTGATTTGTGTCCTTTATTAAGGTTACGTACCTTTGAAACATTTAAGTTCACTTTTAATGAATTTTTTCTCAAATTATCAAAGAAAAAAATGAAAAGTCCTTGAAAGAAGGTAAGTATATTTTCTCTTAGCTTAATTGTTCGCTGGAATTGTGATTTTTATCGTGTACAATAAAAATAATTGTAAAACAAAAAAAAAACATTGGGGTGATTCAGTCACCTCTCGCGACTATTGACGTTAGTGTCGAGTACGCTCCTGCTCTCCCGGGTTAAGACATTTTGAAGTCTTCTCGCTTTAAATATTGATGCCAAATGTGATGGATATTGATTGAATGCAACATGGACTAGACTCTTTTTCTAATGACATTTATACTTTTAGAAATGGATGAAGGAGGAAATAAATTTTTAATTAAATATCATTTTGCAATTTATTCCGATTTAAAAAAATTAGAGAAAAGAAAAATAACAATAACTATCCTATTACTTAAAATAAATATAACTTAAAAGTAACGAATACAAAATTTAATACTTATCTTGTTAATTTGTACGGTTTATTTCTAAGATCGTATTGTAGCTTTAACGCCAAACCGCATTATCACTGTATAAGGGGGGCGCGATAAAAATTATGGCTGAAAACTGGGTCGCCAATAGTGAAAGTTTGAGAAGCACTGATCTAAAAGCTTAAATGCCAAAATTTGCCAAGAATATTAAGGTGCTGATATTGGTTGTCTCGAGCATATCTGGGTCTTTTTGCAAAGCTCAGAACTAAGTTATCATAAGCAAGGATAACTTGTATAGATTGATTTGAAATTTTAGATAAACGATAAAAGAACTTTAATGATTGGGTCAATTTTTACATCCTTGTGCACGACTTCGTTTCCTACAAACTAGGGAGAATTGACTATTTTCCTGAGGTGTTTATTTTGTAAAGCGTGCAATTTTTTTTCAAGTGGCTTACTGACTGCTGAGGTCCAGACTACGCATACAGCAGTATTGTTCGAAGACTTATAGAGCAGAAGCTTGCTTTTTCGAGGAATCAAGCTATTGAGTGCTTGCCTCATTACGGCTGCTTTTTCGAGGAATCAAGCTATTGAGTGCTTGCCTCATTACGGATGCTTTTTGGTGTGCAGCGTGAATATTGGAAAAGAAATGTAATTTTTCGGGGAAATCTAACCCTAGGTATTTTTGAATTCTCATTGAACCAGGGAAAGGGCTGAAAGAAAATGGTGACTCTGGGAAGATTTCCTGTGTGCCTTTGTTTCTTAAAGGGGAGACAAACACTTTTAGATGCATTGACTTTAAATTTCCACACAATGAGCCAGAGATGAAACTATATGACTTAATTCTGCAATCTCTCGATGATTTTGAGATCACAGGTGTAGATTGCTGAGCTGTCAAGTTCCCGAAGAAGTCAACGTCAGAGTAGTAAGCAGTGAGTGCTGAAGTAGCCAGTCACATCCCTTAGTGCCCCCGTTCCACGGCTTCTGATTGATTAATATCATCACACCTTAGAGCTTACAGCCCTGACTTGAAAAAAAGCCTTTAAATTTAAACTAAACTACTAATAATATCAACACAAAAATTGTAATGTAACTGAAAACAGAGAAACAAGGAAAAAACGTGTCAAAATTTTTAAAAAATGTTTGGCAAAAAAAGTTTATTTTATGCAACAAGTTCTGTTGATTAAAAATTAAAACTTTATTGGGAACTAAAACATACTTCACTCGGAATACAATCAAATCATTTAACGACTAAATTTTTTCTATGATAAGACCGTATTTTCAGCGAATCCCATTTCGATCTAGAAGCACAGAAACAACTCAATTCCTATTAAGCAAATATCGTTCACTTTCCGTTGGTGCGTAAATTTAGGAAATAAATATATGTGTTACATTATTTATTATAAACTATTTGCGCAGTTTTGTATAATTTCATTATATGTATTAAATGTCTTCTCTAAGTAGAGGTTGTATTCGTAAAAGATCTGATGACGAAGCTAGGTATGCTATATTGAATCTGAAGGGTTAATTACTATATCAAGCAAGGTTTTTTTTATATACATTTTAATAATATATGATGCTAACTATTTGTCTGTGCACTTTTATTAACGTAAGAAGACTGTAGTATAGTAACGTTAGAAAGCCGGTTTTGTCATGTTATGTGTTTTAATGTTAGATTTCTATGTGCGTCAACTGTTAGTTCTTAAATAAATGTTCATGTAATACTTTTAAAATTCGAACCTTAGTAATGCTTTAACTGATATACATAAAAATTAACATCAAAAACATTATCATTTTAATTTTATCGTGGCCATTTATTTATAGTGTAAAGGATATCGTATTTTAATTTTACCATCTAATTCCTATGTTGATGACCATTTTACCTTTTGTTTGCATGATTTTTTATTGCAACATTTACTCATTGAATTTTCTTTTGTCTCTTATTTACTTACTTTTTGCTTTTTACAGTTGGATGCATAAAGATTGTCATAATTTAGATAAATTACAATTACCTATATAATGAGTCATTTAATGTTCCAATTTTGTTTTTATACAAATATTTTAAATTTAAAAATGCATGAGTCATGCTTCCTTTTTTCGATTTAAATTATTTGGGATTTTTTTTATCGCCTATTTTTTATTAAAGATTATTTAGCTTCATGTGTTATAGTTTGATTTTAATCTTGCAATTGTGAGCTACAGATAATGAATGAAATTTAGCTCATTTCCAGTCTCTTGTTTAGTAATTTATGTTTACAAGCATGTAAATATTTATTCCTATTATGATATGTAATAGTATTGTTTTTGCACCTTTTACTATTTCTTAAAAAGAGAAATAGAATTGATTGTCACTAGATGGTTTGTACTTTTGATTTTTTTTAAGTCTTTTTTTGGGTTGATTTGTCGAATCTGGCGCCAAATGGTGTTTTTTTTTTGTAATATTAAAGATTTAAGCTATTTTTGATTTCTCCTGTGCAGATCAAGACGCAGTATGCACCCAAAAAGTGTTTTTAATTATATGTCATAAGAATTTTACACTTTGGATGCATAAAAACATTTTAATATCATTTACTAAATGATTATAGTTAACATTTCAGTGCTTGTAAATGAACATCATTTGCACCACACAAATCGTGATATATCAAAACATCAAAGGCTTACATGGTTTAATTTGAAATAAACCAATCCACAGAAATTGGTAAGATTCTTATGTCACAAATTTGGCTGCATGGACATGTTAATACTTAAAGACCATTATTTTTTAAAAAATATCTGGGGAAAAATTTATTTCTTAGCCAATTTTATTAATACTTTATTGTATTTCGTTGGTTGATTTTGAGCTTTGAAGCAATATGTATTTGTTTTATATTAATAATTGTTTATTTTTGTGTAGCACTAGTGACAGTGAGGATGAAGCCCCTCCAGTAAAAGGTTTCCGAAGAAGCGACGGAAGTAAAAGTAAGTTCCAATTGTGCTGTTTAAATTACCGTTTTGGGTTCAGTCCTAGGAGAGCCCACACCCTTGGCGTGAATTATTTTGGTTGGCGATAATTGTGCCATCTTGATAACCCTACTGTGATACACTAAATATGGTAAACATAACTATTTCTGGAATTTTCTTATTTTGTCGGGGGGCATTTAGAATGTCATTTTGTTTGGGGGAACCGGGCTGGAATGGTTGCATGTGTGAAGGAATATATCTTAGAATTTTTTACTTTGTCGAATACGAAAGGTTAGAAAGAATTGATTGAATAGTGTATGAAGAAAGGATTGATTGCTTAGAGTTATGAATGTTCTAAATGTAACGATCTGCATGATGTAACACACACACACACATGGTCGACAATAAAATGCTTTCTTCGAAATTGCACCAGCCACGCCGAATGCATGTTTCACCATTACCTCGCAGAATAAAAATGGCGGTGCTCGCATGATCATTCGCTTAGCAATGAGACCTTCAAGACTTTTTTAAAGTCTTTTGTTATGCTGTACCCTCCACTCGGAAAAGATCAGCAGTAAGAAAGTAAGTGGGGTTTTTATATTTTTAATATCTTAAATGTTTTATTTCTGTATTATTTACATATATTTTCATTACGCATCCACCTTATCTCTCTGTATTCACTTGCCGCCATTGTCGGTTTCGCTTGGCACCATCTCGTTCTGCCTTGGTGCTTTTTTCGTTTTGTTGCCAAGGGTGTGGGCTCTCCTAGGATTTTACCATGTTTTGTTTTTTAATTAAACTTTTATTATAAAACATTAAAATTTAAACAATATGCAAGTTTTTGTTTCTTTTTATGTGTTTATTTAACTAAGTTTTTTAAGAAGTAAAGTTATTTGTATGTTCTTAAGCATTTAAAAAAAATTATGCATTTGTTTATGAATAATGATTTTTAAATGAAGTATCAAGATGTAAATAATTTTATTTGAACTATTATATTTAATACTAACCAATTATAGTTCTCGATATGTATTTTTTGCTGTGTGCTACTGCTTGTATGTCATATACGTATTGTTAGCCTGGACATTCATTTTTATGAAGAAGAAAATGTGGTGCTAGTTTGATATCGGGATAATAGTGGTAAGTTGTTGTTTTTGTTCGCCAAGATTGGCGATAACATTACAATATGGTTACCTTAATATTTTTATCATCTGTCGATGTGGTTGCCAAGGGGATAACGTGTATTAGAAATAACTTTTATTATTTTTTTCCCGTGTTAACCCTATTAATTTCAGACGATTTCTTTAAAAATTGGAACTAATTCGATATCGGGGGTAATTGCGTTTGCTGTAGCTGGAATGGAATCCAATATGGTGTCCTATTGGTAATTTAATGATACTACTGTTGTGTTTCAAACACGAGCAACTACTCAACTCCAACTGGAGGGTTAACTGTAACCTTTGGCTTGAACATAAGAAGTGTTCTTAATAAAAAAAAATATTGATTACACGGCGATTTGCTAAAATTGTTTGCTTCTCTTTGACTTTTAACTTAAAGAACCACATTTGATTTTAAATTAATCATACTTTTTACATTTTCTGGTGCCCCCGGTCTTTTTTAAGCATGACTGTTGAAAGTTTGAGAGTGAAGCAGCGATCGCTACGATCGAGTTTTACAATGTGCTGCACTTCTATTGAAGATGCGTTGAAAAGGGATACTTCATTACCTGATTTGTATGCCTTGCAAAGACAAATAATGGACAAGTTTGCAAGGCTGGATACCATCCAGGAGCAGATTTTGGAATTGCTTCTTGGCAATGAAACATTGAGTGGTCAATATGAAGATGACTTCAACAAAGATATATGATAAAAAGAGTATTTTAATTAGAAATCAAGCATGCTTTCGATGTTTAAATAAAGGTCATAATGCTTGTTCTTGCAGATTAAAATGTTAAAGTGCAGGAATTGTGACGATAAAAGCCATCACGCATTATTATGTAATAAAAAAAGAGGAATTTGATTTAAAAGAGACGGTTGAGGCTACCATTAGTAACTCCCTTGCCAGTCAGTCTTTAATGACTAGTGTGTATTTGCAAACTATAGCTTTAAAATTGTGTTATAATAATAGTGAAATGGTTTTGCGTTGTTTGCTAGATAATGGGTCTCAAAGATCGTACTTAACTCTGAGAGTTATTGATCATTTGAATTTAAAACTGGCATTGAAACAAACCATTGTTCATGGTTTGTTTGGGGAAGAGAGACAGCTCCAAGGAAGCATTCCCTATACAATGTTATTATTAAGAGTATAGATGACAGTTTTTCTTGTCAAATTAAAGTTTTTTCTGAAAATAAAATATGTGGATACTTACCTAAAGTAAAGGATTTGCAGGTTCTATCTGAAATTAAAGAAAAGGGTATCATAGTGCCTGATTCATGCAATTCTGTAAATGAAATAGATATGCTTTTAGGAGCTGATGTAATTTTGTCAGGTGGATCAATAAAATTAATGTCGGGTCTGATGGCTATTGGTACTATGTTAGGGTTCACTTTAATGGGTAAATCGAGCCAAGAAGTTAATGATAATACTGAGGTTTCCGTACCGGCCATTCGGGAGAGGCAATTAAGTTTGTTTTTAAATCAACTGAATGTTAAAGAATTATGGGACCTTGAAACTATAGGGATCAGAGATCCAGTGGAAAATATTAAAAGTGAGATACAGCATTCAGATATAATTAAAAGATTTCAGAAGGACATAAAGATACTTCCAAGTGGCAGATATGAAGGGGTGTTACCTTTTAAGATAGAGGGTCAACTATAAGGGATAATACAGGCATAACTCTGAAAAGGCTTAAGAGGACATGTAAAAAAATAGGGGAGAAAAATTCTTTGAAAGAATATGCTAGTATTTTTGAGGAATGGGGAGCATTAAAAATTATAGAAAGAGTAACTGAAACCGAGATTGAAACTGATGCTTATTATCTTCCCCATAGAGCCGTGTTTAAAATTTCTGAAACAACAAAAAATAAGACCTGTTTTTGATGCTACTGCTAGAGAAGGAAACAATCCTTCGCTTAATGATTGTTTGCTTAAAGGTCCTAATTTAATAGAGTTAATTCCAGATATTTTGGATAGATTTCTTATGTATCCTATTGATTTATTGGCTGACATTGAAAAGGCTTTCTTACAAACAAGTGTCACGCCTGAACATAGGGATTTTTTAAGGTTTTTCTGTCCTCATGAAAACAATGAAATAGTTTATCGTCATTGTCGTTTGGGGTGTGTTCAAGTCCATTTTTGTTAGCTGCTTCTATCAATCACCTACTAGATAATACTCCCTCAAAATATATGGATATCGTATCTAAGCTTCGCCATTCTTTTTATGTTGATAATTGTGTTACTGGAGTATCAGATACGCAAGAGATTGGGTCATTTGTCAATAAGGTTCGAAAAATTATGTCTAATGGATGCTTTAAATTTAGGGGATGGGAAAGCAATGTCAAAAAAGAATCCATTTTAAAATGTGAGGGAGATACCAAGGTATTGGGTTTAACTTGGAATTTGGATAGAGATACTCGTAAGATGTATGGTTAATAATGCAATTTTGGAAAAACTGACAGAAATGACAAAAAGAACACTTTTATCGGCTGTTCAGGGAATATTTGATCCTTTAGGGATTTTAACGGCTGCTACTCTATAACCCAAAATGTGGTTGCATGAAACTTGGAAAGTAAAATTAGCTTGGGACAGTCCCCTACCACTTGGATTGTGTAATAAATTTGATAAATGGTTTAAAGAAATTTTGCTCCTTCAAAATCTAGAAATCCCCAGATATTGTGAAATGAATTCAGATTCAGACCTTCATGTTTTTGTGGATGCATCCAAAGAGGCTTATGCTGCCTGCATCTTTGTTAGGACTAAATTAGCATCAGGAATTAACTTACATTTACTTAGACCTAAGGCAAGAGTAGCACCTACTAAAAGTGTATCAATGCCTCGGTTAGAGCTACTAGCTTGTTGTGTGGGAGCCAGATTAGCTAATTCTATTAGAAACCCGCTTGATATACCTGATTTAAAAATAACATATTGGTCAGATTCTATGGTAGCCCTTCATTGGATAAAAAATAATGGGGAAGGTCGATTTTTGTTTCAAACCGAATTAAGGAAATAGCTAGAATTTCTTCTCCAGAAAACTGGAGGCATGTGTAGCTGAACAGTGCACCATTAATATTCACTCACCCATAAAAATGCTTACAAAGATTTTCGAAAGCTATTCATTGATAATCTTTTCAGTCACTGGTGTTCGATTATGGCTTAGAGATGATTTCAGAATCCCTGTTGCTGAGCAGAAAAATATTTTACCGGAAATTAATTTAGAAGACATTAAAGAATGTTGCAATTGCCAACAAAGTTTGAGTAGGAAAAGTATACCAAATTTATCAAAATATAATAGTTTTGTATACCCAGAAATTCCAGCATATCTTCCTACTTTGGATTTGGTATCAGAAAGACTCAATTGGCCACGAATACTTTTCATGCAAATTAGGCGATTAAGACATGTACACGGTCAGTTTGGAATATTAGAGCAAATAATCAATGTTCCAACGTCGCCAAAGAAGTTTCACTTCTATCGCGTGGCATTCCACGCACTATTTTTTTTTTTTTTTGATTACTATTAAATAATATTATATATCATTAAAAAAAATTTATTTAATCATACTATATGAATATCTTTATTTATATAAGACGCATTTGTTTGTTTGTCTGTTCCCTTATAACTCAAGATCCAGACAACCAAAAACGGGAAATTTGGTACACGTGCACAAAATTACACGAGGAAGGTTCTTAAATAGGTTTGGCGTTCATAATTCTTTCCGAATTTTAATTTTTAAGTGATTTTCCAGTGTTATGACATCATATGATGTCACGTTTCTCACTAAGCGGACAATTTATTCTTTACATGCAGTTTTTCAAGATTATTACATATTTTTACTGTAGCTATGTTAATCGGTTGGAATATTTATTCAATTTTTCTATTCTTTGATATTTAAGTAGGATTATTTTTTGAATAAATCATTTTTTTAAGGATTATCCTTTTAACAACTAAAATTTTGTTTTGTTGTTTTGGTAACATTTAGGTATTATCGCGGGATGTTTATGTGTGTGATTTTGCTTACAAATTACAACTTACAATTTCAGTATTTTTTCGGAGAATTTATTTCTTTAGAATGCGAAGGTTATAATTTTGACAAACTAAAACTTCTTATTGATAATGGTATTTCAGTTCTTATTACTGTGATTAACATAAGTATAGTATTTCTGTTTTCGTTATCTTTTAGATAGCATGAAATTAATAATATTTTGCAATTTTATGTGTCTTTATTTTAACCTTTAAGGGTATACTATTGGCTTCAGTGCATAAAATTGCCTTGCAAAAAAATCAAACTTGGGTAATTATACTGCCCAAGCAAAAGCAGTATTGATAGTAATTACATATCAAACTGGAATAGGCATCAGAGAATGAGCAAAACAGACAAATGGCTTAAATACCTGTTGAGGAAGCAGGTAGTCGTAAGAAATTATTTTTGTTACTTATGTACTATCCTAACAATCTCCAACATTCAAAATAACTTGCCAAGTTGGCAACCCCAATTTCGCATGTCATATATATGCTGAATTATGAGTGATGTGCTTCATTTCACATAATGTTGCCAATAGGTTGTGGTTATATGTAAGTATCGGTAAAATCCTAGGAGGACCCACTGCTGTTTTTGGCGCCAAAAATTTTTCACCAAAAAGCGCCAAATTGAAGGTTTTCAAAAAGGCGTCAATGACGAAAAACTCTTGGGAAGCGCATGCGTCAGCGGGAGGGGGATGAAATGGGCGTTTCGCAAAGATGAAATCGAATAAATACATTAAATTGAAATCAAATAAATACATTAAATTAATCATTATATAAAGAAAAAACAGAGAAAGCAATGAAATTCATTTTAAAAAAGCATTCTAAAACCAGTGTGTACAACATGATTTACATTTTTAAAAAAGGGCGAAAGGGGCGTTTCGCAAAGATAAAATCGAAGAAATACATGAAATCAATCATTTTAAAAAATGTTAAAAAGCACTTACCTAACGCTTGCATTTCGTCATGATCTGTTGGTGGATACACCCTTGCGATGGATGCAAGGAATTTATGAAAATTCTCATTTACCAACTTGTGATCGTTAGATCGCCGCCACATGTCTTATTAACTTTGTCATGTTATTATTAACTTTCAAGTCATTCACCACGAACGCATTCATGCTCTTGCCAAACCAATATCTCGTCAAACGCAAGATAATAGTTATAGCAAGTTTGCTTTTTGCGCTAAACCAAGTGCCCTTTCTCACACTCCGAACGACGTTGTGGCGATTATCTTTTCGACTGGTTGCGGCAACGCCATTCGTAGCCGTCAACCGTTCTCCTTCGCACTTGCAGACGCATATTTTTTTACACCTCGACATTCATAACGAGAAGCAATTAAATTAGCTTTCATACACCATTCTAACGTCTCTTTCTTCCCCTTTGTGCCCAGGAGCACAAAGAAACCTGTCGTAGCCTCACTTTCAAGTAATTTCCTTTCACACGCCATTCTTAACAACCGGTGGAGAGCAAACCTTCTCCAGCGAAGTCAAATGTCAAAATGACGTTTTTTCAAAAAAGGCGAAAAATGTTGCACTTTTTTTAGGGTTGCCATTTTTTCGGTGATTTGAAAATCCAATTTTTTTTGATGAAATGGAAGGGTTACCATATTGTAACCTTTATCGCTCAAAATTTGGCGACCAAAAGTGGGTCCTCCTAGGATTCAACCGTAAGTACCTTATTTTTTCAAATTATGCTTTTGCATTGATAGAGTTAGCAGTTTTTTTTATGTCAGTTAGTGTTAGTATTGTACTTGTTAGTATATATCACAGATGTGTTAAAAAACATAAAAAGGAACTTGGTAAATCCTGTTCCTTATTTTAGAAATTAGTTATTATTTTCAATACTCACACAAATATAACTAAAATTTCACTGTCTTGAATTGAATTAGTATATTCATTGAATTAATTTCCAAATTAACTTTTTCATTTTTATTTTCTAATCTGTGTTACATTTCAGCTAAAGATGATAATTTCCAATGTTTTTGGTATATTTATTTCTCTACCTCAATGTTTATTTATTTTAGTATTGCTGCTCTTCAGTGTATGATTAAATCAGTCCATTTTTTTTTAATTGATTCTGTTTTTATTGCATTTAATTTCACAATAGAGTGGTATAGAAATAATGTGTGTGACTTAGAAATCTGATCCTATGAATTTTTATATAAAATCACTTCATAAGGTTCTGGATTATCAGAGGAAGAGTTAGTTCTTCGGTGAAACCACAAGCACAATGGATAGATTAATTTAATTTTTATTATATGAATAAAATGCAATGAAGACTAAAGAAGGATTTTAAAAAAAATTAATACTAAAGCAATATAAATAGACTGTCCATTTCTTGTATTTTGAAATTTCTTAAAACTGGAAATAGCAATGCAAACAAATATATTAATTTTCTGCATATTTATTAGGCCGGGTTCAAATTTTTGAAGCCATAGATTTTAAATCAATTTCTTTATAAATTATCCTAACTATACTTAACATTAGCAAAAAACATTCAAATCTATAAGAAAAATTGAATAGGATTGCTTTATAAACTGTACTTTTAATTATATACTTTTTGTACTTTTTTATGTGTTAAAAAATTTGTACTTTGTTTATAATTATACAAAAAATTCTGAGGATAATCATATGTATAATTTATTTTTGATTATAAATGTACTTTTTGAGTGATTTTAGAAAAAGAAAAAATATTATACCTTAAAACTAAAATTGAAAGTAGTTTTATAAGCCCTGGAAGATATTTTTTTCATATAGATTCATTAATATATTTCTTCATTTTATTAGTTCGATAAATATTCTTTAATTACACTACTTTTTTTTAAAAAAAAATTACTTGATTCATTGCTAGCAGATTTAAAAACTATCGTATTTTCCTATATGTAATCCGCTGTGGCGTATTATCCGCAAAGCCTTTTTTTTTAATAAAAAAAAACATTGTATAATTCGCAGCACAGTTTTTACGCCGAAAAGTCCAAAATATAAACTGCTGATAATGAGTGTCATATAAGATAAAAAATACACAATGTAATTAAAAATAGAAGTAAGAAATAGTACAGTAAAAAAATTATGAAACTTTTTTTTGAATATGTATGATAGTTTTTACGATAATCTCAATGAAACAAAAAAATTCTTTGCTACTGCCATCCAATGGGTTTTGAGTTGTTAAACAAAGCATTACATGCGGGGGAAAAACTTTCTTTTTTTTTTCATTTAGCAAGTTAACAGCAAAAAAATTAAGATCGAGACTGCTTTCCCATTGTCTCTATCTTTTAAAATCCATTTATTTATTTCTTCCTCTAATTCTGGCCAGTGAGGTTTTCTACGATGAACGGCTCTTTAACCTCGATCACAATTTTCGAACTTGCAGCTTTCTGACTTCGGTAGCCTTCTCTATAATTTTTAACTTGAATTTTGCAGTGTAACTTAACGCTTTCGCTTCAACATGATGAAAACTTTCAAAGGACGTAATAGCTCTAGTCAAGAGAAAATTGGAAATGGCGCCAGCGACTAGTAACTTTTTTGCTTCCAAGGAATCGAATTCGTTTTTGAATGTAATTAGTCAAAAACTAGTTATGGCTAAAATACGTCATCTGAGTCATAAAAGCGCCATCTATTATTTATTTTATAAAACATAAACAGCACTTCTTTCAAAGCTTTGTTAGCTTTTCTGATGTAGAATGTTTTTTCTCGGATAATCCGCGGATTATATACAGGAAAATACGTAATTGCTTTAAGAGAAAGGAACACATTTGAAGCAACAGTCTTGTATAGGTGGAGAACTAACATTTTTGTTATTATTAGGATTCATTTATGAAAATTCTCAAACATTTTAGTGTAAATGAAAGCTCTTTTCCCTGGAAAAATTTTTTACTCTTTAAAGAGGAATGATTGCTCACACACTACTAGTTATAGAATGGGAAAGTGATATTGTGTCTTGATATATTGGATCACAAATGGTACCACCCTTTTCCCACCTACCTTCCTTCCAATTTTCTTCGCATGCCATGTAAATTGGCAGATGCACATTAAATTTGTTGTGACTCAAATGTCCTTCCCATGGCATAGAGTTGTAGTTTGAAGAGGGGGATGACCGCTGAGGTGGAGAATCCTTGTCACTTGACCGTCATTCAAACTTATGAGTTCCATCGCCAATAGCCCTTGTTCTTCTTTAACTAATAAAACACTCATTCTGTTGCTCCTCTCTTCCAAATTTCACCAGTTGCATGACTTGTATCAGGAGTCAAACCAATGAAAGAAAAGAAAATGTATGGCTATACAAAATTGGATTGATTTTATCTTGCTATAATGCTTGACAATACTGAAACTTAATCTTTCAGTAAAAAAAATAAACAAAGACTCAACACAGGAAACACATTGATGGTGTCAGGCATTTGCTGAACTATTAGTAAGTCCCATACATATTATTTAATTGAAGACCATAAAATCTGGTTCACAATTTCTCGTTTTTAAAATAGTAGCATTAAATGTTTAAAAAAAAGGGGATATAATTAGGAAGAACTTATTTTAAAGTATTTGTTATACAAGAGCCTTAAATTGCCTTTTTCTATGGAAAATGTGACTAAAATCATAGCCAATTAAACAGCTGCACATTTTAAAACAGATAAAACAATATACAAAATGCTTCAAAGCAGGAAAATATGTAAGAATTCTGATTATAGCTACATTAAATTATCTGCTTCGTATTCAAATAGCATCAACACAAACTTTTCAAGTTCTCATGTTTGAGAAATAAAAATACAGTAATACCTGAAAATTATATAGTAGGTAGGACCAAGAAAAATAGTTCAAGTAAAAAAATGTGCAAGTCAGGTATCTTCAGATTTCTTTAAAAATTTTTTAGACTCAGATTTGCTTTCTTGCTTGTTTGGTATAGTGGTGAATTTTGAGACAATCTGTTTGTTTTTTTAAATCTATATAAATTACAAAGTAGCAAAATTAAATTTTCATCCTAATTTTGATAAATATGGTGTATTTTCCCACTGTGACAGTCAAGATTTGTCACCATTTCAAATACTTAATATTCAGATTACAATTTCAAAGGCACTTCCAGGAGAGTAAAAAACTAATTTTTTGTGAATTGATCTATGTACTGTTTACTGTGAATGCAGTAGGCTAATGGTCAAAGTCATGGACTTGTGCATCATGAGTTCGAACCTAGTGCCACTGAAGATCTGCTTTTTTGGTCATTGCTTGCACTTTCTTAGCCTCATGGGACTTGGGTATCAAAAAGACAAGACAACATAAATATGTTTGTGAAAAATTCTTTCTCTAAAAATCTTTAATCTTATGATGACGATTTTACCGAAAAAGTTGAAAGGAATATTGGAAGGTTTTAAGTTGCACTGCTGATCTCTACACCACTTCTCAATGAAATTTAAGTATCACTACTGTGTCATTTGCAAAGGAAGTGAAGGTAGTATAAAAAAGGAACTGATTTATCATACACTGATAATCAGTGATACTGAAAAGGTTAAACTTTTGAGTAAGAAAAATGATTGTGGGTTCTATATAGCAAATATATTAAAAATGTTGAACATGCCTAGGTATTGCAGAAATGTTAGCAACACTGATTAAGAAATAAAGAAAAGTTGCATTGTGAATTAATTCAAAGAATATAATAATTTAATTGATGGCACTGAAAGTTTTGCCATATTTTCATGAATACAGGACATAACATTAATTTGTAAAAAAGAAGTGGAATGTGGTTGAAAAATCGAATCATATCTGATTATGTATTTGATAAATATTTTTTTAGGCAATTTCAGGTGTACACAATTTGTTTCTAAGACACATATGAGCAAATTGAAACATAATGGTATGATAATGCCAATTTTATGTAATCCCATCTTTCCTCATTACAGCTGGCATTATTTGTATCGGTACCACTAAGGATCTGGTGTGTTGATAAATTGATGAATGTTCAATCGAGCAAGAAATCCATTTCTGAAATTTAAATCTTGCCCTTTTTTTATTCAATTAGCAAGAGCTTAAAAAGATTTTTAACTGAAACTTTAATGATAGGATTTAATTTAATAAAGTAATATAACATCATCTAATACTCAGCAGAGTTGACAGGTAAAAGCTAATATTTATGTTTGGTGTTTACAAGAGAGGTAGGTGCAAGTTGAATCTTTCGAGGCTCAGAGTCCTCATGTAGGCATGTTATGGAAGTTTGGAAGTGTGGTACCAGCTCAGGTACCTCTTCACTTAACTGAGTTTCAATATTACAAGAGTGTCACCAATAGCTCTCTCGTTACTTTGAAGTGTATTTGTCTATCAACAGTTAATTTTCCTCGGTACAAATTTTTTAAACAATTCTTTTATGCAAATCTAGGGTTATAGTGAAGATTTTAAAAACATCAACCTTCATACTTGCAGGACTTTAAAAAAACAATAAAATACATCCAGTGTGTTTCATACAGCTTTGAATTGAATCTGATTGACACCTGGTGTTTTTTTTTTCATTATAAAAATTAAATTATATAACTTTAAAAAAAATATTTTAGAGAATATATTTCTCTGTACCCCTACTTTATGGTAATGAATGGAATGAAAGGTTTTCTAAAAATATTTAATCTTAGCTTTTTTTTAAATATTTTTATAATTTATGTGTGTAATTTTGTTATATTAATTTACCTATGTAATCACTAAGGCCAATAAAATATATTTCTAATTTATTTTTTTGTGTGCACATTTTTTAAATGAAGATATTGATAAATTTTCTTATAGTTTGGAATTTTCTTACAGTTAGTACGAGAACTTTGACAGCCAAAGTTTTTGATGCTGTGAGTTGGCTGACCGAATTACCTTTTAGAGGCTTCCCGAGTTCTTTTAAAGAATCAATATTAGCTAGAGCAATGCAAAGATCAGTTGAGGAAATTGTCCTGGAAGATGATGATGATGAGCAAGAAATCATCATTGACATTACAGATAAAGAGGATACAGATGTCATTGACATTGCAGATGAAGATGACATAAGAGTGGAAGGAAAAGTAAGCATTGCTATAATTATTAAAATAATTAACTTAAAAGTTATTTCTATAAAATATTAATTTATAACATACATAAAATTTATCACAAAGTATTGAATATATAGGGGCAAGATCTGCTATGGCTATTTCTATATGGATTACCTACTTTCAGTTATTTTGTCGTTCTGATTAATCCACGATTCAATGAATGGATTGTGTATTCTGTCCCTCATTTGGGGACAGGAAATCTGTAATTTACATGCCACTTGCCATGAATGGATTGTGCAAATTTGCTATTTGTGTATGGATTAAACCAAAAATTGGAGGATTGAAATATCAATTAGCTATATATTTTAATCCACCAAAAGCTAGTGAAAATGATTTATTTTTGTGTTGGATCATCAAACAAATTTTTATTGATTATATTTTTATTGATGAAATTTTTATTCATTTTAACTGAATTAGTTTCTATGAAAATGAAATACTTATTTACTTTATTATGTATACAATATTATAAATTTACATATAATACAAATACATACATACAAATTTATATATATAATATTATAACATATAAATTTTCTCTGTTTGGTATAAACATACATAACAAAACATAGACTCGACTTCATCTCATACAACAACCATGTACTTGCTTCCAGATCATTCCTAATGCTTTCAAACGTTTCAAAATTGTTGACCCGTCAACTTGTAATGATTTTCCAAGTTCAGCTAGCATCTGACATGGGTCTTGATCAAGCAAGTCCTCCATTTCTTTGTCTACAGACTTTTTTGATACTCCAGAGCATTCTTTATCCTCAAGTTCAAAATTGTTGTTTTTGAAGCTTGGAAATCAGTCTCTGCATGTCGTTTCCACCAGAGCATCTTAATGAGAATCCTATGTGCTTCAGCTGCAGATTTTTTTTAAAAATAAAATAATGCAATAAAATCCCCTATTAATACACTTTATTTGGCATAAAACTAGACATTTTTAGAACCAACCAAAAAAAGTGTTGTATATGCTAGGGCAAACTAACATACTCTGAAGTTCAAGGTTACGCACACAACTTCCCTACAGATGTGTTATCTGAAATTACATGCACTTAGTGCTATCTATTAAGAAACAGCAAGAACTTATTCAGGCTCCTAATATATGCATCAAAAAAACTAAACATAAAATAATATAAACTTGAATTTTGCATATTTTCTTCAAAAATACTGTTTTTAAGTATATCTTAGGATTGTTTGATATTAAACCCAAGTATTTTAATTGATACTTTAAAATCATGTGCATATTTAATTTAATAAAAATTGAATGATGCGGGCTAAGTTGTAATTAAATAAAAGTTCCAACAATAAAAATTTTACTGAATTTAAGCTCATATTTAGAAAAAAATAATGAAAAGTAATTCTTTAAGATAATCATTAGAGGCCTTTCAATGTCTCCAAAGACATTGTTGTTGTTTTTTTTAATGTATCACGGGAATTATTTAGGATCGTGCAGTATTATTATGTAAATACTGATAGGATAATGTATTAAAAATAGATTTATTGTGCACCATAAATCGGCTAATTTTGTGTGTAAACAAAATGGAAATGAAAAGTTTTTTTTAGAAGAATACCACAATAAATGATATTTTGAAAGCAGCAAATGTTTTCTTTTAACCATTGAAATTTACTTTTACAAATGTCAGAATATGTGTCATAAATTTAGTTGAAAAGGAGATGTAGTAACATGATTAAATCTTTTAATTAATTAATGACTCCTGGTTCTTTTGATGTGATTAGCTTCTATTTGTAAACAGTCTGTTTGAATCTAGAATGCTTCACTTTGTGGGATACAATTTAAAATTTTCTGTTTGGTATTTAAAATCGGCCGCGGTAGCAGAGCGGTATAGGTATCAGACCGTGGCTTGCCTTATCACGAGTTTGAGCCAAGTACCACTAAAGATCCACCGTGTAGGGCAGCGATGCACGTTAAATCTGTCAAGTGCTGAAACGTCCTCCCGTTGGTGTGGTGTGGTAGTTAGGAGAGGGGGGTTCCAGCTCAGGTGTTGTCCATGTCACTTGACCATGGTTCAAAATTACGTGGTCCGTCGCCAAAAGCCCTCGTGTAGCTGAACAGTGCGACGTTAATATTCAATCAATCAACCCGCGGTGAGCAGTGCAATGGGCAACTTGGAAACTAGCGGCTGTAATGTTATTCTTTTAGGAACCAAAAAACTTTTTAAAACACTGATTCAATCGGTATTTAAAATACTGCAAATGTAGTGTTTATGAATGTAAGTTGCATTCTTTATTATAGAATGATTGGAATCATTAAAGTAAATGCAAAATACATAGATTATATACAGTCGGACCTCTATATAACAAAGTCAATAAATCCTGGAAAAAGTTCGTTATATGAAAAATTCATTATACAAAGGTTCATCTTTTTATACTTTTCATACTTTTTAACTTAATTTTTTAATATATGCCATAAAACAAATTTTAAATTCATAAACACTATATATTTTTTAAAAAAGTAATTATTTGCACCTTTTTTTAAAATTAATATATGTTTATTTTATATATCTTACCCATCAAAAAAGAAAGAAACTGCAAGGAAAACAAGAAAAAAGAATATTGAAGAATTCACCGTATTTTCAATTTTAAGAAATTAATTTTATACTAAAATCAATGAATTTTAAGGACATTTTATACTTTAAAGCAAACAAGTAATATTAAACATACATTATTTTATAATTATAATACAGCACAACTCCACTGAGGGGGAAAGAAGATATCGAAGATGTTTCTAGTGAACTGGGCAATGGGAGTTAAAGGTTGCACTTGGATGAAACGTCCAGAACTATTGCTCTTGGCGAGTTAGGATCTAATAAAACCAGTTCAAGATTTATGACCACCATAAAATGTATTAAAGAGAGAAAAACTTGAAATTTTTTCAGAAATACTTTTAAAAAAAATTGAATCACAAAAGAAAAGTTTGTTTTATATGGAAAATGCACTTGGCTATAGAGAAGTTATTCTACTAAATCATGAAATGTTCAAGGTTCCAGGGAAAAGTTCGCAATATAGAGGTTCAACTGTATTTTATATCAATTTTTTTATGCAAACTACTTAAAGCTGTTTCATTTTGAAATTAATATGAAATGAGAAAAACCTGAATATAAATTAAAAACAACAAGTATTAAATGAAAACTTATAAAAATTCAAATTTTTTTGTGGCTCGGCTTTCTCTGTAAATATTGGAAGCATGTGAAGAATTTAAAAAAAAGTTTCAGGGTTATTTGTTTCTGTACATATCAAAGCCTTCCTGAAACTATATTTAAATGTATATAAAAGCTAAAATTGTTACACAATAATATTGTTCATAGATATATGTATTTGATAGTTTTCATTTTTGCTATTTCTGCTGCTACAATTTCAGGTTTGAAACTTATTTTCGTTATAACAGAATTTTTAGTCTATTGATTTTAATTAGGTTTTTGTTGTTTATTTCAATATGACCAACAAATTCCTACATACTGTTACCAAATGCTAAACACAAATTGAAATGTAGATCCTCATAAGATATATGACATTATTTAATTTACCATGAAATTTTTATCTAGGCGTTTTTTATAAATGAAAAATGTCTTTTTGTGTGTATTACATAGTAATGAAATTAACACTAAAACATCAGAAATGTTACTGCTCTCAAAAATGAGGACCAGAGGTGCCTTTTTTAACGCTCCTCAGTATTAAACAAAAAATTCAAATAAAATGGGTATTTTAATGTTATTTTTGAAAATATATGCTATGCAAAATTAGTAAAATAAGAATAATTGTTAACTGACATAAAAATATAAACTAATACTGACAACTTTATTAATAGTCAATACTCATACAGTAAATATATTTTTGGTTTTCAGCTCAACTTCATCATTTTTGCATCTTTTGCTCAATTTTTTCAAATTATTTTGCTTACAATTTTTCAAGTAATGTTTACCCCTGCTACACATTTTAAAAGCATTTATGACAGAAAAATTTTGTAAAATGTTTAACCTGGCCATCTTGTGTTTACTTTGACTGAATATTGCCTTGTCATTTGGTTAATAGTATCTATGCCACATTTTGTTGCATTTAAAACTGTAGGTTTCATTTGTTTTCTTCAAATAATTTGCTATTGCAATACTGGATTGATGGATTACATCATTGTTTTGTTTTATACCAATACATTGTAAATGTAGGGCCGAATTGTTCCACCTTCCGATATTTTAAATTTAAAGTTTCTCCATTTTTTTATACAATTTGAAATTTCTCGTTTGATTCTTTTCACTGTGTCAACTAAACTTTTCTGTTTTGCCTTTAATTTCTTGACCAACTCAAGAATAGTGACATTTCTTTCCATATATAATAAAGATGATAAAAACAAATCCATAAAAATTTACAAATTGTTAAAAGGTTGGTGTTAGACTAACATTGTCTGGCATCCTATTAATTTTTATTCACATAAGTTCATAACTTCCAACTTTCGCATTATCGTAAAATTTATGCTTTTCATTTGCTTGTATGCTCAGGTAATTCATTTTTATGCATTTTCTCAAAATTTCAGTCATCCGCCAACTGTCTTCACTCTTGCCACTCTTTATTTATCATTTTATATTCATAATAACTGGAAAAAATTGGTGGACAAAAACTGAAGAACTCATTGCTAAGTTTTTTTTTTAAATTTATGAAGTTTGTCCTTCTTTCATATTGTTAAGAGAAGCATTTTTCTTTTTTTTGTTGCAACTTTCTGAAACTCGACACTTTTTGTGCTTTGCATGTATATATATTTCCTAGCAGTGGCGCACACAAGGGTCCGGACCCCCCCCCTTGACTTTTTTTCGATTGATTATAATTCTAAGTATATAATAAGTGAAATTTAATTAATTATGTGTTATTAATGATTAATTTTATTAATTAATGCTAATTTATTCAAAAATTAGTTTTACTGTGTTTTTTTACCCGAAAATCGACAAAATCAAAAGGAGCATGATACAAGAATGGTGAACTTTCGACCCGGACACTCTCCCCCCCGAAAATTCCTGTGTGCACTACTGTTTCCTAGTCTTTATAATTGCCAAATGATTTCTTTACATTGATTGTTACCATAATGTGTTAACTTTCATTAGTATACTTTAAAATGTGAAAAATGGTATAAAAAGGAACTCGATTCTATTAATGCATCCCAAAATGGGGGAAGTATGCACTTCGCAACATGTTGTATTAACACATGCATATGCCACAGTAAACATTATGATAGTACCCCTCGTGATAACTTCAAAGCTCAGCACAAATTATAATTAAGTAACAGTTGCTCAAAATTAGATTTTTTTTTTTTGAAGAAGGTACTCTTGGTTTAAGTACTATTTGCAGCTCTTCTTGTAGAACAAAATGCTTCATTTGATTGGAGTTGATCTTGTCAGTATACACTTTTTTGGAAAATGTTTCCAAAGTCTGACATTACCAAGCAGTACAAGGTCTAAAATGTCTACTGTGGTTAGTGTAGTACCTTCTAGTCAAAGTACAGGGCTGCGGTAGCCCAGTGGTTAAGGTATCCAACCATGGCAGGCATGTCATGAGTTCGATCCAAGTACCACTAAAGACCCGCCGTGTAGGGCAGCGATGCACGTTAAATCTGTCGAGAGCTGAAACGTCCTCCCGTTGGTGTGGTGTGGTAGTTAGGAGAGGGGGGTGCCAGCTCAGGTGTCGTCCACGTCACTTGACCATGGTTCAAAATTACGTGGTCCGTCGCCAAAAGCCCTCGTGTAGCTGAACAGTGCGACGTTAATATTAACTCAACTCAACTCAACTCTAGTCAAAGTACAGAATTGAATGTATGAAACAAGATTTTTTTTGTACTAGTCAGTAAGGATACAAACCACAAATTATTTCTCATTGGGGTCACTTACTAAATCTCTTACTTTAACTAATCTTACTAAATCTCTTAATTCAAAGTGGCTTTTTTAGAATTCCAAATTTGATTTAGGGCTCTATCAGATAAATTTTAAAAAGGAAACCTTTTGAACGATAGTTTAATTTATGGCTGTTAATTCTGTGGTAATGCAAGCTAGAGAATTGAGTTATCTATTTAAAAAAAAACTAAAACAAATGTTAGTAGAGGTTGCAAAAGTCATTTTATAATTTTGGCTTAAAAAAATCGGTACTCTTTCTTTATTATTAAAATTTAATGAGATGTTCTAGATGTATTCTATTCTCCATAAAAATTTCAAAGTTTGCATAATAAAGAAATCTCAAAAAAATTTTTAACTTCTGTGTACTTCACGGCTATAGTCTTGGTCACACACACACACACATAATCTTGACATCAACATCTAACTTTTTTTATCGGCTTCTATATGCATCATTTTTTATTACTTTTACAAATATACAAAAGTTGAGTAATAATGTAACTGTATTTTTTATAAAAGCATCGTTACTTTAGTCATTACTTTCTTTTGTTTCTTATAATTTTAATTTACCTTTCTGTGTATGAGTTTCTATAAATCAAGTCAATACAAAATAAAAGTTTCTTATGAATGCCTTTCTTATAAAAATATCTATATTTTGTGAAATTTTCTTCACATTATTTCAAAAATATTTGTATATCTTGTTTTGTTTTATAAAATTTGTATGTTTATCCTTTATTTTATGAATTTATTTGAAATGTTGATCACAAATTTTTTATGATTTATTTTTAAAAGTTATGCAAAACTAGATAATTTTTAACTGATTTATGTATGTTTTTATTTGCTCCTCCATTGATGAAGATCTATTGATATTTAGCATTGGTGTAAGTGGTAAGTACAGTGAAATACATTTAATGCGAAAACGCTTAAAAAGAATAGCCAATTTTATTTATCTAAACTACTTTCACCCTCCTCCACCCTTACAAACACTACACAAAAATATCTCATGTCTCATCAGTTGGCTTTGGAATTCAGTACGAGTACATTGCAGTGTTAGTAAAAATTAATGAATTTGGTTCACCTCAATTCGTTGACAATTTAAAGCGGGAAAAGACAATGCAAAGAAAAATAAATTTTCGAAAAACTAATGTTTTGTTTTTCTAAGAACTTGAAAAGTTTGTATTAAATTTCATTAACTTGTGAATGTTTTGTTCCATTGATTTTAATTAAATACATGCATATATACATGTCTATGTGGATAAAATGTACTCTTAATAAACTTAATTTTATTAAAATACTTTTTTTTGCACAATATCCTTTAATATGAAAAAATATTTCACTTCACTCAATTTCCTGTTAAACAATTTTCACTGTTATTAAAAAAAATTTTTTTTTTTTTTTTTGTTACCTTTTATTTCTCAGGGGAGTCAAAATACGAGTCATAACTTTTTGATTGCTTACTAAAATTACAAATTTTTTTAGTTGTTGTAATATTTCTGTAAAAATTGATAGTTAGAGTTAAAATATTAAGTAAATCATTTCATGATATTTTACTTAAAATAGCTTTTACAGCCTTTTATATTATCAAAGAAGTAGTTTTGAGCAGTCCCAGTGAAACAATTCTGGTTTTCCATTTTTTAACACAAATTTTGTTTAGTTGGTAAATCTGTATTTAATACTTCTAAATGAGAAAATAATTCTCTAAACTATAATGCTGCTTTATTTGTAAACTAGGAAACTATCTTTTAATCCCTCATTTTGAATCACTTTGAAAATATGCATATTGATGAATTGAATATTTTCATTAAAAATGGTGGGTTTTACAGAAATATGTATTTTTGTATTTATAAGTTTTATTTCATTTCAGGGCCTTTGTTTATCTGGTAAAAGATCTAAGAATGACCCTCTAAACAGTAAGTTTTTCCAAAAAAAAAAAGATGTATATATTAATGAATACATATTTCAGTTGCTCAGTATATTTCTGATTAAAATACTTTTATTTTTGTAATATTTTTCCTTAAGTAATATTTGATAGAATTTTGAATGTTACTGTTTTGTGTACACACACACATGCACAGGGTGTCCTGAAAGATAATTTTTTAAAATTAATATGCTAGTCTGTGAGACCATGACGAACAAGTTTTATATAGAAAATTATGTCTGAAAATAAAAACCATTTAGGGCTAGAGCAATGAGACTGACATGCAATAGATGGGAGTTGATAACTGTCAACATGACTTTATTTTCTTCATCATTAAGTTTGTTTTCAGAATAATCATATTTTCGGAATTTTTTTAAAATTCCTTCCATCCATCTCAATACATATATGCTTCATGAATTTGTTCTAATTGTGCTCATTGGTCATGGACTAATGCAACTGCTTTCATGATCCTGGTGACATGGCCAATGTCAGATGTTACAATGTCTCATATATCGAGGACTTCATGCATCTCCACAGGACGAAGTTAATGAGAGTGAGATCGGGCTATCACGATAGCCTTGCGATATTGGTTCTCCTCTGCTAATCCATTGTTAAGGATAGGTCCTGTTGAGGTAGTCTCATATATTGATGCTGAATACAGATGTCTCTCTGTAAAGCTGCTGGAACGTTATCTATCAGATTTAATAACATATCGTCTAAAAACATGCTACTTGGCCTATTAAGGTAGTATGTAAAGACTAATTAAAATTCACCTTCAATACCAGCCCACACATTCATGGTAAAGCACTGTTGGCTTACGTGGGCCATGTATACTCCTGGGATCGTCATGTAACCAAATGCATGTTGTGAGAGTTCAGAACACAACCAAAAACCATTTCATTAGTAAACAGAATCCACAGTTTAAACTCTGGCTGTACAATATACTCTGTCAAATACCAATGTGCAAATGCAAAACATTGAAGATAATGGATGTGATTGCAGTGTAGCATGTCCTCGTGCAATATGTGCATAATGATGGAACTCTGTTCTTGAAAGCCTTGTTTGATGGTTCTGATACTTGTCCCTGGGTTCCTTTATAGCAAGTACGCATGTAATACGTTTTCAACCTATGTGGCTGTTTATTTGGAAAGCTGCAACTTTGCTTAATCCTGGTGCAATTGTATAAACAATGGATGCATTAGCAGGCGTTTTTTTGTGAAACACTCTTAGTACATAAATTTCCATCCATGTCCCCATGAACAAAATGCATATTGGCTAATTCCTTGTTTCTAAACAAGTGCTTCCTTCTCCTGCTATATCCTTGCTAAAAATAACCCTGCTTCTGACTCTCCAATGTGTTTGCAACATCGTCCATTAACTGTGGCTAGTCATGTTTTTGGACACAAAACTTCCTCTGTAAAACTTGTCATGATTTCATAGACTAGCTGGTGGAGTTTGTAAAGAACCTATCAGGTTACCCTGTTTGTGTGTATATGTGTACACATATGATCATATCGGTATTTTTTTTTTAAAGTTGAAAGTAGTTATTGCTATATCATAGTTCAGCCCTATAAGATTATCTTTATAGCCAATTACTGCTGTTCTGACAAAACACTTTATTCATATTCCCAATAAAATCAAGTATTTCCTTATTAGCCTCTATACTCAGCAGTTTTTCTATATTTTGCCATGCTTTAGAGATGTGTTATGAATAAAGAAATATTTATCATCTATGTTGAAAGAGCATAGATCCTTGTGTGATATCAGTTTTTGTGAAAACAGTGTAAATGACTGGAATTACCATGTATATTCTAAAAAATACATAATTAATACCAAATATTGAGTTTATAATACAGGGTTATTCATAATTCCCTTAATGGTTTCAGAGCTCTGTTGTGAAAAAACTTTAGACAAATACATCAAAAAAGTACAGAAAAAATTCCAAATTTTATCTACATATTTTGCATATGTTCTATCTGTGAACCCTGGGTCACAAGGCATACATTAATGTAATAATCCAGTTCCTACCACACTACTCAACATGGTTCTATATACATTATTGACAGCATGTGTTTTGCTTTCCTTGTTACCTATGTTATCTAAAAACTTGGTCTTTCACAAAAGACCCAACTTTTTATATCCCTGTTTGCCGTGTGATGTCGCAGAACTGCATGAAAAGATAACAAATGCAGTCAATAATGCTGAATACCATGAGTCAGGAACTGGAATATTGCATCAATGTATGCCATGTGACCAAGGGTTCACATATAGTGTACAAGCGAAATATGCTAATAAAACTTGTATTTTTTTGTTTTCTTTCATATGTTCCTTTCATCTATTTGTTTTAGTGTTTTTACTTATATTAGTTTAGTACTACAGTGCTCCAAAACATTGGAGGGTATATAAATTATGGTATATGTATTTATAATTATTATTGTATTTAGAATATAATATCCCAAGAATATTTTGCAAATATCAAAAAGAATTATACATACATATATCTTTTGCAAATTTTGTAAAATTATGTTTTTTTTTTTTTTTTTTTTTTTTTTTGTATATTGTGGAAATATTAGTTTCAATTATGTCATGGAAGTTTAAAAATGGTAAACAAAATTGTGTGGTATTGATAATAGAATTATTTTAAAAGCTGTGTATATAAATATAATCTTGTTATAAAGCAATATTTGGGATAAAAAATCGGATCAGTTATATACTGCTAGAAAAAAATATGCCCGATATTTAGGTATTATATTTCTGTGACAAACTGTTAACCTTGTCAAGGGTGTTTATTTGAACCACTGACCTACCGGTCCACAGCTGCGCTGTGCATGCCTTAGATGACTATGGCAAATTGAATTCCTATTCGGGCCTGTTGTTAAGGGCTTTTATTCCTGTCCTTGTTATCTGCAACTTGCAGAAGGAGGCAACGCTGTAATATGAAATGCACATTTGAGCGATTTCATTACATATTTAAAGAAATTAAAAACTTTTTACTATAGAAGTTATTATTTGCTGTTATAATCACCCAGTTTGAAACTTTGTTTTTAATTGCTGTTGAATTATTTCTGAATTTAATTGCTCATTACATATTTTGTTCTTGACAGTCCTGTTACTGTTTTCCCCAGTAACATTTAAAATATTTGAATGATATTAAAGGTTTTTATGTGGCATAGTTGGTTAGGTTCTGGCCTTTTTCACCCAAATTTGGGAGTTTGGCCCTGGTCCAAGATGGTGGATTTTCACGGTGCAAAAACTTGACAGCATCCATCTCATATGATTTTGTGACATGTTAAAGATCTAAACAGGGCCTATTTGGCTTGGATCCTTTCTGCAAAATTAAATTCTTAGTACAATTTTACATCATCAGAATTCAGGTGCCTCCTTCTGGGGAGATAACTGGGTGTCAAAATTACATTATGGCAGTTGGTATCCACCTATATATATGGTATCACACTCAAAAGTGTTACCAACTCCCAGGGAATGTACTAGGTCTGCAGAGAAGAAAGGGAAAAATATGTAATATGTAAGTGATTGTAAAAATTGCTGTGTATATTGCATGAAATAGTGCATTTGAAATGTTATAAATAATTGATATAACTTAATGATATTCAGTGGCATAACTGAGAACACTTGGGCCCCCCTGCAAAGTCAGGTTTTGGGCCCCCCAAGTTGGATTTTACAAAGGGTAGGTACTAGGCGATAGTCAGGCTGTGGGCCCTCTAGAGCCCCCACCACCACCACAATGCGGGGTGTACGTTACACCACTGATGGTATTGCAGTTTGATTTCTCAAAATTAAATTTTTCTAAGTAGTAATATATGCTTTTTGTTTTCATATTTTGTAGAGTACAAAGAAATTACTTTAGTTTTGAGTACTATTTTAATAACCATTTTTTTTCCCCTTATAGACTCTTTACATCTGACTCCAAATCCATTTACCTCATCAACTCCTTTTTATAAAAACCTGAAAGCTTCTCGTGAAAGAAAATTAAAGTCTTTATCTCGTAAGCCTGTAAATGGTTTTTATAATAAAGATAAAACCAAGGATGAGAAACTATATTCACATGATCAGAAATTTCATTACAACCAGCATAAGGCCCCAATAACCAATCCTGCTGCAGATGTGGAAATACTTTTAGATACTCGAGAAACACAGGGTGAAAAATCTGATGGTCTAGAAATAGTAACTGATGTAGTTAGTAAACAGCCTTATACAGTCCAAACTCTAAGAGGGCCTTCAATGGCTCATGTTTTTGGTGCTACATCAAAGGACTTTAATTTGCAAGACTGTGATAAATCAACTTCTTTAATGGGAAGACAGTCACCTTCGAGTAAAAATTATACAGCATATGAGGTAAATTTTATTAGTGTTTATATTTGTGCATGTTGCTGTGTTTATAAACTTTCAGGAACAAATTTAATTGCTTTTATAGTTTGTTTGTATTTCCTAAAAAATACTTATGATTTAAAAGTATCATAAAATGCATCATAAAATATAAAAATGCATTGATATTTTTTATGTACATATTTTGTACTAGATAATGATGAATTTTTATCTAGATTCTATTGAAAACTATTATGCAGTGTAACAACAATTGCTGCACATTTTGTACTTGATAATGATTAATTTTAATAGGTTCTATTGAAAACTATTATGCAGTATAATAGCAATTACTACATATTTCTATTGGATAATGATGAATTTTAATCTAGATTCTATTGAAAACTATTGTGCAGTGTAATAAAAATTGCTGCACATTAAATGTAATGTTTCTTATATGAAGAGATAGGGAAAGTTAAGGGAGATACTTATACTAATATATCCTGTCTTCAAACTTTGTTTCCAAATATGAGATCAAGGTAATTAATCTATGATGTTAATTTGTTCAAAAAAAAAAACCTGACTGCCATTTTAAAGAACTGTAAGAAATCTATATGAAATTACATTCTATCAATAATTTTAAAAAATACTTAAAATTTTTTTTGGGGGGCATGAATGGTTTGGATTCTCATTGAATAATAAAAGTTTTAATATTTTGTCTAGAACAGGGGTGGCCAACCCGCGGCCTGCGAGATTCATTACAACTTTACAAAATTTTTTTTAGTATAGTGTTTTGCAACAAATATATCCCATAACTGTTAATATTTTTTTATGTTTCTTTTGTTTATTAACGTATTTAGAAGTAAGCAACATTGCATTGCAGCATCACATTTGATTCCTGTAACTTTATTGAGCTGCATATTTGATCATTGCATTTTTATTATTAAATTATCTATGTTTGTATACATCAAAAATAATGGTAACAATAATAATTCATTCTGTTTTAAATTTTCACCCCAATAAATGTTTGTAATGGGTCCAAATCTAATATAAAGATACAGTTGAACCTGTTTTTGTGTGGTAGATAGGAACCGCATTAAAATAAATGTAAAAAAGAAAATTCAAAAGTTTCATAAATTCTTACATATAACAAACTAATTTTGAAATACTATAGAAATATTTTTTTATGTGGTGGATAGGGACCGCATAAAAAAGTCGCATTTATAAAATATGCCAATTATTTACAAAATTTATGTAAGTGTACTTCCATTCCAAAATAAATAATTAAATATTACACATGGAAACATTTTAAAACCATTTAGTTCCTCATTGTATACATGAAAAATTTTTCAAATGCACCTACATAATTCTTTGCTACCCATCGTAATCCAAAGCCCTGTAATGAATAGGTTCAAAATCGCTTTCGTCACTTCAAGGTAAATTTCAATTGATTTATTTTTTGGCAACATAAAGTAAGAGATAAGTTTTTGTGAGGGAAGGTCAGTTGCTCGTAAATGTCACGATAACCAGATATATGTGATTGAAGCCCCTTTTTGGAATTTTATACTCCATTCTTAATTGGTATCTATTTTAAGAAAATACTTTTCCAATTTGTTAAAAGGCTGGATCCCTGCATATTTTTATCCGCTCTCAAAGAATCCAGTTCTCGCCTGTCTTCATAATCTCAAATTATTGATAATGTCTCTGTCATTGAAAGTTTCATCTTCAATCAAGTGCGGGCCGCTGGAGCGTTGAGAGAAAGCAACTGAATGTGCATTGTCAAGAGACTGTTTACAACAAATAAATAGAGCATTTTGAAGTGTCTACATTTTAGTGGCGTAATGTACACCCCTGCATTATGGGGGGAGGGGGCAGGACTCTTGGGGCTCAAGGCCTGACTAATGCTAAATACGTATTTAGCCAATTTATAAAATATTAAAAGGCAAAACCTGACTTTTAGGAGGGGGTCCTAACATTCTTCGTTATGCCACTGGTAAATAGATAGAAAACATTACAGTGGTGCCAAAGCCATTGAAATTCATACACCACATAAAGAAAAGATTGTGCATGAAAAAAAACTGCACAAAAACGGGTTTTACTGTATATATTTTTATATGTGACTCACTAGGTCATTTGGATTGACCACCCCTGGTCTAGAATACAAGCATTAAGCATTATTAAATTCTTCTCAACGATGAGATCTTTTCGTTAAATATTGATTTTGCTCTCTGTGTTATCCATTACAATCAATCTTTACTTTGCATAGTTCCAATTATCACATAGTAAATTTTCTTTAAAAACTTTTTAGCTTTTTTAAAAATTGATATTTTGAATTAAGAGAGTAGGGTGAATTTTTCTCATGTTGTACTAAATACATGTAATTACTCCTCATTTTTAAAACAAAGAATATTTCAAATTCTCACAATTAGATATAAATTTTCTTTCTGAATATTTTTTTAAATTACTAAGAGAGAAAAAAGCATCAAATTAAAAGTTGAAATAATGTATAAAAACAACTTAGAAAATCACTAAGACTTTCTTAAAATTAATAAAAGTACAAAATCGTTTGAAAATATGAGGTATGAATAGTTTTAACTCACACACAAACACTGCAGCAAAATTATGTATATGGGTAAAATAACAAAAGTATGTTAGATTTTTTTTTTAATGTTGAACCTCAATGATAGAATTATTAGCTGTATTTTCATATATAACTGTACAATACAAAAGATCGTTACATGGTAATGAATCATTTTGTTTATATTTTTTAATGTTAAAACTGCAAAGCATTGTGATGAAAAAGTTTTTGAATGAATATTTGAAGCATTTTTAACTGCTAAAGTTAAATTGTGTTACCCTGTGGTTAATTGTGTGTATAAATGGTATAGGTGGCAAAAATAAAATGGGAGAAAACTTTAATAACTTCTACAATTCTTATCATAGCTGAATAAAATTGATATTACTCTTAGTTGCGGAAAAGGAATTATGATATTTTGAAAAGAAAATAGAATTGTTTTCTTTAAATATTTGACTATATTTTTGTTGAGTATGGTCAAAATAACCTGTGTTTCCCTAATTTCGTTCTATCCACAGATAGGGAATGTTGTTAGGATGTACTCAACCTGAGACCCACCGGGTATTTCACGTGGCCCGGTCAGTGCCCATTGCTCCGAAAAATCCACTTATTTAAAAACAATATATTAAATTTGGTGTCAAAAAATCAAATATATCAATTTTGCTTTTTCTGTCAATGTCATACAAGTGCGAATTGATGGTTTTTTATTTGTAACAGTTATGGTTAGTGATAACAGTGAATTAGTGAAAGTTTTATGGGTGGAACTAATTTTTAACTATTTTTCATATCTTGCAAGCGAAAAATCTTTGAAGAAAATACACTGCTGCACAATTGCTAAGGACGGATCACAAATTGCTATGTAGCATAACATTAAGCGAGACATGAGGCCTAGTAGGATAAAATATAGTTGCCACACAGTTCAGACATTAGAATAAAAAATATTTATTGTTCCGGAAAGTACAAAAGCTGTGAAACATCTGAAAGAAAAAAAAATGTTCATTTGATCTGCGTACGGAGAAATGGAACAATACATCTAAAAGTCAGCAGGCACCTTAAAGAAAGGTATCAGTACGGGATATGTCCACCGTGGAGTGTGATGCAACATTCCACACGTCGTACCATACTTTGCACAACATTATCCAGCAGCTGTTGAGGCAATTTATCCCATTCCTCTGTGAGTGCACGGATGAGGGTGTTCTTGTTTGTCGGAGGAGAGTTTCGACCAGCAACTTGCCTCCCCAAAGCATCCCACACATTTTCAATGGGGTTTAGATCTAAAGAACGTGCTGGCCATACGAGACGTCGAATACCCTCGCTGTCTAGACAATCCTGAACAGCGAGTGTTCGATGACATGTTGCGTTGTCGTCCATAAAACAAATTTATCACCGACAGCACCACGGAAAAGATGAACATGAGGAAGTTGACCTTCATCAATGTATCGTTGGCCCGTCATAGTCCCATTCGCAACCACATGTAGGCGCGTGCGGCCATTGATCATGATGCCGGCCCACACCATGATACTGCATGTCGGATATCGGTCCTTTTCCTGGATATTTTCTGGACGATAAGTAGTACTACTCTCGCGCCAGATCAGTTGGCGTCTACAATCCGATGACAGACTGAACCTACTCTCATCTGAGAATAGTACGCATGCCCAGTCCTGTTCAGTCCAATTGTGATGCTCACGACACCATTGCAAACGGGCAGTACGGTGCTGTCTGGTCAATGGGACACACACAACAGGTCTGCGTGCGTATAGTCCTCCTCCCCTCAAACGTCTGGCAACAGTTTTCGGGAGATCTGCTCCCTGAGGCAGCAAAAAACTGATTTGCCACCTGCTGAGCTGTGGTGCGCCTGTTCCTTTTTGCTGATAGGACGATATATCTGTCTTCTGCAGGCATCGTACTTCTAACACGACCTCCCCCGTGCCGTCTACTACACATTCCAGTAGTTTTAAATGACTTCCACAGCCGTGAAACAACGCTGTGAGGGATGTCGAACTCCCTGGCAACATCTGTTATTTTTCGCCCTTCTTCGATCTTTCCAATAATTCGGCCACGCATAAAATCATCTATGTGATGTCGGGAAGACATGCCAAAAATTTTAAGTTCGTCTATGAAATCTTTCCTGTAAAACTTTGACTTGAAACAACAACTGTCCACACGCGTCAAAACCTTTAAAGCTCTTATGAACGCTATCATGTGATGAACAGACGTGGAAAAAAAATTTGCATACCCATACTTCTTCTTACTAATATCCCTCACTTATTCTAATTTTCCACATTTTGCTTCCTTTCATTTTGTGGTTGCTATGGATGATAGTGTTATCCGTCCTTAGCAATTGTCCAGCAGTGTATATTGTTTCAAGATGATTGGGAGGTTGACTATTTTGTAATGAAAAACAAACATGAATCAGTAATTGTTTGATTTATCACGAATGTGCTGTACTTAGAAAATACCAATAAACAGGAATTATTCAATAACACATTTCCTGTAAGATTTCTTTCAAGAGGTAATAAATAGGCTTTCTTGAATAATCTTTACAATAGCAACAAAGTGTTTTGTCGGTGGTAATGTCACAATGGTAACAAAGACATCTTATAAAGTTTGTTGTATTATTGGTAATCATATGAAATTGTTTACTGATGCAGAAATTGTGAAGGAGTGTTTCTTAAATGCTTCTAATTCAGTGTTAGTGATACAAATAAAGAATATAAAAAAATAGTAATTAAAAAAACCAAAACAGGAGTTAAAATATTTTGATCAATTTTCCACATTTTAAACTCCCTTCCTCCTCGTTATCCACATGATGCAGGCCGCTTGAAATTGCTAACATACGTTTGCGGCCCACGTGAAATAGCTGACATGTGCATGAGGCCCAGCAGAAAAAAAGGTTGAGTACCCCTGTCATATGCTATAGTTCTATGTAAACAATTTATACTTTCCCTTTTCTTTTTATTTCATGATCAATAATAAATTAGTATATGACTCATTAAGATTTCTTTTTTCAATAAATTTTGGTTTCAGATATTCTAGGGAGTTGCATACAATTTTAAATTTAGCCATATCATAAGAAATCCATTTATTTAAAAGTTTTAATGCAATTAATTTATTTAATGATTGCATTTTTAATTCATATCTTCTGTAAGATTTAAAAAAAAAAATGTTTTTAGAATTAGAAAAAAGAAATAACCACAGTTGGTACAAAGAGCTTTGAGAAATATTCTAATAAAAGTGTTTTAACTACAAATATTTAAGATACTCATTCAGCATTAGGAACCTATTTTTGAAACCTCTCAACTCAAAAACCTTTGAGCAAAATTTAATAAAATTTAAACCTATGCATAGCAAAGAATGTGAAATCAATTATATGACGGAAAACAGCATTGATCAAATAATGCTTTGGAAATACTAGTAATTAATTAGTATCGTAAATTACTTTTCTTTGAGCCCTTAATGATACCAATTTGATCAGCTATGAGGACGAAATCAAAAGCCTTTTTCTGAAAGTTTAGATTACTTTAATTCAAAAATAGGAAAATTCTCCTTCCCTAACTTGCAGGACATCTTTTGTATCAAGATATGTAGTTTTGTGTGTGTTTTGCAGCCAAGTGTAGAGTTTTAAATTTTAATTGATTTTGGATATCAAAAGTGAAGTCAAATGTGTGTTTTAATATCATTAAAGCAATATTATGAGTAGTATCTGAGATATAAAGATAATTTTAAAATTGGCATGTATTATATAACCATCTTAAGTTTTACTCTTGCAGATCAATTATATCTCAATATTGTAATGTGTAACTTGTTTTTTCAGTTAGTTAGATTACAAGAAAAAGCTCAGTACCAATTGCTGCTGAATAAAATAGTCAATGGAAATACATATCAACCTGTTTTATCTTCAAAAGTTACTAAAAAACCTGTTCAGATTCAGGTGGATTTAACACAGTATGTATTTTTCAAGCATTTTTTGTTTTAGCTGATGATAAAATAAAATAAATCTAAAAATTTTTATGTAAAATTTTTTATTTATTAAGCATCAATAATTTTTAATGCTAATGCATGGTGTTTTGAAACAGCTTTTATATAATTTTATATTAAAATCATTATACAGTAGATCAAATATGTAATAGATGTTTCTGCTTTGACCCTCATGATGGTAAATGTTTTGCAAGAGAGGTACCTTATTTGTGATGCAAACTGCATTGAATTTGTTACTTAACATTATCTGCGGTTTCAAATGTTGCGACATTGTGCCCAGAAAGATTTTATAATCTATCATACCATTTTTTGTGTATAAAACTTGTAAAATATTTTGGTTCATATAATTTTAGTTTAACTCTTGTAATCAGTACTATTAAAATTATGCAATTAAATGTAAATCATTCCTGTTCTGAGCACTTTCAAGTTTTTGCAATTGCTGTGGAGTTCAAATATTACTTGGTGTTGACACAAGAATCATTTCTAAACTTTTAATTTTTCTTTAAATGCCCTTATTAATTCTAAATAGAATTAAATTGTAGTACAGTTCATCAAAACAAGCAAATATTTTTTTCTCCGGGCAATATATTTTTTTCTGTTTTGATTTCTTTAAATTTTGATAAGTTTACTTCAATCAGTGCTTGTTCCTCTCTTCTTCCAAGTGTAATTTCAATAACCATTACAAAACTAAACTCCTAATTAGTTTCCAACAACTAACTCTTGATGGAGAATTTCTATGTAAAAAATTTATCTGCGCTTATGGCTGCAGTAGCTTTATAGTCATGGTCACAACCTCGTGATGGGCATTGTGAGTCACTATTTTAAGTCCTGATGCCACTGAAGACTCCACATTATAGTGTAAAATGGACAATAAACCTATTGCAGCTCAAAATCCTCATGCTGGTGTGATGCCAATTGCATGTCCTTCTCCTCATTAGACCATTGTTCAAAGTACAGTGTTTGTGGCCAAACTGCCCTTGCATTGATTTAGAGCAGTGGTCTTCAAATTTTTCCAACTCATGAAACCCCTAGAACTTGAAGGTGCTTTTGTAGAACCCCTAGGACTGGAAAGTGTTTTCGAGGGACCCCATTTCACACACCTGCTTAGAGGAATATACCTCAAAATAATATTTAAAGTAGATCAATATGTTATAGGTACTTAATGTAAAGGCAATTAAAAAAGTATTGCATTTACTATTAAAAAATTTTAATCTTAATTTTTTAGTATAATTTACTGATTTATAATAATTTGTGATCCAAATGTCACCTACCCATGCATTATACTTAGTAACTGGGATATGTCCTTGCTTTTTTTCACACAAACTGTCAAAATATATGTCTATTGAGATTAAATGCAATAACATTACATATTCTGAGTTCAATTTGTTTTTGTACTTTGTTACTGTAACCACTCACATTGAGGGAATTTTTTTTCACTTAAATTCATTGTTTTAATTGCACTAAAATGCTTATAGCTGAGTGAATGCATGAATTTGCAACTTAAAATTTATGAGCTGACCTTGCTTAAATTTAGATTTTAACGTTGAATCTATTAATGTTATTTACTCTTTCATTAGGTGTTTTTTTCCCACAAACGCATTTTTCATTAGAAAACTATTTAGTTTTGCAAAACATTGTGCTAAGTTATTATACATAAATAAAATTTTCAGTTTTAATGAGTAGGGGATGAGCTTTAGATACTAGTAACTGTAAAAACTTAATTGAGAATCCATTTTGCATATAAATCAATAAGTTTCTTCTCGATTTTCTTATTGTGACTCGTGGAACCTCTTGGTATGCCTTGTAGGACACCTGGGTTCCGTGGAACGCAGTTTGAAGACCACTGATTTAGAGTGCAATATTAATAAACACTCGTGCATCTAGGAGTATAACTTAATGGACTAATGGAGGAGGGGTAGCTTACTTGATTTCTTTTTTTTTTAAGAAAACAGTGGTATAAAATTGTTGCCCCTTTCAATATTGGTTACTCTCATTTGACCTTAAAATCGAATTCATCTCATTTAATAAACAAATGTGAAGTTTTTATATCACATTTGACCATTGCTTTGTCAGTGTAAGATGGTTAAGTTGCATAAGTTATTTCATTTTATAAACAAAAGTATGGTACTGAAAAATTTGTTCAGTTTCTTTTAGTGGCTTTGATTTTGAACTAAACAGAAAACTTGGTTTCATAATTAGTTTCCGGTTAAAGAAGTTTATTGGTTTGCTTAATTTAATGCCCAACTTCATCAACTTTCAAAACTTATCATTGTGCGATTTTTCATCTACCAATATTTCTAATTTGTGGCTTTCCTGATTCTCAGCCCTAAATTCTTGCAATTTTTAACTCTGAAGGCATTTGTAACATCTAATAAGGACACAACCTAAGAAGCTCGGCTGATCTGAAAGACAACTTGTCTTGTCACTGTCTGTCACGGATAGTAGCTGGTAATGGTGGCTATGATGTGGAACATATTTTGCTGTAATTTACCAATATATTTAGCATCTGGTAGCTTGATTTTAGATTATTCTCCCCTCTTTCCCAAAAGAATTTTTATCCATTTATAAGGCACCAGCAAAATTTCAGGATTTTCTGATAACTGGTTTTGCCTGTAGGCAACTCTTAAATCAGAGTCTTCAGTTATGGACTCGCTACACTTTAATTAAAATAATTTTCCTGCTGATGAAGTGGAGGACATAAAAAGATTTATAAACAAATTCTAAAAAATGATACAAACTAACCTAAATGCTTAGATGAGCCTTTGTAAAAATAATGAAAAGTTTGATACATCATTCTTAATTAGCTTTTGGTAAGCCTTATTTATTCTGTCTCTTAAAATATCTTCCTGCTACCAAAACTTGCAACAAAAAAAAACTGCACTTGACCTTCCTTGCCCCTCATCTTCATTTTACAGGGCCTTATTGATTAGAAGACCTTTCAGTTGGAAAAAATTTGGATTATTTTTAAATCCTCAAAGGCAAGGCTTTGACTTTTATTTCAGTGGTAATTCATTGGAAGTTACTTTTCTGTAATTACCCACCAATATCTAAAATTATAAATTTTTGAATGAAATTCTCATTTTCCTATTCCTGCTCATCTACAATTAAATGCTGTTAGAACAGGCAGGAATCCATTATGTCCCAAATCATTATGACCAACCTTTGGCAAAGTTTTAGCAAGAGCCTTTTTAAAAATAGAGTTTAGCCACAGTTGACTCTTAATAATATATCTTACAGTTGGACCTCTATTTAACGAAGCTGCTAAATCCTGAAAAAAGTTTATGTAGAAAATTTGTTAAATAGAGATTTATCTATCAATACATTTTATTTTGGGTTCCAGGAAAAAATTTGCAAAATAGTGAGGCTCATAAAACGGAGGTCCTATTATATTTTTTTGTGTGGGAACTAGCTGGTACCAGCTACATTGCCTTTGTTTTGACTATGACTTGAAGTTACAGCATTTGCGCCAATGATTCAGTAATGAAAGCATGCGTGTCAAACTTGTTTTTTACTGCTAGCTATTTTGCAATTAGTAAAATAACAAGGACCACATTTTATGTAATGTTGCTCATCTTTTATGTGGAATGACACCTTCATTGGCATTGCACAAGTGGCACAAGACCAATTGAAAGGGCACGTGTGACCTAAGGGTTACCATTTAGACACTTCTATCCTAAACCCATGTTAATCTGATAGTATTAAGTGACATTGTTTTAAAAAGTAGTCCCCCTTAAAATATATTTAAGAAATTCAGTTTGTAATTACAGTGAAATACGTGCAATGCGGAAACACTTAAGACGAAATATTGGTTAAAATGAAATAATACAATAGTCTACAAACTACCGTATAGATTCTTCCTTTTTCTCTCTCTCTCTCACGGAACAAAAATCACTTTACATGAAAAGATTCCCCTTCTTCAAGAAAGAGGATATTGAAACTGAAGCGACACTTCATGAAATGTTTGAGGAAATTTCTCCATTATTTGACTGTCCTATTGTATCATTGGAAGAATTTGTTGCAATAGATGATGATAATCTGCATACAGCCCCAATTATGGAAGACAAAGACATTTTAAAGTTTGTTCAAAGCTTAAAAAATATCATTGATGCAGATTCGAACAACAAAAATGAAATGAATAATAATGCAGCTCCTGTTCTCGCGTTATCCAAAATGAGGAACATTATGAAAAGTATGCACAGTTATTTAAACACTCATTCCAATGGTGAAATGAATAACAAAATGGATGACATTGAACAATTTGCAGACTATTTTATGCTAAGAAAGACAATACAATGAAAAATATCAGATTATTTTCTGTAAACTCAAATGTTTTGATTTTCAAAAAACTTGAAAATTTTGTTTTCAACTTCATTAAGTTCTTGTTTTATTGATTTTTATTAAATACATGCATATATACATATCTATGTAAATAAAATATACTTTAATAAACTTAATTTTGTTGAATGTATGTGGTTTTTATTTTTGCAATATCTTAACATGAAAAAATATTTCAGTCTCTTCAATTTTGTGTTAAAGATTTTCACTGTAGTTATGTCGATTCATTGATCGTATTGTATTTGTTATTTAAATAATGACAGATTTTGAGTAATTCGTCTTTTTTAAAATGTCTGTTAAAAATTATTTTGAAAGCTTTGTAAAATATTGCCGGAGCTTATTCTTGTACATTTAATCATGCTAGGTTAGTATTTATTATTGTTCTGTATTATGCATTTTAGGGAAGAAAATGAAGAGCCTGTTACAGACCCCCGTTGCAAAAGGGAAATACTTGAGCAGCCTGTTAATGAATTTTTGGAGAAATATTACAAACCTTATCAGCAAAAAACAGCTACCACACCTAAACCCGTAATAGATCATAAAGATATCTTCAGTATGTTATTTTTAAATTATTTTTTTTAAATTTATTAATATTGGCTTATTTAATTTCACTTTACTAATTCTAAAATATTTTTTATCAGCTGATAAAGATGATGAAGTTCAAGTTATGGATGTGGAAATGCCAAGCTACAAGTAGGTCAATGTAGTATTTTATCGCAATACTTTATTTTTTTTTTCTTTTGTGTATAGAAAATATATTTGTGAAAAGAGCTAGTTTTTTTTTTAAAACTAGATTATTTAATGTGTAAATTAGAATGTTTCATATGAGCTTGTACATATATTTGGTTTAAATTTAACTACCTGATATTAAAAGGAAATTAAGATGCTTATAAATGTATTTATAAATAAAAAAAATTCGATGTTTAAACTCGGAAATTACTTAAAATATTCATTTTTTTAATTCATTTATCTATGCCTATATTCTAAACAAATGTAATTTTTTCCCTTCAAGGCCTAAACCTAGATCGAAGCCTGATTTCTTTTCACCTGAATGGATTAAAGAACTGTAAGTAAATAAAGTTCCTTGAAATTTTTTTCAACATAGGCATTATACATATATATGTATATATTGAATACTGTATTATTTTATCCTTTATGTAAAGAACTGTTCATGTTTTTTATTGCTATTTGAGCATACAGTGCTCTTTTTTTTATTAAATAACAAATAATTACCCGAAAATAAGCGATTGAATTAGCAGATTGCCTAAAAACAGAAGTCTATCATAAACAAAAACTGTCAAACATTATAATTAATTACCTTTTAAAGCATATCAGATTTTTTTAAAGATAATTTGAGATGTGTTCTTTTTCTTTACTGTGACTTGTTGAGATTGATTGGTTTAATTGTGTGCTTAATTTAAATTTTATGCCAGTAAAAAAACTTCTTTTCATGATTAAAGTGTAATAAGTAAATAAAAGGTTAAAATTTTTATGTTTGGAATTTGTACACAGTTGCAGATTAACAAAGTAAATTAATGAAAATATAAACTCTTAAAAATTTTGTTTTAAAAACTTAATGCTATGTCAACAATTATAACTGATACAGTTTATTCCAAGAAAAGAATTCAGTTAAACTTTGATTTAATTCATCTGAAGAAATGTAGTTGATCGATTAGCTAACAGTACAAACATTTCAATGGAAATATCAAATTTATTGCTGTAAAAATAACTCCTATTAATAAACATGATAGTTATACTAATTTTCTGACTGTTGAAAGTTTGTATTTTTGATGCTGGTGTGTAAGTTATTGAATGGTTAATATGATTGTTTCATTAAGAAGTTGTTAATGATTGTAATGTGAGGTTTAAATTTTGCTGATCAAATAATATTTTAATACTGATTAACATTTTTATTTCAGTAAAAGTGTTATAACTGAAGAAACAGAGCAACGTCTTCAAATGGTTACTGCACAAGAGCAGAAACTTGAGCGTTATCGCCTAAGAGTAAGTATAGTTCAGTTTATTTTGTCTAGAAGTAAGTTGCATGAATTTTAATAAAATATAAATTTAAACAAATTTGCTGCTTTTGTAAGGACTCATAATGTTAAACTTACAGGTTGTTTCTTTTTTAATTGGGGAAAAACATACATTTTTTAATTGCATTTATTTATGAAGCAGATTATTAGTGGCTAACCAGTCCCCCCTTTTTGTTTCAATATCTAGATTTTATTTATACCTTTTGATTTTTTTTTAAATTTAAATATGAGACAAGGGTAGCGGCCACAGAATAATTATTTCTTTCGATTCACACACATATATATAGATATAAGTTCTATAATGCTAGTATAAAAAATAATTCTGATGTTTGTTTCTTATGTATATTTTGAATTACATTTTAAAAATGAAAAAATATCTTATTTTGGCCACTTAACTGTAGCATACAAAAAACATTAGATATGTAAAAATATTGTTATCCTCATATAAACTTCAATATATAAAGACTTTATAAAACAATCATGTAATTTTAACCAAAGTTAGTCTTCAGAAGGATGTTTGTGGGAGAATTAATTATAAAATTATGTAATGGACTCAGAATGAAATTTAGATTAGTATTACACATGAAATTTCCATTTACCCTTAAAATGTAAAGGAATATCATATTTTGAAAAGGTCTTGTAACTTATTTCCTCTTCTGAAAAAAGTTACAGAGCAAATTTATAATTTATATCAGTTATGATTTCCTAAAGTATCAATTAATGTGTTAGTAATAACTTTTTACTTGTTACAAACAGCATAATTTTAGTGACAGCATATTTTATATGTCTTTTTAAAACCTTATATATTTATATATATTTATTTAAATTTAATTATTTGTGTTTTTCTTATTTTTCAGAGAGAAGGCAAACTTGCCGCTCGAGGCGTAAGTTTCAATTATATAATTTTCAAAATATTTTCTTGGGAATTTTTTCATAAAGAAAATTAATTGTTCAATTAAATTATAGAAAATTATTTTTTTCAAATTTATTACAATAATTTTAAAATTATAAAAAAAATGTACAAAAATGATTAATGTTACTAAGCAAAAAACAATTTTGTTACTTACTAGTTCTTGAATAATTTAAATTGCCTTAATTGTATCATTTGAAATAGTTAGATGTGTTGGGTATAAGGGAAAGTTCTGTCGTTTTTGAACTTGTACAATTTTATGCATTTTCGATCCTTAGCAAGATTTTGAAACTGATTTAAACAGTTAGACTAGTGTACTATTGATAATTTAGACACATTTTTTGCATTTTAGTTAGTTTAACTTGTAAAATTGTCAATATGAGTGAAGAAAAATGCTTTTAAGACGTATATTGTTTAAGTTCCAAAAAGAAAGTTATGCGATGGAGGGAAAAAACAAGTGTGATGTGTTTGGAGAGGAAACAGTAACCGCTTGAACAGGCCAAAGATGGCTTGTGAAATTTTGCTGGGTATCAGGAAGGCCATCAGATGTTGGTAAAGAAGTGCTACACAGTGTGAACAGGACAAATTCCACATTAACTTCTACAGAAGTGTGCTACAAGCTTGGAATTCATCAGACTACTGCTTTAAATTATATTAAAAAGCTTGGTTTTGTGTCCAAACTGTATTTGGATCTCACACGAATTAAGCGGAAAAAAATTTAATGGACAGAATTTCAATATGTTCTTTAAACCTTTGTTACAAAAGGGAACTACTTGGGGTGATTGAAGAGGAAAAGTGGATAGTGTACAAACACTGTCAGAAAAAATACACATGTTTACAAATGGGAGACACCATCATCCATATCCAAAGCTAGCATGAATCAGAAGGAGGTTATGTTGTGTTGGTGAGACAGCAAGGGTATAGTCACTATGGGTTGCTGAAAGAAAACGAAATTGCAGTTACTGTTCACAATTTGATGTTTTGGATAAAGAAATTCAACGTAAATGCCCATCTTTGGCCAACAGAAAGGGTGGGATTCTTTCATCATAACAACTTTAGGTTACACATGGCAAGAAACTACATTAAAAAAATTGCAGAGTTGGAATAGGAAACTTTACCTCAGCCAGCATGTACTCCTCATATTGCACCATCTAACTATCATCTGTTCTGGTCAATTCAAAACTTTCTTGATGGGAAATAAATATATAAATTATTAGGATGTTCAAAATGCAGTGATATATATATAGTATCTAAAATGGAGGACTTCTTTTCCAGGGAATTAGATTAGCTCCCAGAACAGAGAGTTGTAGCTAACAAAAGAAATTATATTTTAGATTAAATTTTAAATAAAAGGGGAAAGATTGTTTTTTTATTCTTTAGAAAAAAGTACAGAACTATCCCTTATACCCAACAAATGGAATTAAAGTTCTTCTTGCATTTGTGTTTAATTAAAATGTTTTATATTGAAATCATGTTTCAGATTCCTCTAACTAAAACCCTCCCCGTTGAAGAAGAATTCCCAGGTAATTGCTTTTAAAATTATTATTTTTTTTAAATTTAATTAAACTTCTTGTTGTACAACAATTTTATAAATTGTTGCAAATTTTTTCAAATCTCTGCATGACCATATACATTACAAAAATCTTAAAAACAAGCACCATTTTATCACTATATTTAATTTTTATATCTGAACATAAAGTTCTTCATTTAAAATCCAGTTTCTTCAAGTAGTGCTTAGTATATTTAAAGATTTCCACCATTTTCTATTTTGATACTATAAGTTTTAGTAAAAAAACTAAAATTCAAGGATTTTTATTGAAGCTTTTGTGTTTTAATACGCAAATTTATACATTTGTAAATGCACCATGACATTAAGGAAACACTAAGAAAGTGAGCATGGGTATTATCTGTATTTAAATTTATTAGCTATAATTAATTGTATGTCTCACTCAAATGCAAATTATTTAGTTTAACAAATCAAGAAATGCTTCTTAAAATTGTTTTGCCAAATATAACTTTTAAAGTTAAATATTTGAAAGGTTTATTTATATAGCTATAAGTATTGTTAGAATTTTGACAATTTTTTTTTTCATACTATTATGAAAAAAATCGATCTTTAACTTTGAGAAGTCCAGTTCAAAGCATGTTTCCATTATAAATTATGTTTGGTGCTTGATGAAAGTTCATTGTGACAACAAATAGAAATGTTTGCTTTGTCACTTAATCAAAAATTTTATTTCCATCACTTTGGACCTGATGTAATCTTTTAATTAAATAAATTAATAAAATTCCACTAACTTTTTTTATACAGAAATTACTCCAGAGATGGAAGCAATAATTATGGATGCATTTGATGTTGTTAACAAAAATGCATCTGGTGATCTTGTTCAATTAGAGGATTGTACTTGTAGTAGGAATGACCTGCTAACATTGTCTGGTCTAAATTGGTTAAATGACTGTGTAAGTATTATATTTTCAAATATATTATCATATTTTCATGTATATAAGCACCTGTTTCACAATTCCTTGGAAGTAATTCACAAATATTTCTTACTATTTCATTTAGCTAAAATACTTAATATTACTCAGATTTTTTTTAAAAGGTATTAAAATATTTGTTTTTGATTAAATTATAAATCTTGGAATTGAAATTTTTATGAAATATCTGCATTTTTCTTTACAAAATGTAATAAAAGGTTTAAGAAACAGAGCAACTTTTTTTTGTATTAATAATAGAAATTCTGTATTGGTTGTAATTTAAGTATTACATTTAATTAGAAAAATTTTTGCACTTTAAAGATGCTTTGTACATCATATGCATGTTTAACATTTAGAAATAATGAAAATAAAAACAAATGAATGCACAAAATTGCTTTCTGAAAAACTGAGGAAAAAGTTTTAAAAAATTAGAAGGGTTTCATGCATAGAATGGTGTCCTATATTAAATATTCACTACGACTTCATTTTCCAAATTGGTGCTTCCACTATCACTGCAGTATCAAAATCTTTGCAACCAAAACATACTTCAAAGAAAACTCTATTGACACTAAAATGCGAAGGATGTCATTTCAATAACTATAAATTATTTTCCAAAATTTGTAAATTTAATGGATTTATGTTATTTTTCGTCAATTTTATTAAATTTGTAGTTAGAATTCACATAGAAAATTTGGGGAATTAGCTTTATACAAATACATTTACATGTAATGCCTGTCAGGTGGTGACATGGCAGCAATTTCTATTCACCTATTTCAACTTTCGATCTTCTCTACTATAGTCCTATTGTGTTTTGATTGTATTGAAGAATAGGGAAGTCTTGGAATGTTATTTATTGAGATTGATTATTCTATTTCAGCTACATCAACACTTTTCACTGAGATTTCATTTTTCAGAAAAATAGTTCATGCATATACACTTGTGAGGTATAATTAGTTTGATATTTTGTGAGATTTGCTTTCATTCTTGTGAGTTTCTCTAAAAATGTTTTGTAAGAGAGGTCATACTGAGGAAGAAAAATGTGTTTTAAAGATAATAATCAATGAATTATACTACAAGTATGAGATAAATCTCATGAAAACATTATCCTTTTGGGTCATCTGAATTGGTAAGCATTTTAAATGCTTTTTAATTGATAGTTCAGAAAACAGGGTCATAGCTACAGCCGTATCAATGATACAAAGCTCCAACAATTGTATCTACAGTCCCACTAACAGGGTTCTCATATCTAAAAGAGGCCCAAAGGAAATTTGATACAGGGCCCACTCGGAACTAGCAATGCTAGTGTCTAAAAATAAAAAAATGTGTTATGGTTTACAGTGAGTGCATGTATGTTTCCTGGAGTGTGATCAGGGTAAATTAGTGACCTAAAATATTTTGTGGGAAAATAATGATTATTTTATTCAAGCAAAAAGAATATTAATAATGATGGCATTTTGAGTACTTCGTTTCTTTTCATTGCAAAACAGCAGATAACATAATAAAATGCACTGATACAGAAACTTGTCTAGTGTTAAATCTTGATTTCTTTCAAAGGAGAAATTTTTAGCTTACATTTCGATTTTGTTTGCACTTGTAGTTTCAGGAACTAGAAATCTTGAGCTTCAGTCATTATAGTCTTCTAGATAGGATGTAAATTTTTGTACAGAAACCATGTCCAATGGGAAATATCAATCTTTGAAAATCAGTGCTTTGTAATTGAATAATGCATGATAAATTCACAATGATTTGGGGAGTATGGAATTGTTTTATTCAAAACTGCATAATTTGGGTCAGAACACAACAATCACTTAACTTCGAATCACCATTTATTTCCTCAAGTATCTAGTACGAAAACCCAATAAATACAAATATTGAGTTGTTGCGGATTTAAAAAGTAAATATATTTTGAACATTTTTACTCAGGAAAAAATGAAGCATGAGATCAAATCAGACTCCCTGAGTATGTCATTTTAAAACTAATTGTTTGTAGGTTTCAAAACAAAGAAAACTATTTGAAATTCGGTTAAATTTTGTATGATTTGACTGTATACAAATGGGAAAAGTAGTTCACACAAACGCAATTGATTTTTAAAAAAAAGGCTGCACATTGGTGCAGAGTATCCAGTGTTCTAGAAAGCCACAAATTTGCTTGCACTGCAACTGTTGTTGAGAGGTTGGAAAAATCTGGTTAAAGGGGGTTGTCTTTTGACCATATTGGGTATTTCCAAAGAGGATTATTGGATCAATCTATGTGCAATTTTATGTGATGATTGAGACAAGCACAGAGTAATTGCAAAATTTGTGCTCGAGCTACTTTCAGCTGAACAGAAGGATCTCCATCCAGGCAAAAAATTTAAAATTCCATTTATTTTCCAGTATTCCTACTCAAGACTTGTAACTTAACGGGAGTTTTAAGCGAATTAGGGTATCAATCCCATTATGAAAGTAATATATTTCTCCCACCTGAAGTTTGGGTACTTTTTAGATGGCTCTCCTATATTCTAAATATAAATTGAGGCACTACACATAGCCAGAAGTTTGAAATTTTTTATTTATTTTTCCACTTCAATTAGAATTTTAAAAAAAGTATATACCGCATGATCCTGCGTATAATGCACACCACTGTATAACAAGCACCAATGCTTTCAACAGGCATTTTTTAATTTTTTGGTATATTCGTCATGTAATGCATGCCCTCTTTTTTACGAAGAAACCTGAAATATATTTGTGCAATGTTCTTATATTTTAAAGTCATTTATTCAAGGTATTATTTCAGGCTTTTGAAAAAATAGTATACTTTAAGTTCATAAGGAATGTCATTTCTTTTAAATAAAAAGTATTTTGATACATGTGGATATCTAATTATTTATACTAGTCTTTCTATTTTTAAAGCTATCATTGTTATGCACAGCATATAATGCACACCCGTAAATTTTGAACTTATTTTTTATATTAAAAGTGTGTGCTATATGCTGGATTTTACTGTATATATGTATGAAAATTTGTTTTCTTACTGTTGAAAGCGTTTGTGAACAGTGAAATAAACCTGCATACATATTAGATTTTGTTTTGCTTTTTTAGTTATTTATTAGATTTTTGTTTTGCTTTTTTTAACAGGTCATTAATTTCTATTTCAAACTTATAAAGCAAAGAAATAAAGAATCAAATGGCAAATTACCAGCAGTATATGTATTCAGTTCTTATTTTTTTCCTGCCCTGAAGACTAGAGGTGAGCATCATGTGATGAGATGGACAAGGAAACAAGATATTTTTAGTCATGATCTTTTGTTCGTCCCTCTTCATTTTGGAATGCACTGGGCCTTATGCGTAAGTTAGTTTAAAGATTTTTTTAAAAAAATATTTTCTATGTTTTAAACCCCCCACTTCTGAAAATATAAACTTGGAATTGTAAATGGTGCTTTTGTTTTCTACTGTGGGGGGAAAAAATTGAAATAAAACTGCTTAAATGGGTAATCAGTGTAATATTTTTTGAAAGATTGTTTACCTGTGAAAGTTGCCATGTAGGGGAGTGATGCATATTAAATATGTCGAGAGCTCAAACATCCTCCCGTTGGTGTGGTGGGGTAGTTAGGAGAGGGGGTGCCAGGTGTCCTCCTTGTCACTTGACCATGGTTTAAAATTACGAGGTCCGTCGCCTAAAGCCCTTGTGTAGCTGAACAGTGCGATGTTAATATTCACTAGCTCACTTACCTGTGAAAGTTTTATTATTATGAGATGGCATTCCATATTTATTTTTTGTTTTAATTTAATAATGAAAGTTGTATAAAATTTTTTATTTTTGAAAATCTTATTTGATATTATGATTTCAAATGTGCTATATGTTTAAATATGAATGGAATTGCATCGCATGAAATCTTATTAGGATTTGACTTCAGTTATAGTAACACAATCAAAACATAATATAATTAATTGAGAAAGTTAGATTATATTCATTCTTAATTTGCATCAGCTACAGTATCTTTTTAAAAGAGTGTGTATGTTCCTAAAACTCTGGATATATTTTTATACAGTGGCCTGTCTTCCAGAATCTAGCCTTTACCTAAATGTTAAATCATTCAGAAAAGTGTTAAAATATTGAAATATTTTCTTCTGCTCTATGCAGAAGTATCTAGGGTATTCCTAATTACTTATAAATGAAATTGTGCATTTTTCTGTATATAACACTTTTCCTCAGTATCTTTTTCAAATCTAGATTAAATTTCATCATCGATAAACTATTAATTCTGGGGTTCATAACCAATTTGATCTTAAAACTACAATGTTTTTATATCTGAATTTTTTATGGATTTTTATATTTTGACTTCTAATATCTAAGTCAGTTATTTAGTGAAGGATCATTTTCTTTCCCAATTGATGCATGACCTGTTTAAAAAATATAAATGAATACAAATTTAAAAGTTCATTTTTTTCTTTGAATATTTTGTTTATTTCATTGAGGAAAGGTGTGTATGTTCGAAAGTTAATTAATTGCATTAGTTATTTTTAACTATAACTTGAATATATTGAAATTATAATTTGAATAAATTATATTTTATTAAGGGAAATTGTTAAATTTGTGTATGTATCAAAGGAATTTTAAAAAATTTTAAATTACAATCAATATCTTATTTTTCAAGAAATATATTCATATTTCTATCAACAAATGCTTTTCAGAAATCTCCCAGTTGCAGAAGGGAGGGGGGTATGCTTTTGAAATTAACCATGAGGCCTAGAATTAGATTTCTCTTGATAGAATTTAACTCATCTTAAAGGCAGAATATCTAAAAAAAATTTCAATAAACACTGTTAATTTAATATCAAATTAAGTTTTTTTATACCAATTTTTTATGTATTTCTGTTATACCTATTTCTATCAACATCCATCTGTAAATGTTGAAATAAATTACTTTTAAGAAGTTTTTGTTCATTAAGTGTAAAATCTGTCAAATTGACGGGTCCCATTAACCTCGTACTGAAGTAATGTAAATGAACGTTTTATGTAAATGCAATAAAAATAGCACAAAGTTATTATAACATTAATTATATTTTTAACGAAGTTCTAAACATGTTGCTGTTTATCTCCTTGTCTAACTTCTGCTAGACAAGATCTATCAGTTTATTCACCCTCAAAAAGCATATACAGTCATGTACAAACATAGGAAGACTTAGTAAGTCGGACAAACCCAGGCATCTAAAAATATGAATCGGGGAAGCCTGCTCAATGTCACATTTTGGACAAATCGGATGGGTTTTATGGCCATCCTGGAAGTTAAGGCTTCTTAAATGTCCACTAAGAAATCTGCAAACTGCCATCTGGATCCATCTGTCGCAATTCATAGCAAGGGATCCTCCAGGGAAATCAGCTTGATACCGAATATGAACCGAGGGGACGAGCCAAGTCTTTTTATGAATATGTTTTCTGGCAGAGAAAACCTCAAGATAAGTTAGGCAATTAGATGTAGTCAGAGCCTACATCTAATTGCCCTCCTTCGTCAAGGCATCTCCGCCTCCTCATTACCCCATATATCTACATGCAAAGGAATCCGCTGAAAGTGCACATCACAATATGATGAGACTTATTTTAATTTATTAAGAGTAGAAGTTCCAGTTTTATCACCAACGTTACTCCAGTTTCACAAATGTTGAATGGCACTTCGACTGAATCCAGATGGACTTAGGGTCCAAGGAAGACAGAATATACCTTGGTCCTTCATCGATAGTGACATGTAAACATGTATTATATTCAGAGATACTGTACTTTAGTAATATGAGTTTGTAACTTGTATTAAAAAATGTTTAATAGATAAGTATTATTTTTTATCTTACTTTTTTCAACTTATAAAATTCCTTAAGCTGCGCATGTCAATTAAAATTGTATGTATAATAGAATTGGAGAAATCTTGTTCAGAAGATAAATATCATGCAAGGAAATTGAGAACCCACTTCACTAGCTCATCTTCCATCACCTGCGATCATATTACATGTGCAAATGTATATACAGTTGAACCCTGATTAAACGAATTTCACGATTTAATGAGTTCTTTTCCCCAATAAAAATGGAGGCGAAAACCCCTATTTAATGAATAATAAACCTCAAATAAACAAATTATTTCAACAACCAAAATTTTTTTGTTATCAGTTTGGATTTAAAAAAAGGACTTTTCAAATGACACATCCTTTTTGCCTCAACAGCAAAAGAATTTTCTTGTAAGTAGCAAATTTTGATAGCAAAGGGTGTAGCCCATTATTAGACTATAAGTGTAGATGAATCATGAGTGTTACCTACTGTGTGAATTTTGAATAAGGCAGGAAATTCATTTCTCATCTTACTCCTAAACACAAGGGATATTTTAAAAGATTTTACCCTTTGCTCTCTCTTCTGAAATTAGTGAGGTTTATAATATGTTAGGTTTTATAGGAAATTTTGTTTTTGAAAATTTGTTAGGCATTTTAGATTGTCTAAACCAAATGTGTAGCGATTTTTATGCAGAATTTGGTAATGAAGCTCCTATCAAAACTGTTACATTTTCTAATTCTTTACACTGTATACTGTGAAAACATACCTCATGCAGCAGGATATAAAGAATGTAGTATTTTCTTCTTTGCATAAGCTTTCTTTCTTTGCATAAGTTTGCTTTCTTCCGAGTCAGTTATCAAAAAGGTTTTAAACATCTATTGGTTTACTTAAAAATTTCAAATTAACTGTGGTGCATAATAGTTTGCCAATACTATTTGTTGTGCAGTTGCTTATGGAATTTGCAATGGGTAAGTACAAAAAAATTGTACTTTTTTGGACCCAGATTTAATGAATAATTTATTTGTGGTATTGATGAATTCATTAAATCGGGCTCTGACTGTATATTTCAGTTTAAAACTTTTATGAGTTTGTCATCCACTAAATCAATATTTTATTTTATGTATTCAACTAACTCTGTTATATATTCAATTAACAATTGCTAGGCTAAGAACAGGTCATTACTGAGGAATGAAGTTTGAAAGGGGGATGGTAGATCTTATAGGTATTGTGATAACTGTTTAGTAACAGAGCTGACACCTGCTCATATTTTTGACTGTCCAGCTATTTTTGCTGCTCTACAAAAAATAGGGGTCCCCTTTTTGTCAACAAATCTCTATGTGGACAATATTGAAGAGATTGCCAGAACAGTCATCTGGGCCCATGGTACTATTTGGTTTGGTCCTGTCATGGACATGACATCATCATCATCAACCAACTCTGTTTTTAAATTTCTATGCATGGTTTTACTAAACTTTACCTTCCAAACTGCTCAGTAGGGACTAGCTTAAAGTTCCAACGCTCAACTCTTATAAGGAAAAAGTGCTTTTTCTTTTAATGAATATTCACTTAATTTTAATTATAAAACTTTCAAACTTTATTTTCCAAGTCAGTCAGTTTGGTCTTGCATTTCAGAGATTCAATAAGCAGTAGACACTACATTGTATGTCAACTTTTGAAATATTTATTTATATAATTTACACTTTTAAAATTAAAGCGTTTAAAAAAAATTAGGATTAACCCATTCCAGGTTTCATTTTATTTCTGGATTATAAATCAAAAAATGTCCTTTGCTTATTTTAAAAAATCCATCTTTTTAAACATAATAGCACCATTCACATACAAGATTTCCTATAAATTGATATTAAATAAATCTATTTAAATAAACGAGTAATTTACCTGTAAAGTTGGCTTTCTGTATGGCTTCTGTTGACTTTCTGTAGAAATCATTAGACTTTAAAGTGAATTCACATCTTTTGCATTTACACAAATGATTATGAAATTATTAAGCAAAATTTGATCATGTATGCTAAATTCGAAAACAAAGTGCTACATGGTAACCCATTGCTATCTAGTAGAATTGTGTTTCTCTTCTTACCTTCTTCCCTTTACTGTCTCTTTGAGCAGCAAATGATACACTGTCGTGTTGGATCAGTTTTCTTCTCTATTGGGGGAATGTAGTCACTTAAGTGTCTTTTAAACAAGCGTAGAGGGGGTGCTCAGCAGAAGAACAGCCTCTTATTGCAGGAAATTCCACCAAGTGGTACTTTTCTATTATTCTAAATCAAGAAAAGCAAATGTAAAATAATTTGGTGAAGACCCATTGTGCACAGTGTAAATTTTCAGTGCCCCAGGTACACGTGAGATGGTATGTTTCACCTGCCAGAGCTCAGCTCGGGAAAAGCCGGAAATATGAAAAGGAAGGAAATCTTTTTACACTTGTCTTTTAAATTGTTATTTTAAAAATTTTACTATTATTACATCTTGTAAATTTATGAAAAATGTTTTCTTTTTTTAAAGTCATCAAGAGTTTAATTTTATATATTTCTGATTTGCAATTTTTATACAAGTTTTTTTTATTTTTGTAGGTTGTGGATAATAGAGTTAAAACAATTCGATATTATGACTCTATGCATGGCACTGATGAGGATTGCTTGAGGACTATATTGTAAGTAATTTAAAAATATATATATAGGCTTTCTTATTTAGGCTAATTTTTCTTACATAGTATTTTTTATGCTTTGGAAATTTAGATCAGAAAATACTTCTTTTTTAATTAATTTTGTTCAAAGCTGAAAAAAATTATATTGTATTGATTGCTATGTAAAAAAGTAAAATTGCTTTAATTTCATAGGAACTTTTTAGTAGCTGAAATGAAAGGAAAGAAAAACCAAATTCTGAATCCTGATTCATACACATTGGAAATTGTTAAGGTATGTATGGTATTGAGAAAAACCTCTGTTATTTATATGAAACTGTAATATACTTTTTTTCTCCTGTTACAATTTGCATATTAAAGTTTCCATTAGCATTGTGATTTATAAGTTGCTGAAATTATGCAGTGGAATATGGGTGTGATAGTGGGAAAACATGTTAGCAAAATCCTGAAAACATAATTGCTTTTCTAATAATAAATAAATAAAATTTATTTTAAAGTTAGCTAATATAGAGAAAGTTGTTTTTGAAAGCAATTTTTGTAAATTATTTGAAAATATCCAGTTTTTCTTTTCTGATATGAAAAGATTGTCATCGAGTAATGTAATTGGTTTGGATAATGAAAGCATGCATATGCTTAAAACATAATTCTGTGAAATAAGGTGTTCAACAAGTAAATAGATTAAATTTAAAGAAAAAAAATTGTATGTGTATTGCAATAAAAATATATCTATAATAAATAATGAATGAAACACATAATTTATCCTAAGAATGTACTTACCGCATTTGTTTGAATCTAAGCCACAGTTTTTTTCCGATGTTAGAATTACTGAAAAAAATCGGAAGAGGCTTGGATTCAAAGGCAAAAACATTCGTTGGTAGGGAAAAATTGAACATGATGATGACAGTTAGAGTAATTACAGGTTCATGTATGTATTTATAAGTCTTTAATATTGATTAAAAATAAATTAACTAATCATTTCTTATTAGTTCTCATTAAAGAAGTTTTGATAATCCATTTTACACTGTTTTATTTTTTTCACAATAATGTATTTAGAGTTTGAGGTGTGACTTAAAATTGACAGCAGCTTAGGTTTAAATGAATATGGTATACAAAATTGAAATAAAACCTATTTTTCTAGAAAATTAAAGTAAAAGAGAGCTCTTTTAAAAGCAAATGTTTTTTAATACTTGAAAATTTATGGAATTCAAGAATTTACTGTGCTACATATTTAATTCATGAAATTAATTCAAAATGGGTGAAACATTTTATTTTATAATTTTCATTATATTACAGGATATTCCTCAACAAATGAATGGCAGCGATTGTGGGATGTTTTCTCTTAAATATGCAGAATATTTATCAAGAGATGCCCCAATAACATTTACTCAAGTAAGATTCTCTTATGATTACATTTTTGCGGATTTTTAAAACAATACTTTTTCCAATAGAATTTATTAATCAATGAACTAATTAAAATGTTTATGATGATTTAAAAAATAACTTCCATGTACATTTTAAAATATTACGTGTTCAGCACCAGTATTAAATGAATGCTTCACTTATCCATTTGATTGACTCTGTTTTCTGAATTTTTTTTAAAATTTGAGTGGTACTTGATTGACTTCCAAATGTATATATTCAAAACAAATTTCTCTATCAATACCACTAAATAACAATTTACTATGTTTATTTGTATTCATAATTTGGTAGAAATTATTGTATTGTATCATTTTTCTCTTTGTTTTACAAAGTTATCCATTGGATAAGTGAGGCATAACCATTCAAAATAGTGTTATATATTATATTTTTACTCTTGAACGAAAATTAGATACACTAATTTTCTTTGTTGTGTGTGGTTATATTCATGTTAAGAAATTTTGTGAGTTTACAGATGTGTAGCGGTATCTAAATATACCAGCAATGGCCTCTGGACAGAGGCGATCACTTTTGTCTGGTGGTTATGTTACTAGGCTACGGATCAAAAGATTGCGGGTTATGTCCTCCGAAAATGCGCCAACCAAATTGGTGACTTTGACTGAATTAAGAAAAATGCACCTTTCTGAACTGTCATAGTGCCATCTACCTTCAGCAAGAGCAATAAATAAGTCACCGAACTCGTGTGACGCAACCATCACCAATTAACAGCAATAATACACATACTCTCGCCATAACAAAAATCGTTTGCCTATCCACCAACATTGGTGGTGGAGTACTGTTGTAGTATCTAAATAAGCCAGTAACAACCTCCAGACAAAGGGTGATCACTTTTGTGTAGTGGTTATGTTACTAGGCTAAGGATCAAAAGGTCATGGGTTTTGTCCTCCGAATGTGCACCAACCACAGATGCTTAGTATTATTTGACTAGTTAAATGTACCTTGAAGTACTACTGCAGTATTTGCATTTGACATTCAGTTTTGATATATATCCTTTGGATCTTTAATATAATACATACCTCAACCAATTCTCAATTTTTTTTAAACCTCATCTCTATCATTTCTTTCTTTGTAAAGTAAACCAATGACTTTTATCATGAATATTCCTCTCTTGAAGCACTAACATTAATACTGATGTGTTGGGGGGCTTCCATAAATCACATTTTAATAAACTACTGCTTTAAAGTAAAAAATTATTTTAAATCTTAATATTTTATTTTGAATTGAGTGCTCTTTATATGATTCAAGTTTTTGAGTGAACAATTAATTGGCATTTCTATTTGTCTTCCTGTGAATGTTTAACAGTATAATGAACTATAGCTAACAAGGGTAACATAAATTTTTACCCTTGTATAATACTTCTAAAAAAAGTTATGAATATGTTGATGGGGCCTATAATACTGCATCAGATATATTAATATTGTTTTAAGGAAATTCTGTGCATACATATGTGTATATGTATGTGTAAACTTGTGTGTAAATATTTATCATTTTTTCCTCTAGGAGCATATGCAATACTTCAGACGAAGAATGGTTGTTGAAATAGTGGAAAAAAAATTATTTAATCAAGTTGTTTAAATTATTTTGACATCAATTAATTGAATTGTAAATTAAATTCATCAAAGCTGTGCTGTAAATAGAAGTGCAACATTTCATTTAGTATGTATTATTTTCTTCTTGTAATCCTTTGTTAGTATGATCATGTGAAATTCTTTCCTTCAATTATTTAATATGTTTTGAAATGCTTGCACATTGTAAATAAATATATGATCTGTAACATTTTACTGTATTATGAAAATTTGTTTTGGAAAGGTCATCTTACACTCTTGTGCGGATTTTCTTTCCCCCTCTTTGAAAAGTATATTTGATTTCTTATGGTTTTAAAATTTCATAAAATATAATATATATTCCTATAGAAAAGCTTTTGATTTTGTAGAGGTGTCAGCTATAGTTCATTATATTTTTATTACTTTTGTAAGTAGGATTTTTTTTTTATCATTTTTAACATTTGTGCTGCTTGAATTAGCTGGAAATTAAGAACACAAATAACAATTTATCAAAATCTTTGTTTATGAGAATAACCATTTTAAAGTTGACCACACAAATAAAAGTACATGTATACACAATCGTTTTCTTTAAAAAAAAAAAAAATTCTTTTAGCCCTTCTCCGTTGTGTTACTGAATTGAAACAAAAAATAAGTTTTTAACATGAGGAAAAATTAAAATATCATTATTTGATTTTTCGTCCCTCGCCAGCTGTTTACAGTTCTAGAAATTTTTTTTAATATTATACCATTGCTGAAGACCTTGGCAAAAAGATTCATTGAAAATAAATTTCATACTAACACTTTATAAAGAAATAAATGTGTGAATTTATAAAATTTAAGGAGTGCATGCCTTTTTTTTTTAAAACATGGCAGTTACTTAAAAATAAGTTTATTAAGTATTACTATTTTTTTTTTCATTTTATTTCCCATTGTATATAATAAGAAATATCATTGTGTCATGGATGTTTATTTAGTTAAGGTTTTCAAGTGCAAAAGATGTGTTTGCTCCCTGACTAAATGTTATATCAGAATATTTGATGTAATTTATTGGATGTCATTCATTATTACGATTTGTAGCTCCATGAAGTATGCATTGCTTAATATTTCTTCATGTCAATAAAAAAAATCAAATCTATCAATATTAATTGTTTCAAACATTAAATTATAGTGAGATCCGTTGTTACTTTTAACCTTTCTTAAGCCGTTCAAGATGATATTGTGTGTATGTATGGATATTTTGATTTTGTCTAAAATTAGATGTATAACTTGTCTATGTGTTGCTGCATGTTGATTCTCATTCAATGATGTGATCTCTGAAGTAAATGTAAATTCCCACAAAAATTGCATCTTGTACTAAACTTTGAAACAAGTTTATTTATAGATTCTAGGATGGATCAAGAAAATCCTTCATCTTTGATTTTACATTGATTGAATTTGGATTTGAATGTTTGAACATCATAATTATGAGGACTAAATATGTGAAGCTTTTAACATGGTAGAGTTAGTTCTAAGTTTTGTTACTATCTCTTTGAATGTAATGTGTTTGAAGTAGCATAATTTTTTTTAAAAAAAGATACATTAGGTGTTTTTTATATGTAATATATTTGGTAAAAGTAATACATAGTGTCACATTTGAAATTTTTTAATTTGCAATTTTGTTTCTTGGAAGATAATTGTAAATTGTTGAAACTTGTTGGTATGACAATTATTTGTTGATCTCTGATGTGTTAGAGATGTTTTATTTTGATTTCAAATTGTCTTTTAGTTTTTGTGAATATAAAATCTCATGCTAAGTATTCGATGGATTTTAATCTGCTTGTGATTGAATTCTTTTGGTACTTTTCTGTTGTCAAGGCAAAGAATGAAGTTAAGTCGGATTTGCTCGACACTTGGAATTATAAATATTCTCACAAAATTAAAATAATATTTTAGGCATAACAAATTTGCTAAATTTAGATTTCTATATTGTGTGAATTTGCATTTTGTAACTAGCATATTTAGCTATACAAGCTATTTTTCTAACAGAAAAGTACCATTCAGAGTATCCTTTGAATATGAAGTATTTGTACTCTAATGATGGCTATTTTTAAAATGTTTTTCAAAATGCATAATTTTAAATTTACAATTCAATAAACATGTTTTTTGTATCCTATGTAAAAATTACAGAAAAAAAAGAAAACACATTGTGCTCTGTATAAGTTCCTAGCATGCTGTAAAAAAGAATTTTGAATTCCTTATTTATTGTATTTGATTAATTCCTTATTTTTTGTATTTGATTAATTCCTTATTTTTTTAAGCACATTTTGAAAAATATATATTTCAATTAAGCATTACTACTTCCTGAATTAAGTTAGTTGAGATGTGCAAAAGAACTGTTTTCGTAAGTATTCATTTCAAAACAAAATTTTTCATTATTATTATTTTATAGTAAATTGTGAGCTTTCTTTTCTAATTTAAAACTTTGATATACCTTAAAATCCGGCATATAATGCGCACTTATACTTTCAAGCTGCAAAATTTTTAGGTATATTCGTTGTATACCCCCCCTCCTCCCCTTTTCTACAAAGTAACCTGAAATGTATGTGCTCAATGTGCTTTTGTTTTGAAGCCATTTATTCGAAATATTACTCCAAGCTGCAGAAAAAAATATACTTTTAGAACTACAACTTTTTTAAGCTCATAAGGAATGCTGTCTTTTAAATAAACAGTATTTTGATCTATACTGAAGTTAATTTTTTTTATGATGATTTATTTTTAAAGCTCTCATTTTTTTATGCCCGACGTATAACCCACACCCGTAAATTTCTATCTTATTTTTGGTGTTAAAAGTGTGCGTTATGCTCCAGATTTTATGGTACATTATTTGTCAAAGATTGTGGCTATGCAACACCTTATAAATAACGAAAATATTGGGGTGTTTCCCCTCTCCCACCCCTTCTTTTTTTAAAATTTTTTACCTTCTGGCCCATATAATTGGGAAGCTTACCTCGAATTTCAAATGTGATTACTAATTTAAGATATTTGAAGTTTTTTCTGAACTTAGGTTTTAGTTTCAGTTAAATCTTAAAGCATTTTTCCATTTTTGAATTGATTTAGTTAAAATATTTTTTAGCACAATTAACTCTTTTAGTGCAAAATTTAGTTATTAATTCCAATTTTCATTACTAAAATAAATTCTGTTTGCTTATTTTTTTTAATTCTCATAGGTAATTAAAATTTATTTCAGGACCAATATTTGTTTTTACAAATAGTTTATATAACTTTGAAGCTTTTTCATTAATTTTTCCCTGTTTAGAATATGTCATGGCAAAACATTCTTGAGTTACTATGAAAAACAATATTTCGAAGACATGGAATACTACTGTGAAAATGCTGTATCTAAAAATCAGCCTTTGGTTGGTACTCCAAGTAGACTTCCAAATACAAGTATTCTGAATTCAAATATTGCTGATAAAACAATATTTCCATGGTGTACCAAATTACAATCTAATAAACTTTAAAATACTATATTTTAGTATCTTAAAAAGTCGAGCTACAAAATCTCTAACTTGTGAAACTGCCCCTATTTAAATTTGAAAATAGTGTGTTAAGGTTAAGCTGAATAACCTGTCATAACAAATGCTATCGTTAATATGGGAAAACTTATTTTAAATTTTAAAAAAATATCTTCAGTCCTTTTTAATTTTAGTGTTTTAATGTGTAACAGAAGTTTAAAAATAACATATTAAAGAAGTAAGGCTTTACAGGTATTATAAGTTATTGTTTTATGCCTTTACAAAATTTAAATGTTTTTCTTCAACTATTCATTTGTAAGATGCATCTTATATCTCCTAAGGCTTTTTCCTGTGCAAGATAGTCTTAACATTTTTTCTGGATACTTTCATATATATGTTCTATAAAAGTTTATATGGATTATTTATGTTTGAGATCTCTCTAGTTATTTTTTTAAAATGTTATAAAAGTTAATATTTTCAAAAAAAAAAATTTATTTCTTTTTAAGGTTTAGAGATAAAAATGAACAAGAAAATGAAAAATTCCTTTAACTTTTGTGTTCCCAATAATCGAAGAAACACACGTGGCACTTAAATTAATTAAAAATTTAACATTTTATAAAAGTTAAAAATTTCTTTGACACTAGAACGCCTGGGATTTCAATTGGCCTTAAACGTTCACCGATGTCATTTTGACACTGCGACATAAAATAATTGTTTTAATTAAATAATTGCATGACTGTTCAGTAGCATTTAGTTTTAAGACTTTATAATATTATTTCAGGTAATTAATATATTTTATGGCCCTTTATATCATAAGAAATTGACATTATGCTTCACGAAGCTTGTTGGACTACTGCTTTTCACAAAACATTTCGAGTCGCAAATCTGCCGGGAACATCGCTATTATACGATATCCATTATGTGCTATCCTTAGCGATATATATATATCAGGATTTACTGGAATATAATAAATTATCTGTTTTTTCTTTAGATTCTTCGCAGTCACTTTCACTCAATCTTGTGTCTTTATCGAAATCTAAATTAAAGCCGATTAACTCTCAGAAATACTTACAATAAATTAGCAATTTCATCAGGGCTTGGACTTTTCTTCGAGCCATCGTTTCAAGGTGTCTGCTCTGCTCGAAGTTTGAAAATCGAATGAATTTATTTATTTTTTTATGAGCAGATAACCAAATGTTATGTAACAAAACATTTAGATACAACAATTTTAGAAAAGTGATATTCGTTTCCACTGTTAACCCATTAACACTGCATTCAATGTCAAATGTGTGCTAGTACTTAAGGAAATTTGTTTTACTAATAGTATTGATGAACAACAGGTATTTATGATGATAAATTGTCTTGGTGTCAAAATGTCACCAGCGGACATTCTATGTATTTTTAGTTGTAAAATCTCCTGATTATAACCTAGAACCACAAAATTTTTACTGTGTAATTACCATGGAAAATAATTAAAAGTAAAAAAAAAAATTTCAAATTCACTTCAAAAATGTGAAAAGGAGAACAGGCTCCAGTGTCAAATTGACACTGATGGACGTTCTAGTGTTAAATTGCAAAATAATGGCTAGTTAAGCTGATTTTTTTTATTTTCTTAATCAACTTAATAATATAATCTGAAAATAAAACATATACTTTTACTATTACTGTCTCCAAAAAAGGGTACTGTGTAGCCTCAAGTAAATTTCCTCCTAAAAAATAGCTACCATCATCCCCTGACTAGTATTTGTGATTTTTCATAAGAAAACAAATAAACATAAAGTAAGAAAGCTTCAAGGGCATCAAAAAGTATTCAGAGAAAATTGGAAAAATACCCCCAGAATAGTCAAAAAGCTCTTTTGGCTTTGCAAAAACCTTTATGGAAGGTGTAGTATGCTTAAGGAAACCACATTGAAAATTTCATTTAAAAACTTTGTTCGATAAAAATTTATGATGCTCTGAAATTGGTCACATTTTTTAATCAACCGGTACAGCAAATTTAACATGAGCCAATAACACACGTAAAATCCACAGAAACAAAATTCACACAGCAATACAAATTCATTTTTACAGTATCGCATGAAGTCAATGAAATGCACAGTTGCTGTCAAGTTTTGACACCAATGTTTCTTCCGTATATCGCCTTTGTATAAGCTCTGGGAAGAAGCTTTAAAAAAAAATTTCATCAAATAATCTTTCTAGGGGCATCTGTCATTAAATTTGGGGACCAAATTTCTTGCCAAAGTCACTCTTATTCCTTTAATATTAATGAAAGGCTGTCTTACCTGCTAACAATCTTTTACTATATCGCTAGGGAAGACAGTCTGAAATTTGCGTTACACATGCTAAAAGGCTAAAAATGAACTTAATGACTAATTAATAATAGTACAATAAAATATATTGTTCTTTATAGGACTAAAAACATAATTTGTAATAAAAACACTAATTAATCTTTACTGCTACTATTAAATAATGATCATTAAATCACAGTGCTCTATAAAAATATAAATAATTATATTTATTACAAATACTTTAATCTCTTACCAATTTCATCTTCCGCCATATGTTCATACAAAGAATAGAGTTAACAACATTATCCTTGCATGGTAATTACATCTTCACATATAAATTCTTTTAAAGAACAGATAATTGCTTATTTATATTGGTTAATTTTTGCTACTATCTTTAGAGAGAAGCAGCACCTATACTTATATCGATCTTAGAACGAATGAATTAATGATTGAGTTATTAGATTAATGATGTAAGTTTAGGTGTGGTTATGAAAGAAAATGAACACAATTTGAGTAAATTACTGAAGATAATTCTTTGGAGCTAAGATAACTGTTTTAGAGCTAAAGCAATGCTATTTTCCAAGATTGTGGCAAGGAATAGAATTTAAATAACACAACTCAATGTCAAACATGGAAGTTTAATCCAAGTCATTTAGGATATCCTAAAGAAATGTTAAAATAATAGGTATTAAATGTGAGAATATTTTTTGTGCACAGAAATATACTGCAGCATTGTTATATTCCATTGATCCGTTTACATTTTTGATTGCAGACCTTTAAGAGCGTAGGTTCACGAATTTCGACCCCAAAACATATTTTTCACTTTTCCCATTTTTATAAAATATGAATTTTTGCGCTTCTAATGGGGCAAAATTTATCATGCTACGTGTTGTAGAAGTATTTTTAATGATTTTTTGAAAATGTTTTACCACCTTTCATGCCTACTAAAATCATTTTTCTCAAAACTAACATTTTTACCTTGTAAAGAACATTTGTTCCTAAACTACTGCATTTAACAAATTCTAACTGCATAATTAGTAATTACACTCTTAATATATACTTCAATCAAGGGAATTTTTTTTCAAAAATATATTCTGATTTAATTTATAGCGTTAAACATCATGAAATTTCACTGTTTTTTTTGGGGGGAAAACGGTTTTGTGCAAAAGATTTTTTTTTAAAAAAAAAAAATAACTAGACATCCTATCCATAAAAACTCTGATTATAGTATGTATCATGGTTCAAAGAATATTCAGTAAAAAAAGTGGATATTTTTATTCAATAGAATGTTTGTAAATGTTCCTTAAAAATACCTATTTTTAACATTACTGAGATACAGATCCTGTTTTGTGAACCTACCCCCTTAAGCAGGAACGTTTTAAAGCATGGCCCAGCCCGGGCCTCGTTTCTTTCTCAATTTAACCTTAATAAAATCATGATTCGAATAATTTTAGCAGTCAAACATTATTTTCGGTTGTATTCTCCAAAAAACTGGGAATTTTCGGACTATATGTCAACTGGTAACGGTGGCAAGACTGCATTATTGTGTGGTGACCGTCGTCCATGTATGGATCTAGGCCGACCATCATCATTACTCATTAAGTCGAACCGATTTGTGCGATTGTAAGTCACACATTTGTTCTGGGTTATTGTTTGTACAAGTATTTGACAACGTTTGCTATGGACGGTCTAATTTTAAGGATCGTAAGAGGGGCCTACATTTGTGTTAGAGCCCTAGGCCTACTTTTTCGTAGGGGCCCAGGGCCTCATGAAGTCTTAAGCCGTCTCTGCCCCAAAGACGAAATTAACTTTGTACCTTATATTAAAAGTGTAATATAGGATATGAATATGTAATGTGCACATCAACATATTCAAAATCGATATAGTGGGAAACTTGAACTAAAGTCTGATATTTTAAAGCTATTACAATGTAAATTGTTTAACACGAAACTGAGGGAACTGAAACATTTTTTCATGTTAAGGTATCGTACTACGTTCGGAACCATGATTTAAAAAAAGCGCATAAATTTTAATTTTCATGATATTTAGTGTTACTTTTAGATTATAATACATGTATAAAATTGTTATAGGGACATTATGACAAAAAAATTACTTAAATGCAATATTTTGGCAAAAATTTAACTTAGAATAAGCTATTTTCAAAACATTCTCCTTTTATAAAAAAGGCTACTATAATAATATTTTGCTTACATAAAGTAAAGACTTCTCCGGAGGGCTTGAACTAGGCTTTTTGAAAAATTCACATTATTTTCAGAGTTACTACCAATTGAAATAATTATCGGCATTTTTTTTTCTTAAAATTTCTCTCCTCTGTTGTACTAAAATATGGATAAATCTACTTCTAAGTTATATATTTCAAAAATCTTAGTTCAAACTCTGTACAGAGATCTGAGCTATATACAGACAAAATATTATTATTGAAGCATGTTTCATAAATGGAGAATGTTTTGAAAATTGGTCATTCTACGTTACTTTTTTGTCAAAATATTTGTATTTAAATAATTTTTTTACTATACAGTAGAGCGCCGTTTATTCGAATGTTTATTATACGGAGCATCAAATATCCAGACCAGTTTTTTTTTTTTTTTTTTTTTTGTCAACTACGTATACCGTATATGAATACGTTTTCGAACAGTTTCGCGTGAGGCCTCAATATGAAAAACGTCTGCTATAGTTAGCCGAAGCCGGAGACTCGCTCGAAAGACAGAGCCTGAAAAATGTATGGAATAAGCTGCAGCGAGATTTAGAAGGTGAAAAAGACTTCAATGATGACCACAGGAAGGAGATTACCGACTTTATCCATTCGATCCCTGGATTTCAAGGATGCGATAAAGATGTAGAAACCTGGATGACATGCGATGCAGAAGACTGTATTTCAAATGCTAAATGATGACGAGATTGGAATTTCGTGCAGAAACGATGAAAAAGATGAAGGCGAGGACAACAACGAAAGTAGCAAGGGTCCATCAAATGGTGACGCGTTTTCTGCGTTAGAGATAGCTATAGAGTGGTACACGAACAACAGAGTGCTGTCCTACTCTACTACTGCTCAAGAGAATCGGAGACCTTGCAGCAAAAAAACGGTGTACAATGGTACAGCGAAAAATAAGTGATTGTTTTCCACAATAAAGATAAAATTGCGACATTTTGCACCTATTTTGCTTTTTTCAAACCCTTTTCCCGTATGTGATGATTTTCAATATTAGTGTAGTGTACGGTTCCATATACTGCATGGATCGCATTCGGTTATCCAAGCGGTGTCTGGTCCCAATTTATTCGGATAAACGACGCTCTACTGTAATAATTGTCTTGAAACAATTTTATGCACGTATTCCAATCTAAGTGACACTAAATATTATCCATTTATACCCTTTTGCAAAATCACGGTTCCGAACGTAGTATGATACCTTAAAAGAATTTCGTGTTGAAGGATATTGCAAAAGAAAAACTTATACAGTAGTATCCCGACTTATGCGGTTATCACTCAATCGCGCAAGTTCCACCCCGAACTTACGAGATAGATGGGACTGAGTGATAACCGCTTAGGTTGGGGTTATATTTTCTTACATTAATACATATAAATTCATTTTAGTTGGGGCCGGAGACGAAAGAAAATAATAATTTAGAAAAATAAATGTTTAATAAAATCTTGAATAACATAAATGCAAAATCGCAAACCGAAGTTACAGTCGGACATCTATATAACGAAGTCGCTAAATCCCGGAAAAAAGTTTGTTCTATGGAAAATTCGTGTTATATAGAGGTTCTTCTATTAATATACTTTATAAAACAAATTTTAAATTCATAAACACTATATATTAAAAAAAGATATTCACAATTTTTCTGAACTTAATATGTTTATTTATATATCTTACACATCAAAAAAGAATGTCGCAGAATTCACTGTATTTTCAATACTTAGAAAATAGTTTTATACTAAAATTAATGAATTTTCAGGACATTCTACAATTCAAAGCATACAAGTAAAATTAAACATACATTATTTTGTAATTAGGACACGGGACAACTCCACTGAGGGTGAAAGAGGTTTCTAGTGGAGGTTAAAGGTTTCACTCCTTGAATGAAACGTCCGAGTTAGGATCTAACAAAACCAGTTCAAGATTTATGACCACCATAAAATGTATTAAAGAGGAATATTTTGAATTTTCAGAAGAGATAACAAAAATTGAATCCAAAAAGGAAAAGTTCGTTGTATAGAAAATACACTTCGTTATAGAGAGGTATTTTACAAAGAAAATGTTCCAGGAATAAGTTCGACTGTATTTCCAGATATTTTTAACGAAAGATGTGTCCTACATACTTCGTATCAAACAACAATAAAATAGTTCCTAGATACTGAACAAGGTTTGTGATCGCGGTAACCTAGTGGTCTTGATGACGAATTCGTGGTCTGCGCTGGTCAAGTCTTGGTGTTCCTGAAGGCCCGCCATGGGGTGTCAGTTCAAGTGTCGTCCTTATCACTTGACCATTTGTTCAAAATTACGAGGTCCGTTGCCATTAGCCCTTGTGTAGCTTTATAGTGCTGTAACTCTCTCTTTTTCGCAAAAATTCTTACTTTCATTGCAGCGAACAGATCTACAAATTATCAGAGTGAAAAATGATAGTTTTCCGCTCTTTAACGGATAGGTTTCAATAGTTCCACGTTTAAAAAAAAACATTTTTTTTTTATTAGAAAAATGAAGTTTTAACTCAATATCACATTTATTTTCAGTTAAGCAAGGCAAAATATCTTTTTTTTTTTTAAATGTCCCATGAAGCTTAAGAATTAGCAATTTTCATCACAGTAGAATTTCCGTTCAGTTCAGTACAATGATAACACTGTAAATCTGGAGACTTGGCCATCACCTTATGCTCCGACAGAATTTGATGAAAATAGTATATTTAGAATCTATTGGTTGATATTAAAAATTCTTCTACTTTTTGGACATGCTCTATTGTTTTACAATTCACTATTGATGAATAAGACCATTCTTCGTGGCAGGAGATAAAATTTTTCGTTGCGTTTTGTGTTTCTAAAGATTAAAATGAAATGTGTTCCCCCCTGTTTCTGGCACTTGACATTCCGAACACATTGAAGAATCTGCTTGTTTAAAAAGAAAATAAATATCATTTAATGGTAGATTTTTTGCTCGCATCTTATTAATTAAAACCTCTGAATTTCTATTATTTGCTGCCTGTCTATTCCATTTTTCAAGATGAGAAATATAATTATAGTTTTCATGTCTTCGGCTCTTTGTCCATGCTTCTTCGTCTTTACTTTTAGGTTGTTTTTTAAAATACAGTGGTACAAACAATTGAGGATACACCTTACTTTTACTTGATAAATCCAACTTTCAATCGAAATAACACATTAACTAGAAGTGCAAACGTATTTTTATTTTCACACGTAACAAAAGGGTTAATTTACAGTAAAAATAACGAAAATCAACAAAAAAAATATCTAATTAAAAATTTCACAAGTATTTGAAATAAACATAGGCAGATCTTTACCTCAAAAAATTGAGGATACACCAATGAGAAATGTTTAACTACCACTAGATTTTTTTCTGCTTGCTACTATAATAGCCAAGTTTGGCCAATTTTATCTTAAACTCTGCGTCCAATTCTGACTTATGGTTCACCTGTGTGGGGTTACGCAGCAGATTCTAATATTAAAACACTCGAGGTTGCTCAGAACTCGATTATCAGAAATATAGTTAGAGCAGATAGATACACCAGAAATTCTAAAATTTATGAAGATACTAAAATTCTTCCTTTTAAAAGCTATATACAAAAACTGGCTATTTCATTCTTTAATAACTTACCCAATATTGATAACGAAAACGTAAAATTGCTCAATAACTATATTCCAATGCCAGATCTCAAGAGACCTAGGAGAATCCTCCTAGACTCCTACAATCCCCCCTAACAATTAATTTAGTCACTTGCCGGGTGGCGAGTGACCACTACCCTTGCTAAATTCTTAATTTTTTAAATTCTTCATTTTTAAATTTTTTCTTATTTTTATTTAATCTCACTCAATTGCAACCCCACACAGGCTAGTTCTCTAGACCTCCCCTCTGATTTGTTCCTATGCTTCAGTGCAGCCAATTGAGTGCCTACTCTCGCAGTGCCATTGACCAACCACAGCAAAGCCTTATAGACAACTTTTGGACATTCCCGCCGAAACCGTATTGAAGAAAATCCTCGATCTCAAAACCACGCCTACTTGCCACGTTCGAACCACCAATAAGGACACTCTCTCTCAGGCAGGCCCACCCACACAAGGACTCAGCAACAATCTCGATATGGGATGGAGGAACGCTTCGCGTTCCATTTCCCAGTGACATCCAGCGTCATCATTTTATCTTAAACATTTTCGACTGCTACTTTTGTCTTTTGAAGTTGGTTATGTGAATTTAAAGTCGCAATTTTAAATGGAGAGAGACCAGTATTCATGTAAGAAAATTTATACTAAGGTTATTTAAGAAAGGAAAATCTTATCGTGAAATAACTAAAATTGTCAGTAGAAGCCACTCGTGTGTCCAGAAAACCATTGGAAGATTTAAAAGCGATGGATTAATTGAAAATAAAAGTGGATGAGGAAGGAAAAGTATTCCGAGTGATGTAGCCAAAAGGAAAGTTTTGAAAGATATCAAGATTGATCCTAAACTAAGTGCAGTCAAACTAGCTGCAGAAACTTCTCGAATAATGGGCAGAAGTGTAAGTGCTGAAACTGTGAGAAATGTGATTAGACATACTGGGGATATAGCAGTCGAGTAGCTAGAAAGAACCATTTCATAAGCTTACAAAATCAGAAAAAGCGTTTGGAGTTTGCAAAAACTCACAATTGAAGACAGATAAATTTTGGAAGAAAGTTATATTTAGTGACGAAAGTAAATTCAACATTTTTGGAAGTGATGGCCGTCGCACCGTTTGGAGAAAACCGAACACCGCTTTGGATCCAAAAAATTGACGTCCTACAGTTAATCATGGTTGTTCGAGCATGCGCAGTGGGCGCCGCGCGGTGGTGAATAAGTGTATTAAGAGAAACGCGAATTAAGTTTTCAGAGTGTGTGTGGGAGATCAGACGAGCGAGAGCGCAGAAACGGTGCCCATCGTAAGTGTTCCGACATACTCCTGAGTAACTGAGTTTGGAAATAAAAGAGTTGTAACAACATCCTCGTCTGGTTTCTGAGACAAAAACACATAGGGACCACTTCCACAACATGGTCCGTCGAGCCGGAGAAGTGAGCTATTCAAGGTGACGTGAGTAGTGGTCTTTTTGTGTTTTATTATTATAAATTGAGGACTAAATTAATTTTAGAGAAAAATGTTTAAGAACTGCCGTAAGGAAGATCTTCGGATCGTAGCTCTTGAACTTGGTGAGACTGTTGCTGAAAAGTAACTATCGTTGAGTTAACTGAAATTATTAAAGAAAATAAATATTTTAAAGAGGATGTTGAATTTGTTAAAGAATTAATTCAATATACGATCGAGGACCGTAAGAGAGCAGAGGAAGACCGTAAGCGAATGCAAATAGAGGAAGACCGTAAAAAGAAGCCGAAAATAGGTTACGAGAAAAGAGCTTGAGCTTGAACTAGCACGTTTAAATGTTAATTCAGATAACGAGAGAACAGGTGAGGGTTGTAACACGCTGGATGCGTTGGTGAAAAGTGTTCGAATCTTAACGGTGAAGGTGCCTAATAGACCTGAAGGTTGGGCATTCTTTTCGCTTCGCTAGAAAGAGCCTTTGTATCAAAAAAATGTGCCCGAGAAATTCAAGTCGGAGATTTTATTAAATTTGTTGGGAGAAAAAGCTTCAAATGTGTTAACATATGTTAAAGATGACGAGCTTAACAATTATGAACAACTAAAAATCAATAATACTAAGAGAATATGAGCCAAGTGCAAATCAATTCCTTGAACAATTTAAAAGCTGCGCGTCATCCAAATGAAACATTTATTCAATATACTTCTCGCTTAATTACAAATTGGCAGTATTACTTAAAATTAAGAAAGGTCTCTGATTTTGACAACTTAAACGATCTTATTGTGTCCGACAAAATTTTCAGTTCGCTTGAAAAAGAGGTAGCGTCACACATTTCCGTTCGAGCAGGAAATGATTGGTTTCGCCCAGTAGAGCTTGCCAAAGAGATTGACTTGTATAATACTTCTCGGGGAAAGAGCTTAAAAACTTTGCCGAATGTTCTTACTAGAAATAATCCAGTGAAAAACGCGTCAAGGGTATTTTTGAGTGAAATTAAAGATTCTAAATGTATTTGTTGCGCTGAATCGCATCCATTATATAAGTGTGCAGTGTATTTAAAACTTCCCATAAATAAGAGAATTGATCTGATTAAAACTAATAACCTTTTGCTTTAATTGCCTTTCTACATCTCATAGAGCGAAAGACTGTAAATCGAGATTTGTTTGCTCTGAGTGTCAAAAGAGACATCATAAAACGATACATTATACAGAGCGCCAGCCAAACCAGGAAGTAAGGAACTCCACCTTTGAACCTCTTAACACTTCAGCGCCAGTCTTCGAGTCTCGAGTAGAAAATCATAACTTATTAACCGCAACGAGTATAAACAGAAAAAAATGTGTTTTGCTAAGCTCAGCAATTTGTTATATAAAATGTGAAAATGGTTTATTCCCAGTCAAAGCAATTTTAGATAGCGGATCTACCTCGAACTTTTTAATGAGCAACTTATGCGATTTAATTGGATTGAAAAATACAAGACTAATGTTTCGGTTTTCGGGACTAAACAAAACAGTAATTCCAATAGACTCGCGTGTTTCAGTATCTATTAGCAATAAAGAAGGGAGTTACATTAAAACATTAGACTTTTTTTTGGTACCTACAATAACGGAAGATCTTGTTCCAACAACGAAAATCGATTTTAATCTGAATAATATTCCCAATCTTAAATTAGCTGACAAAAATTTCAATATTCCAGAGCGCGTGCAAATGCTATTAGGTGCAGAAGTATTTTATGAATTAATGTTACCCGGACAGTTCAAGACGGAGGGTTCAAATGTTATTTTTCAAAACACTGTTTTCGGATTTATCGTTTCGGATCTACTTCTTCAGACGCGAAGGGAAAAGAACATTGTGGGTTTATTCAGGCTGCGGATAATCTAGAGCATTCAATTAAGAAGTTTTGGGAAATCGAAAATGTAGAAATAGATTCTGTTAAAACCAGTGAATTAGATATTTGCGAAAACCATTTTAAAAGCACTCATTCGAGAGATGACCAGGGAGATATACGGTGGCGATGCCATTAAAAGAAGATCCTTCATGTCTTGGTGAATCCAGACAAACCGCGATTCAGAGATTAAACTCTTTGTGGAAACGACTGAGTAGAGATAAAGAATATTTGTCCCTGTATGAGAAATTTTTACAGGAATATGAGGATTTGGGCCACATGAGGGAAATCAAGGCGGATGGATCTGGAGTTTCATTTTACATGCCACACCATGGTGTTTATCGCCCCGAAAAGTCTACAACTAAAATGAGAACTGTCTTTAATGCATCAAGTCCTTCAACGAGTGGGAAATCTCTAAATTCAATTCAATTTAATGGCGGACTGGTCCAAGAAGACCTCTTTTCCATTATGGTTCGCTTCCGAAAGCACAAGTATGCCTTTACTACGGATATAGAGAAAATGTTTCGCATGATAAACATACATCCGGAGCAAACGTGTTTGCAAAGAATTCTGTGGAAGAAGGGCATAGGAGAGCCAATAAAAACGTACGAGTTAACTACAGTAACCTACGGCACAGTTAGCGCACCTTATCTAGCCACGAGAACTTTGAAACAGTTAGCGATGGATGAAGCTAATAATTTTCCTTTAGCAGCTCCTGTGGTGCTGAGTGACTGCTACATGGATGACATACTATCGGGATCTGAGAGTATAGAAGAGGTAATCGAATTGCAGCATCAATTAATAGAAATGTTCAAGACCGCAGGGATGCATCTTCATAAGTGGTGTGGAAATTTACCCGAGATAACTTCCAATCTACAAGAGTATGCTTTTTTGGAGTCTGAGGAGACTAAAGCACTTGGAATCATTTGGAATCCTAAGTTAGACTGTTTTCTTTTTCAGAATAGAGCAACAAAGGCCAACTTCATTCACCAAAAGAATGGTTTTGTCTACTATTGCAAGAATCTTTGACCCTTTGGGTCTCCTCGGACCGATCATAACTTGGGCAAAGATATTCATGCAAAGATTGTGGTTGCTGGAATTGGGATGGAGTGATGAACTTCCCTTTAAAGAACAAAAGGAGTGGCGTCGATTTATCGACTCTTTGAAAGCCGTGAATAACATCTCTATTGACAGATGTATTGTGATTCATACAGCGGAGAGCATTGAGTTACATGCATTTAGCGACGCATCGGAAAAGGCGTATGGTTCATCCATTTATCTCAAGTCTATATCTGCGCTTGGAGAAGTCAAAGTGTATCTCGTAACGAGTAAAAGCCGAGTGTCGCCTCTGAAGCAGATTTCCATTCCAAGACTTGAACTGTGTGGGGCAGTTCTTGCCGCTAAATTGATGAAGAAGGTGAAGGAGGCATTGAATCTTCAGATTACAGCTGTGCATTTTTGGTCGGATTCAACTATTGTGATTTCATGGATACATCGAGAATCAAGAGAATTGAAGACGTTCGTGGCTAATCGAGTGTCTAAGATTCATCAACTTAGTTCCCGTGACGAGTGGCATCACATTGCATCAGAACAGAATCCTGCAGATGTGTTATCTAGAGGACTACTTCCTGAGGAGCTTCGTGACGACTCTCTATGGTGGCATGGTCCTGAGCTTCTACAGAGTACTTATTCAACTACTGTCATTGCAGAACCAACCCAGAGAGATGGCTTTGACTGCGAACTAAGGGTGTCTGAGAGAACTCTGAGACTTCATTGCTGAATTCCAAGAACTTTGACTTTTTCAACCATCTTATGGACCTTTCTAATAATTATTTTAAAATAATACATATTGTTTCTTATATTTATAGATTTATTGAAAATTGCAGATCCAAGGTGAAAAAGAGGGGACCTTTAACTACAAGTGAGGTAAATGATGCAGAAACCTGGCTTATTAAACAGGACCAGAGTGGCATTAACTTAAGTGACCCGTCAGGTAATCTTAAATCTTTGAATATATTCCAGGATGATAAAGGAATCCTGAGAGTTGGTGGAAGGCTGGAAAAAGCTTCCATACCCTACAGCCAAAAGCATCCAGCTATACTGGCTAAAAATTCTAAATTAAGTAAAATATATTTCATAACTTTGCATAAGAAATTATTTCACGTTGGTCCACAAGGACTGCTGAATGCAGTAAGATTGAGATTTTGGGCTTTAGGAGGTAGAAACCTAGCTAGGAAAACGGTTCATACTTGTGTGGTGTGTTTCAAGTGTAAACCAATTCCCTCTTCTCAAATAATGGGCAATCTTCCATATGAAAGAGTAAATATGGCCACTCCATTCAGTATAACTGGACTAGATTTGGGAGGTCCATATTTTGTAACTTACAAACACCAGAGAAAGGGCGTTTTGAATAAAATTTATGTTTGTGTTTGTATTTGCTTTGTGACTCGTGCCATCCACCTAGAAATTCTTTCCGATTTGACTTCGGATGCAATAATTGCGACCCTTAAGAGATTCATGTCTAGGCGAGGAAAATGTTCCAAAATTTTTACGGATAATGCAACAAATTTTGTTGGTGCGAATTCTCAACTAAAGGTATTTTATAAGACCCTTAACTTTCCAGATCAAAATCTGGCGGCATATTTCACTGAGGAAGGTATTGAATGGAATTTTATTCCACCAAGGGCCCCACATATGGGAGGTCTTTGGGAGGCGGGCATAAAGTCAGTGAAATATCACCTCAAGCGAGCACTGGGAAGATCCCGACTCACCTACGAGGAGTTTGAAACAGTAATTATCCAGGTAGAAGGAATTTTAAATTCCAGACCCCTTACACCAATATCCAATGATTTTGATAACTTTGAAGTATTAACGCCTGCGCATTTCTTGATTGGTAGATCAATTAATTCTATTCTTGAGCCCCTAGTAATTAATATTAGTGACAATAGATTAAGCCGTTGGCAGAGAACAACAAAGGTAATTCAGGTAGTTTGGAAAATGGAGTACCGATTATCTGAATACTCTCCAACAGAGAGGAAAGTGGATGATCGAGAAGGACAATGTAATGTGTGGTACAATGGTAATTGTAAAGGAGGATTTTACACCAGTTTGCAACTGGCTTTTAGGGCGCGTCGTTGAGGTCTATCATGGTTCTGATGGTAAAGTGAGAACAGTCAGGATTAAAACAAAGAACGGAGAATTTAGGAGGCCCATAACTAAGATCTGTATTCTACCTATAGATGTAAATAATTAAGGTTAATTTCCATTTAAGAAATTATGTGTTTATCTTTAAATTGTGCTATTGTAATTTTAACTTCTTTTTTTTTACTGAAAATTTATAGTACCTTTTATATATATAATAATTTTGAAAACAATTGTGTAATTTTTTTGTGAAACTTGTTGTGAATTGTGAAACTGTATTGCTATTGTTGAATATTAATATTGCAAGGCCGGGGGTATGTTCGAGCATGCGCAGTGGGCGCCGCGCGGTGGTGAATAAGTGTATTAAGAGAAACGCGAATTAAGTTTTTCAGAGTGTGTGTGGGGAGATCAGACGAGCGAGAGCGCAGAAACGGTGCCCATCGTAAGTGTTCCGACATACTCCCTGAGTAACTGAGTTTGGAAATAAAAGAGTTGTAACAACATCCTCGTCTGGTTTCCTGAGACAAAAACACATAGGGACCACTTCCACAACAATGGTGGTGGCTCCGTCATGGTTTGGGGTTGTATGGCTTCAAATGGGGTAGGAAATTTAGTTTTTATAAATAGCTTAATGGATCATAAGCTTTATATAGATATACTCAACAACAATCTTAAAGAAAGTGCAAAAAAAAATGGGTCTCCAGCAAGACAACCACCCCAAACATACGGCACGTAATGTCAAAATGTGGTGTCTTTTTCATTGTAAACAGCAATTGCACACACCACAGTCCCCTGACATCAATGTCATAGAACATTTGTGGACCACACTCGAAACAGCGGTCCAAAAACACCAAATTAGGAACAAAGCCCATTTAAAGCAAGTTTTACAAGAAGAATGGGATAAAATATCTCCAGATACCACCAAAAAATTGGTCGAATCGGTACCAAGACATTTGGGGGACATTATAAAAGCCAAAGGACACATGCAACCAAATATTGACACTGTCTTTGTATGTGATATGTCACACAAATTTCATTGGTGTATCCTCAATTTTTTGAGGTAAAGATCTGCCTATGTTTATTTCAAATACTTGTGAAATTTTTAATTTTAGATAATTTTTGTTGATTTTCGTTATTTTTACTGTAAATTAACCCTTTTGTTACGTGTGAAAATAAAAACACGTTTGCACTTCTAGTTAATGTGTTATTTCGATTGAAAGTTGGATTTATTAAGTAAGAGTGAGGTGTATCCTCAATTGTTTGTACCACTCTATGTATGTAGGTCTTCCACTGAAGTCCAAGGAACAATATTCCAGGGTACTGGAGAGGCTTTGGCTAATTTATCAACTTCTACATTGATCTCTATTCCCTTATGTGCCGGTACCCAAATGAATGTAGGGATTGAACTATTTGGAGACTCTCTCGCAAAGTTGAACTTAAATTTCAAATTATCGTATTGGATTTTCTATTGATATTCTGGGTACTTTTTAAAACTGATAAAGTGTACGTCAGGATAACATTTTCTGCTTCAGTAACCCAGTCCATATCAGTAGAATTTTGTGGCCGCAGTAAACTAGTAGTTATGGTCACCAGATCTAGGTCGGAGTGTTGAGAGTTCGAACCTGGTGCATCTGAAGACCCGCCGAGAAGAGGGTCTGATGCACGTTAAATCTATCAAGGCACAAAGTTCTCCCTGGTGTGCAGTTCCAGTGAAATGTCGTCCTCGTCATTTGACCGCGGCTCACAATTCCGAGATCCAGCTCCAACAGCCCTCGTGTTGCTTTATACAGCGACGTTGAGTGAGTGAATATTAACGTCGCACTCTTCAGATACTCGAGGACTTTTGGCGACGGATTTCGTAATTTTGAGCCATAGTTAAGTGACGAGGACGACACCTGAGCTGGCACCTTCTCCTAACTACCATACCACAACACAGGGAGGACTTTTGAACCTCGACATATTTAACCGGCTCCATCTGCATGGCGGGTCTGCATTGGTGTTAGGTTCAAACTCATGACACACAAGACACGAGTCCGTAACCTTAACTACCAGACAACCGTGGCTTTTAAGGGCTGTGGTAGCCCAGTAGTCAAGGTATGGGATCATGGTAGGCATGTCATGAGTTCGTGCCCAGTACCACTAAAGACCCACCGTGTAGTGCAGCGATGCACGTTAAATCTGTCAAACGTCCTCCCGTTGGTGTGGTGTGGTAGATGGGAGAGCGGTGCCAGCTAACGTGTCATCCTCGTCACTTGACCATGGTTCAAAATTACGAGGTCCGTCGCCAAAGCCCTCTTGTAGCTGAACAGTGCGACGTTAATATTCATTCACTCACAACGTTAATATTAACTCACTCACTCTCCGGGGCCTTTATACTGTGATGTTAATAAAACACAAAAGAATTTTTCATTGATATTTCTTGCATCGGGCAACGTTCTCTTGCCAACAATATCTTCATTCTACACATGCGTTAAGAACCTCTCCTCTCATGATTTATATGTGTTTTGTATTCAGTAAGGAAATTATTTTGATTTCGCTATACCTTCTTATACGCTTGATTAAATGTATTTAGATTAATTCTTATGTTCTGTATTTGTATAGTTGTAATTAAAATACGAAATGGAAGTATATGCTTTTCTACTTATCGTAATATCGTTGATTTCTTGAATCTTGAAGACATTAAATAAGAAAATAAGGTACGTCCCCTTTTCTTCTAAACTGATAAAAGAATTTGTAGATTTTTGTTTGTTTGTTTTGATTTAGCAAAAAAAATTTAAGTAATTGATTGTAAATTTTTTTTTTTTTTTTTTTTTTTTTTTTGCAACACTATCAAAGACACTCGATTCTTTTAACAACTTTTATTCCTTGACTTTGTTATCAACTGCTTTTGTTGATTGAATAGCAGTTTCTTTTTGCTCGATTACTTAAAGATCCAAATTTTATTCAATTCTTGAAGTGTGGAAGACTTGAACCACTTGGTACTTACGTATAGCGTCACCGCAGGAAAATTGGCGAATCGTACCTTGATATCAAAACAACAAAGATTCCAACGTGTTTGATATCCGGGGTGATAGCGCCAAATTGTTGTTTATGTTCGCCAAGATGGGCGATAACATTATAATATGGTTACCTTGATATTTTTATCGTCTGTCGATGTGGTTGCCATGGGGATAACGTATATTAGAAATAACTTTCATTGGTTTTGCCCCGCATAACCCTATTAATTTCAGACGATTTTAGTTGATTTCTGTAAAAATTTAACCATTTTCAGAGTAATTGTTCTATTGTTTGCGCGTTTTCTGTTTCATTCTGTGCTATTTTCGAATATGGATATTTCTAAAATGAGTGAGTACTAGAATATTTTTTTCTTAAGAGAATAAGTGTTCTTTTAATTATCGCTATAAATCGTTTATTTTACGTTTTAAAAATGCTTCTTTTTTTACGTTCTTTGTTCGATGCAATTCGTTGAAGGAACTTTCAGTGCAAGTTCTATATTGCAAGCTTTCAGAACGGTTGAATCCTAGGAGGACCCACTTTTGGTCGCCAAATTTTGAGCGATAAAGGTTACAATATGTTAACCTTTCCATTTCATCAAAAAATTTGGATTTTCAAATCACCGAAAAAATGGCAACCCTAAAAAGTGCAACATTTTTCGCCTTTTCCGAAAAAACGTCATTTTGACATTTGACTTCGCTGGAGGTTAAGAATGATGTGTGAAAGGAAATTACTTTAAAGTGAGGCTACGATAGGTTTTTTTGTGCTCCTGGGCACATAGGGGAAGAAAGAGACGTTAGAATGGTGTATGAAAGCTAATTTAATTGCTTCTCGTTATGAATGTTCGAGGTGTAAAAAGAAATATGCGTTTGCAAAAGCGAAAGGGAACGGTTGACGGCTACGAATGGCGTTGCCGCAACCAGTCGAAAGATAATCGCCACGACGTCGTTCGGAGTGTGAGAAAGGGCACTTGGTTTAGCGAAAGCAAACTTGCTATAACTATTATCTTGCGTTTGACGAGATATTGGTTTGGCAAGAGCATGAATGAGTTTGTGATGAATGACTTGAAAGTTAATAAGAATATGACAAAGTTAATAAGACATGTGGCGGCGATCTTACGATCACAAGTTGGTGAATGAGAATTTTCATAAATTCCTTGCATCCATCGCAAGGGTGTATCCACCAACAGATCATGACGAAATGCAAGCGTAAGGTAAGTGCTTTTTAACATTTTTTTAAAATTGATTTCATGTATTTCTTCGATTTTATCTTTGCGAAACGCCCCTTTCGTCCTTTTTTAAAAAATGTAAATCATGTTGTACACACTGGTTTTAGAATACTTTTTTAAAATGAATTTCATTGCTTTCTCCGTTTTTTCTTTATATAATGATTAATTTAATGTATTTATTCGATTTCATCTTTGCGAAACGCCCATTTCATCCCCCTTCTCCCCTCCGCTGACGCATGCGCTTCCCAAGAGTTTTTCGTCATTGACGCCTTTTTGAAAACCTTCAATTTGGCGCTTTTTGGCGAAAAATTTTTGGCGCCTAAACAGCAGTGGGTCCTCCTAGGATTTTACCTAAATACTATTACATATTTTGTTTATTTATAATTAATATTGTTATTTATTTATAACTATTTTTGTTTATTTATAGCTATTCTTATGTTATTTATTTATAATTGAGCTGTTATTTATAATTATGTAATACGAGTAATCTTATGCATTATTTTCATTTTTTTACAATACGATTATTCTTTTTTATAATTACTATTAAATTATATTAAATAATTATTTCTAATAACTGTTATTAAGTCGTACTATATGAAATATGATATATAACTACGATAAAATATAAGATTATTATATGCTGCTTATAATACTATTATTAATACATGTTACATTTTTTTACGTAATATTGATATTCATTATTTATTGATTGATCTAGGTTAGTCCCAATCTTTTCCTATAATCCTTCATTTGAAATACATTTCAATGTATTTCAAAACAATTTTTTAAAATTATTGCATATTATTAAATTACCGCTAGGCCGCCATATTAGATTCCATTCCAGCAACAAGAAGCGCTGCTTGGCGCCATAACACCGGATAACAAACTAGTTCCAAAATCTTGACTCAAAATGCAAAATTTATTTTAAAATAAAGTGTTGTGCCATTCTTTTAAAGAATGTTAAGAGCTCCACGTGCTCTGCGTAAAGGCATACTCTTGAAAATTATGAGTTAAATATTCCTGCTAAATAAACAAACGTCTGTGGCTCCGAGGTAGCGCCGAAAGGTTTCAAGTTCGAATCCAGAAAATTCTAGTAAATTATTAAAAATGTGGGTTACACTAAAACAATATGTTTGTTTCCATGTTCTGGAAGCTTTCTAGACTTTCTTTTTTGTTGTGCTCTGTTGTAAGGTACACTTGTACTAGCAGGTTTCCGTTCAATAAATTTGTATTCCTTATCCATCTTGACTTCACGGTGTTTCATCGTGACAATATAAATTAAATTTTAAGAACATAATGTTGGGTAAAAAAAAGCTAAACTTCAGATCTAAAATTGGCAGCAATTTTTTTTTCGGTAGAACTATTTTTTATTTAAATTTAAGAATTATATAAAGTCAAATCTCTCTTCACATTTAAACAAGAGCGTAGCTACCATCGTATTAGCCGTATCGGTGATACAGGGCCCCCAAAATGTGTCACAAATGTTACACACTTTCAAATAAGTTTTATTAATGCAATCCTTTTCATTTTTTTTAATAAATTATAGTTTTAAAAAAAACTAAAAAACACGCTTTTATAGTGAATCGAACTAAAAAGTGAAAAAAATATTTCTTAACAAAAGAATAAAATGATTAACGAGAAAATTAATGTTATTGGAATAAAAGCGTGGGGTGCTCTATATTAATTGTTATATCTTACTAATTTTATTCCGAAATGCTGAGTTAGTGTAAAAATGTAGTACAAAGCACCCCAAGCTTTTACCACAATGACACATTCCTATTTTCTAATAATACATTTTATTTTTTATAAGAAATTATTTTTTAAAACTTTTTAGTTCAATTTTCTATAAAAGCGTATTTTTTAGTTTTTTTCAAAACTATAATTTATTTTTCATTTTTTAGTTCGATTAACAATAAAAGCCTGTTTTTTAGTTTTTAAAACTATCATTTATTCTTTGTTGAATTTATCCTTGAGTTTGATATTTGGAGCCGGAATTATGTGGCTGTTGGAATCAGTCTTGTTCTTTAATGGATATTAATTAATGGGTCTGAAGGGTATTTATTCTCTCCGTTCACGGGGCCTCGGATGAGTCCCATATCATTATATTTCAAAGATTCCGTCTCTATAGATAAAGGTTTAACTAATAAAAGTGTGTTAAGGAGAAATATTAAATGTCAATCGTATTATCCCCTTTTAAACGTATTGCTATAATGTTAATTCATATCTTTTTTAAACGTATTGCTTTATAAAAATAAATATTTAGCAGTTAGAACATAAATTATTATTATTCACATGCACGAGTCTTTTTTTTTATTTCCGTTTCATAAAAACTACGCACCCACCCTAACCTTTTCCATATAAAGAACAATTTTTTTTTGTTTATTTGTATTAATCACAAGCCTGTTTGCGGTTTTAGGGTTGCACCTTAATCTTTTAGTCACTAAATTTGGAATTAGTCGCCAAATCTGGAAATGGTTTATGCAATTAGTCGCTAAATCTGAAAACGATATAATGAATTAGTCGCCAAATCTCGAAATCCTTATTTTTGAGGATCCTGATCAGGACAATGAATCAAAAATATGAAATTATTGAATTATCATCGGTCTTTGACAAATGTGAAAACTTCGAATTAATCTGACCTTTTAAAGTGGGTAAAAATCGTTCCAAAATTCCATTACATACAAGTGAAACTTATAAAAGCGTGTTAAAAAAAAAGATCGTATTATAAAAATTTGGATACGGGGCCCACTCAAGACTGGCTCGCCAGTGTATTTAAACAATAGTAATTTTTTTTATTACGTTTGCCATTCACTTAATCGAGATAACGAAAACCAAGGGAAAATAGAGTCAAAAACCATGTATATTTAAAGTGATAAACAAATGAAGGGAAATTTTCATCTAAACTTACTAAAAATATGCCATTTTTAGCGTTTAATTACGAATTCTTACAAGTTTTATTGTTCTGAATAGCTCTACAGTGGTAACCAAAATTGTGGACACTTTTTAAAATTGTTACGTTTTTTAAGTTTGTAGAAAATGTTACATTGTACAAGATGTAAAGTATTTTAAATCATTTTAAAGATAATTTAATACTAAATTCAATACAAAAAACAAAATTGAAATATTTGCAAGGTAAAAAAGAAACGAGCCTTGCAGTAGTCGTATATGATGTGTAACCTCTTACATGTTATCTTAGTAAATACGCAGTAGTAACTTATATCCTGAACAAAATGAATTGGGTATTGTAACGTCGCTACTCCGAACATCAACAGTGGTCGGCGTCTTTGTTGGATCCGACACCCACCCTGCAGCGCAACCCCTTTTTGACCCCCGAGGAATCGAACTCCGTCGACCGGAAGATGAGAGGAGAGATGCTTTGAACTTACACGGGAGCGTTGGCCAACGAATCCTCCTCTCACAAAATATTGGACTCTAACAATCTTTAATTAAGTTTATAATAACTTTAATGTATCATTCTGTAAATAATCAATAGTTGTGACGTAAATAAATTCCATATTTAAATTAACCAAGAATACGCTACCGTTATTCTTTCAAACGTTACAATATGATTGGAAATATTTTTCTATCGAATAATTATATCTTTAATGAAAATTTTATTTAATTATATATATAACACAAGGAATAATGCAATTTTTATATCAAAAATAATTATTCTTGATTTATTTGGGGAAGAGCGGAGACAATAGTCTTATGATAACTAAAATTTGACACATATACTTGTGATTTCAAAGTATTTAAAAACCGTTGAAAAACAGCGTCAAGATTTAGAGTATCATTGGGTGGATGACCAGAATATCTAGTTCTTCCAAGCTATAACCTCTTATCTTTAGAATTTTGAGTGACTGCGACGAATTCACTCTTGCCCTTTGTTAATAAAAAAAATACTTAAAAAGTAAAATATATAAGTACTTACATAAGAGTAAAAAATTAAAATTTAAAACTAGTAAAATGCTGTAGTTCTAGAAAAATATCTTCAAAAACGGTGCAAGCACTGAGAATGAAAACAAATTTCAATCAGTGGGTGGGCGAGGTGAGGGAATGCAGCTTAGAACTCAGTCGTTGTAGAAATAAGAGAAACATTGAATGATTTGAAATCAGAAAAACAGCTTTTTTAAAAGATAATAAAAAATAAAATACATTTTGAAAAAATAGGAAAGAACGTGTAAATTTAAATTTGATCTGGATAAATAATTTTCCAGGGAAAATTAAAGTGATTTAAAGTCAATTTGAAAATAACGAGTTCCTGGGAATCGAACCTGGGGCGATTCATTTCAAGTCAGCTAATATCACCATTAGGCTACGAAAGTTCGGGAATGGAGTGAAAGTAAGCTTTTTAAGTTGGGTGAGAAGAGTGAAATGAATTTAATTAAGATTTTTAATTGAAGAGAGGATCCGAGAAAGAATATTATTGGGTCTGTTAAAATTAGGATCGGGGATATATTTTTTAATATCCAAGATCGAAGGATTATTAGAGATCAATTTTTTGAAAGAAGTTAATTGCTAATTTTTTGATAAATTGTCCGATAGACATTGTTTTGCTCGCGGATTTGAGGTACTTATTCCTCATGAATCAACGAGCTTTTAATATATGTCGGAGAATTATGCTTTGAGAAACATCAATTTGACTAATATGAATTTTAGTTGCAAGTGCCCAGGTTGGCGCGGCATACTGGTTAAAACTAGTCTTAGGATTAGTGTGTAGATAAGCAATTTATTTTCTCTGCTCTAATATAGAGATTCTTGAAATTAAGGGGTAGATTTTACAGACCGATAGTGAATTTAAGAGTCGAGTGCTTGATGGCTACTAGAGCTGTACCCCGATGCCACCGCGCGGTCTCATTGGTCAAATCAAATAGCGCACGCTTACGTCACTTCCTGTTACACACATCCGTCCCTCTCTTTTCACGAAATCACTCCAAAAAATATCCAGCAAGCGAGAGGAAAGACGTTACACATAAAAAAATTATGCGGCATTAATTCTCTATACACATTAGATATTGATAGCAGTGAGTTATCAGGGCTTAGTGGGGTAGCCTTTATTTTTTTTTTATTACAGCTTCACGTCGGTGTTTCATTGAGCTGAAAACAGTTTACTTATTTATTATTACCTTTTCTTAAGCATATTGGAGCTTTACAACGTTCCAGAAACGGCTCTCTAAAACACTTCCAATGGCAAGAACTCCGACAAAATCTCAACCTCCTAATTCTGTAATAGATACTGATGCGAGGCTAATGATATCTTATTTAATTTTTTTGACTTTAACCAAAAATTCTAATTCCTTCAAAACCCAGTTTCTTAATTTAACTTCGCATCATGACTTAAGTTAAAATTAGTTAAGTTCTGTTGACAAATAAACATTACACTAAAGTAACAGTCCGATCGTATAGTGGTAACAATTAATTTTATTGAATAACATATTTAAGTAACTATAAATTTACTTCACAACAAGATTAAAATTTAACTTAGCTTGAGAGAGAGAGATGAAGTAGGGCAGGAGGATGGACATGGTTGATGCCTGGAGTCCCGCGGAGGATTAGATTCTCAAGGTCTGGGATCTGCTCAGTCTGTGTCTCTCTGTCTAAATCGGGGTGCGTCCCGTTTTTATTCTACGACATCAAATTTCTAGAGCGGACTATTTGCCTTGTCCACTTAATTACCTCTGATTGATCCAGAACCAGCGCAGAGTTACCGCACAAGGTTCATTGCCTTTTGGAAGCGCGGGAAATCTGATGACGCACCCCGCAATTTATGAGTCCAATGATCCCCCAGGCGTGGGAATGTTTTGGCACTCCCTTGTCGAAGGAATTCCACCGTCCGGTGAGGGGAAATTGAAACAAATTCCAAAAAACTGACTTTGAAATTCTGAGGTCTGCTGAATAAATCGTTCTGGCCTCCCATCACTCCTCCCCTCTCTCAAATACACAGCACACACAAAAAAATTACAACCAGCAATAAAAAGAAAAAAAATTGTTCCATCACGAGAAGAGAGTTCGGCGATCATATGTGTGTGTCGACCAGAAGAAAAGCTGATGCATCGACACTGCAAAGAATGTTAGGCGCTCCGGCGAGACAACACATCAAAAGTCTGTAGTCCGTCCACGATGAGGGGAAAATTTCCTGTGGAGCTAGGCAACACATCCAAAGTCTGTAGTCCGTGCACGAGGAGTAGAAAGTTTCCTGTAGAGCTAGGCAACACATCAAAAGTCTGTAGTCCGTCCGCGATGAGGGGAAAATTTCCTGTGGAGCTAGGCAACACATCAAAGTCTGTAGTCCGTCCGCGATGAGGGGAAAATTTCCTGTCCCTGTAGATTCCGGCAAATGCGGAATAAAAATGTTCCATGTACACTGCAATAGAAAAAAAATTTTGTCTCCCAGGGAAACCATATTAGTCATGAAACCAAAACCAGTGGATAGAAGAAAAAAAACTTGACCCCATTTGACTTCCGCCGTAGACTCCAAGCACCAACCTCCCACTCTCATAACTTAAAATAAAAAATGTAAAAAAAATTATAAGCAATTTCCAAAAATTAAGTCCCAATTCCGTTAGCGGTGAGAGGGAAAAACAAATTAACTACTAACAACTACAATTAAATTCATGTACGAAAAAAAATTGCCGAATGGGTCACCAAACAATTCACAAGGACAACATACATAAAATAACAAATAGAAATAATTGAATAATCACAAAGAATCATGTGCCACTAAATAATAAAAAAAAAATTAAGACGAGTAACACAGCAAATTCAAAAATTGCATATATCAGCTTCGATACTCACAATAACCACACATATGAGCATCGAACAAAATACGTTGTGATAAGAAATAAGTACAAGTGAAAACATATGTAATCAATACAAACGTGGCACCAAGAAACAGACACCTCATAATCGTTTAACATCGAAATCCTGACACGACTAATGTGATGTGCATGTCTCAGACCACCAAAAAAAATACTATTGTAACCTTCAACAGTACTAAAAGCATAAGAAATTGCAATGGTTCACTAAGAGCATCGATAACAATCTTTCGTAAAAAAATATTAATTGAAAGTGAAAAATTAGAAATTGAAGCGATGGGTGTGCATAGGTGAAAAAATATATATATAACCTCCGAGAATGCTTAATAGCCTAAGAAATTTAAAAATTCACTACAATCATTGGTTACAATTGAAAGTTTAAAAAAATAAATGTAATTAAATTCAGATTTGCAAATTAAAATCTATAAATTGTAACGAATAGTGTAAACGGTCAAAAAAAATTTATAACCTCTAAGAATGCTTAATAGCCTAAGAAATTTAAAAAAATTTACTACAAGCATTGGTTACAATTGAATTGAAGAGAAAAAAAATTATTGTAATCAAATTTAGAATCGCAAACGATGAGCGTGCATGTGATCAGGATGCACCCCTAATGTTTACGAAGGTGGGGGAAAAAAGCATCCTATTTCCTGCGATAGGACGATCGCCGGCAACCGCCAACACAAGAAGCAGAATCAAGACAAAAGAAAAACAATGCAAATCCGATTGTAAAAAAATTACTATATCGATTAATACTTTAAAAAAAATTGAGAGAGAAAAAAAATTCTTCTACATTCAATACATTCGAATTTCCATTTGAGAAATGAATTCCAGAAATCACAAATGCAGTTGAAAATTTCAGAAAAAAAAATATAAACATAAAATTGATAATGCAACCCATAAGGTATGAGGTGACACATACAGAGTAAAGTAATTTTAACTAAAACAAAAAAGCAAAAAAAAAGTTTATTACAAGTGTTACACATAATTAAACATAATTCCACAAAAAAATATCACTTCACTAGTCAACAGAGCTTCTTAACATTCTATGTAATACAATGTATCAATTCTAGATAATTAAAAAAAACCTCATCACAATGTTTCATTATACGCGCAACAAATATACAAAAAAACAACAAAGATCCTCAATTTCCAACAATACCGCTAACTCAATTCATCAATACTCATCGAATTAATTACTCAAATATCATTGTATAACATCAACCCAAATTTCTCAATAACCTTAAAATGATTCCTCAATCATTCAAAAATGCCTTTACCTCAGATCATTCATATCTTATACCTCAATAACACTCGCTAAACTTAAATTAATCGACTCCTCCACAATACCATTAACTAAAACCCATCTATGCTCATCAACTTATTTACACAAAATCTCAAATAATCCTCAACTCGAAGTTTCCTAGATTCATCTCAAAACATTCTTAAATATACCACACAATCATTAATTCAATTTATCTATGTTCATCAACTTATTTACTCGAAATCGTACAAAATCCTTAACTGAAAATAACCTTCTCTACATCAAAACAACTTTCTCAAATATACCATATAATTATTACAACTCAATTTTCCATTTCCATATCAAACAACTCTCGAATTTTCCACATACTTTTGAACGCAAACTTATCTATCTCCATAAAAAAAACTTTCCCAATTATTCAACAAATTCATCAAATTAAAATTTATCTATCTCCTTCGAATAACTTTCTCAAATATTCCACAAAATCCTTAACTCAACTTATCCAACTCATTCAACAATTAGTAAAAGAAAACAAATTCACGCCTGATCTTCAGCATTTTCAAACCAAAAAGAAAAACAAATTTCTCCAGGAACCTACGTATTCCCAACGATTCACCTCCGTCATACCTTGGGATCAAATCAATTAGATTACATTTTTCGGACGCCGTCTGCGTCAAAAGGGGATCTGATTGTCGTGTACGTGGCATGTTTAAAAAAAAATATTAAAACAAAATTTCTAACGAGATTAAATTGCAATAGAAACAATTAAATTCTAACTAAAAAAACTGAATTCAAGCACTCGTGCAGAGTAAGAGAAAATTCATAAGCTCAGAAAATTAAATAAAACTTTTAACCAATCGACTCTCGCGTAGATACATGCATGAAAAAAAAATTCACATCAATATAAAAGAAAAAAGAGCACCAGTACCTGTGACATCTTGCACCTTTCCTTTTTTTTTCCTTCTCTCTCCGATTGCACATCCCCAAGTATCTAAATAATAAAAAAACTACAAGAAAAAAAATTTCACAACTGGAAAAATCGAGTAATAGATACAATCAAAACACAATAGCACACAATAAAAAGTTTTTACATGTTTAACAGATGAAGTAGGATTATTATTCGGTGACCCATCAAGAAAAAAAAATTCACGACATCAGATGATGCAAAAGAAAAAAAAAATTCCGACGACTGGTCACGGCACCAATATGATGCGAGGCTAATGATATCCTATTTAATTTTTTTGACTTTAACCAAAAATTCTAATTTCTTAAAAACCCAGTTTCTTAATTTAACTTCGCATCATGACTTAAGTTAAAATTAGTTAAGTTCTATTGACAAATAAACATTACACTAAATTAACAGTCCGATCGTATAGTGGTAACAATTAATTTTATTGAATAACATATTTAAGTAACTATAAATTTACTTCACAACAAGATTAAAATTTAACTTAGCTTGAGAGAGAGATGAAGTAGGGCAGGAGGATGGACATGGTTGATGCCTGGAGTCCCGCGGAGGATTAGATTCTCAAAGTCTGGGATCTGCTCAGTCTGTGTCTCTCTGTCTAAATCGGGGTGCGTCCCATTTTTATTCTACGACATCAAATTTCTAGAGCGGACTATTTGCCTTGTCCACTTAATTACCTCTGATTGGTCCAGAACCAGCGCAGAGTTACCGCACAAGGTTCATTGCCTTTTGGAAGCGCGGGAAATCTGATGACGCACCCCGCAATTTATGAGTCCAATGATCCCCCAGGCGTGGGAATGTTTTGGCACTCCCTTGTCGAAGGAATTCCACCGTCCAGTGAGGGGAAATTGAAACGAATTCCAAAAAACTGACTTTGAAATTCTGAGGTCTGCTGAATAAATCGTTCTGGCCTCCCATCAATACTGCTCCCACCACTTCTAATAGTTTATCTATCTCTGCTGCATCTTCCTCATCCACAGCATGCTCTGTTCATGAAACGACCACTACTATATCCGATGCCATACCCGCTACATCCCAGGATGCGAATCAAACCTCAAAACCCCGTAGAAAGAAACGTCCCCCTAAAAACCAATCCAACACTATAAAACCAAAAATAGAAATTAAGACGGCTCCGCATAGACCTCGAAAATCTGGACCTACCGAGTACACAATGGATGAGGAAGATATATTATATGACGTGGAAGAGGAACCTGAGCCGAATCCAAAATATGTTTTAAATATGAATGACTTCACCTATAAGGGAGAATTGGTTATATAATAAGCCAAATCATTCATTTATTAAGTACGACTTTGATAATCCAACAAAAAAACCGTTTTAGCAACATCAAATGGTAACATTTTATTTTAAATAACTTGGTTACACGAACTAAACATTTTTTCTGACTTGGTGGGGAAAACCCCACCAAAATTTATTAACTTTAGCTTTTACAATTTTTTAATGAGATCTTACTATTTTAACCATAAACATTTTTTACTAATTTTATACTTTTAATGCTTAAAAAGTTGTTTGGCGCAGTTTAGCCAAAATTGGCTCTTGCGCCATAAAACGATACACTCACCCGACAAATTGTCTCTTATCGCAGTCAACGCACTAGCAGTCAGTCCTAGAACCTTCTCGGTGTTTTCTTGGCGATATCTCGTTCTAATCAAATTTGTCGCTAAGGGTGATAAAGTCGCGTATCTGATAACTCTGTTTACATCTTCAAGGTTTGCCATAGCTTATCCAAACTCATGCTGGGAACTGAACTTCCCCTGTATATCTCCTTTTTCCCACAAGGGGAGAGTAGTCGCATGGTAAATAATATACGTGGCGTGTTTCAATGCGATTTATATCTACTAAAATAACAAGAAATCCGAAAAAAAATATATTTGATGTAGTTCTAGAATAGTCAAAAGTTCACGGAATTTTCTTACTTATTAATTCTTAAGACTTAACGCTGAATTCTTATAATATCGCAATTTTTTTATATGCTATATTTATCAAAACTAATTATATCAACAAGACCCACATGTTATTGATTCTACAGAAGGATTAGTAATCTTCTCAGATTCTAAATCAGCTATTGAAGCCATAAGAAACGGAGAGACTAACATCTCCTGTGATATTATTACCCTTCTAGAACAGCTGCACCACAAAAGAAAATTCTGTATCCTGCAATGGATACCCGCACATGTCAACATTGAGGGTAATGAATGTGCAGATATATATATATATATATATAGCCTCGCCAAAGAAGCTAGAGACATCGAACATAAGTGCACCACCATCACACTTGATGATGCTAACGCAGTAGCCAAACATAGAATTATGAATCACACTTTTAAAAACCCCCTAGTTACGGAATTTGACTGTCCCCGAATTATAACATCCACAATTGCCAGATTGAGAACTGAACACCTTAAGGGCATGAAGATTCACCCAGACAAAACAAGATCATATGTTCAATGCAAACACTGCCCAGATCTTCAACTGACGCCCAATCACATCTTGGAATGCCCAACCGTCGCAACAAAGTTACTAAAAATGGGAATGGTCCCTCTGAGGGACTCTTTATGGGAACTCCTGTACAGCCCTGATGCTCCCAGAATAGCAGAGGCAGTGATCAAGACTTTCGACGGAATTTAGTGATATCTACTGCATTTATTCATGGACACGAGAACAACAACAACATCAAAACTATTGTGCCTTTACCAACTCCCCATTCTCTACGATTGATGAAGTGTTGCAATGTAATGGCTTCCAAGGTTTGATGGCAATATCTGTCATCCAAGATCAGTTCGACTCAATGCCTTACCGGATTTTGGACATTTTAGCTGCCAAAGGCGGTAGGAGTGTGCACTATTTTCGGACCCTGTATTACAGTCAAACCAATTGCTTAAGCATTTAATGTTTTCTTCCTCCTATGTTTTATAAGTACGGTTCAGTCCTAGGAGAGCCCACACCCTTGGTGCGAATTATTTTGGTTGGAGATAATTGCGCCATCTTGGTAACCCTACTTTGATACACTAGATATGGTTAACCTAACTATTTCTGGAATTTTCGTATCCTGTCGGCGGGCACTTCAAATTACGTCATTTTGTAGTTAGGCACCGGTCTGGAAGTATGGCTGTGTGTGTGAGTGAATATACCTTAGAATTTGTGAAAAAGAAAGGTAAGAAAGAAATGATTGCTTCGAATTATGAATATTCTAAATGTAATGAGCGAATGGGATTATACGAACGAAAGAGTGCTGTTTTGATAGATTTGAATGGGTATGTCCTCGTAGAATATAAATATGGCGGAGTTCTCACGGTCATCGCTTAGCGATGAGGCTGTACCCACCTCTCGGAAAAGATCAGCAGTAAGAAAGTAAACGCAGTTTTTTTAATTTTTATCTTAAATATTTTTGATTAATTTCTGTATTGTTTACATATATTTTCATTGCGCATCCACCTTGTCCCGCTATATTCACTCTCGCCGCCATTGTCGGTCTCGCTTGGCGCTCTTTTCGGTTTGTCGCCAAGGGTGTGGGCTCTCCTAGGATTTTACTTGATGTTACTAGTGTATAATCTAAATAGTTGCCTATTCCTGTTCTGTGACTTTTGGCGCTTTAAAAATAATTTTAAGTTATTTTGTTGTTGTTTTCTTTAAATAGAAATTTTGAGCTCTTTCCATAAATTTATATTCATTAACAAAATATTATTTATGATGCGATTTTTTTTCATCAAATAATTGACAACCGCATCCAAATCGAAATTCTATTTTATGTATGAAATTGAATGAAAATATTTAAATGTCTACAAACAAGGTTAAAAACTCGAATAAATTTCTATGGGCTAAATTTATGATTTCACAGTCACGTGATAAATGCAACCACTTGTTTCCAGTCAAACAGATCATGGTCTTCAGCTTATGTTGCTAACTTTTGCTTTTTTGCAGAAACTTTCAAAAAATATTTGTCAACAATAATAACACACACAGATAAACAAAGCACACTCGATTTAAAAATACGCGTGTAATATAAATTTTTTTTTCGAATTCTGAAAACTTTTTTGAAGAATCTTGATACTTGAACATATTGTGACGATTTGGAAAAATATTAGCTTGAAGGAATTAAATTATTGATTTATTACGTTTACAGCTATCAATTGAACTATTTACATTTAAATACCAAGTTTTTCAAACTATGGAGTATTTCAATAATACAAAATATTTTACTGGTAATGCAGGAAGTAAAACACAACGTCCCTTTTCCAGTATTTCAAGCACTGTTCCTTCCACTCTCTTTGGGGTGGGGCAGTCCCTCCTTACACCTCGAATTTCACTCAAGGTTCGGCTTGCAGATGGAGTGTTCTTTTTCTCATGGTCATCGGTTGTCGGCGTGATGTCAGATGAAAGGATTCTGCAATATTTTGGGGGTGCGCGTCTGGATATTAACGGCGTAATGTTATCTGCATATGAAAGCCGATCTTGCAGCTGCGAAACTGTTACAATATTTATCCAATTATGAAATTAGTAATTTTATCTACATTTTACAATTAAAACAAAAAGTGTTAGTCTAATGTCAGTTTTGAATTCAACGGAGAATACGTGATGCTATCTATCAAGTGAGCGTCATGAATTTAGTCCATTCCATGCCTTTTCGCACATATTCTTGCAATTCCGAATTTGAGATTGCATGTATATACATTTTTAAACATAACTGATCCAATTCATACAAATGGTCAAAAGCAGTGGCGTACACAAGGGGGGTCTGGACCCCCCAAAGCCCTTGATTTTTTTTCCGATTGATTATAATTCTAAGTATATAGTACGTAAAATTTAATTACTTGCTATTAATGATTAATTTTATTAATTAATGCTAATTATTTATCCAAAAACTAGTTTTTTACTGTGTTTTGTTCCCGAAAATTGACAAAATCAAAAGGAGCATGATACAAGAATAGTGAACTTTCGACCCCGGACCCCCTTGAAAAATTCCTGTGTGCGCCAGTGGTCAAAAGAATTATGCGAAAATAAATTACTGAATAACGTATTCAGCATAAAAAAATATGTTTATTATATTCTGTTCCATCTCAAGTTGGTAGCGTTGTGAAAGGTAGGGAATGTAACAATCCGCTTGAAAAAGTAGTTCCAACTTGTATTGGAAATTAAATCAAAGCAAATGCACAGAAAATTGTTAAAAAGTATCATGTATTATAGAAATTGTGGGCTTCAAGATATATTTTAAGTTAATCACATCATAAAAGCATTTATTTTTTATTACCTGTAAACGAATACAGTGGAAAACAACAATTTGACTTTTGGCTGACAACAACTGAAAAAACCGGTTTTCAAGATTACATTCTTCCAAAGTATTCGCGCCAAAACAACGTCATATGCTCTACGACTTGCTAGCTAATTAATCAATATTTTTAAACATTGAAATGCAAACCCTTAAATATCTCGATTAAAAATGGGCTTATACTTTTATCAAAAAAAAAAAAACTCATACAATTTTAAAAAACAAATTTTTCAAGACCCTTTTTTTTTGCTCGCCAAATATGGAGAATTTCATTTGTTTATAGTCACACTATTTTCCTAGAGTAACCCCGTAGCGGCTGTGATTTGGTCATCGTACCCTTTCCAGCGCTGCCAACTTAAGGTGAAACGGAGTATAAGTACGATATTTTTGTATGCACGTATATGTGAAATATGTTCAAAAAGTAAGTTACACTCGAACACTGTAAATCAATAACACTTTACTAAGACAAGCAATATGGTATATGGCAACACATATATATCAAATTGTTTCTATACCTAATCACCAAGTCGTTCTAAATATTTGTCGGAACGCAGTATTAAACTTTCAATACCTTAACAATAGAAATCCGCTACTTAGTCATTAGACAATAACAAGGAACTGAGACGAGAAATACAAAATCTTCTGTAATGCGTGAAATGCTTAATCTGCCATTCGTGACACTACACTGACATTACCAATATATTACACTGAATTTCTATACAAACGTTCCTTTTTTCCACACAAAATCTTACTGTTCCCAGTGATGCTTAAGATTTTTTGAAGCCCTCGGCCCCCATTAAGAGTAGGCCTCACCTGTGATCCTTTTAAGTAGACAGCATACATTGTCAAATATTTGCACAAACTGTAGTCATTCTCATTCACATTCTCACAAAGTTCATTGCTTGGTCTACCCTTGACGCAGAACCACAGACGTCTCCGCCGCTAATGGTGCGATGAAAGAAGGATGTGGGCGGCAGAATGGAATGAAGTTGTCTTTACTGACGAGTCACGCATCTGTCTGCAACACCACGATGGTCGGATTCGAGTCTGGAGACACCGTGGAGAGAAGGATGCTGAACAGCTGCGTTATGCACCACCACACTGGTACTGCACAGGGTATTATGGTATGGGGAGGTATTGGATATCACTCTCGCACTCCTCTAGTACGCATTGCCGGTACATTAAACAGCCAGCGTTACATGTACTTAGTGTTGGAGCCAGTTGTCCTTCCTTACCTTCAGGGCTTGGCCACAGCCATATTTCAACAGGATAATGCGCGACTATACGTGGCACGCATTGTCCAAAGGTTCTTCGTCAATCACCAAATTGAATTGCTTCCCTGGCCGGCTCGCTCTTCGGATCTTTCGCCGATAGGAAACATGTGGTCCATGGTTGCTCAACGATTGACCCAGATTACACCCCCAGCTGCCACACCAGATGAACTTTGGCAACGTGTGGCTGCGGTGATCTCCAACAATAGCGGCTACTCTGGGTACTGATTCTGGCAGGAACCTCACTTCACGGAAGTCTATAAATTTAATCATTTGATACTTGGTCAACATGTTAGCTACAAAATAATTTTTTTGTTTTTCTTGGTGTTGCATTTACGGTGGCCAGCAGTGTAAATGTGCATGGTAGTAGGTCTAGACAAGACATAATAATGCAGTCTTGAAATTGCTGCCAGTTGACAAGTAGTTCGAAATTCCCAGTTTTTCGGAGAATATATCCGTGAGTAATATTTGATAATTTATAAATGTTTCGGATCATAATCTCTTACAGAGGCTGAATCGAAAACGAAACGAAGCCTCCTACCGAGGTTCAGGCCTTGGGCCCTGGACTTAGTTGGCTCATGCCTTGATACGTTGCTGGCTGTTCCACGTACTTTAACTATGGAGTAAGTTTCAAGTTGACTCACCATTTTGTACGTGTATTACACAGTAACATTCGCTCCTCGAGCAAAAATACTAAAGTTAGAAGTCACTGATCTTCTCTTCTTTCCAGTTCTGAAACGTTGCCATCTCTTGGTGAATAAGTGCAAATTATTTTTTGTACGGCCTATGTATTTACTAAGTATCTATCCATCAGTGGCATAACTTACATCCCCATATAGCGGGGTGGGCCCAGGATAATACGGGGCCCTAAGACTATGTTATGTTATAATTTTGCAATACTTTGTCATAGATCCGGCTTGGGCCCAAAAAATGACTTTGCAGGGGTTCCCATAATCTCCATTATGTCACTTCTATCCATGATACAAACATCTTTAATGAGAATCAATCTTCTTTTGTTTTTAAACTATACGGTCCTCAAAAATTTTTTATGAATAAATTTAGAAAACTTTATTTTTTTTAAGTTTGAATGCGCTGTTGTACACTGCTGTCCCACACAAATGCAACACCAAGAAAGACCAGAGGTATCACAGCGAAATTTATTTGGCAGATAACATGTTGTACGAAGATCAAACGATTAAATTTACACCCTCTTCTGAACGTTAAAAAAAATCGGATGTTAGTGTAGCCGCCATTGTTGGCTATAACCGCAGCCACACGCCTCGGCATAGAAACAAAGAGGCTTTGGATGTATCCTTGCGGTACAGCAGTCCAAATGGCTTCCACATGTTGCCAAAGTTGATCTGGTGTAGCAGTGGATGGTGTATCTCGAGCTAGTCGTTGTGCAAGCATGGACCAGACGTTTTCGATTAGCGATAGATCGGGGGAACAAGCATGCCAAGGAAGCAGTTCAATCTGATGGGTAAAGAACATTGTGTGCCACGTGTGGTCACGCATTATAATGTTGGATATTGCTGTTGGCAAACGCTGAATGTATATGAGGATCACGGGCTCCAACACCTCAGAAATGTAGCGCTGGTTGTTCAGAGTAACGGCAATGCGTACTAGAAACCACGATAACAGGTACAGGACCAGAGTGGCAATGCATAACGCAATAGTTCAGCATCTTCTAATCACGGTGTCCGCAAACTCGAATTCGACCATCGTGATGTTGCAGGCAGAAGCAGGATTTGTCAGTAAACACAATGTCGTTCCATTCCGTTGTCCATGGCCGCCGTTCTTCGATTAGCGATAGATCGGGGGAACAAGAATGCCAAGGAAGCAGTTCAATCTGATGGGTAAAGAACATTGTGTGCCACGTGTGGTCACGCATTATAATGTTGGAATATTGCTGTTGACAAACGCTGAATGTATATGAGGATCACGGGCTCCAACACCTCAGAAATGTAGCGCTGGTTGTTCAGAGTAACGGCAATGCGTACTAGAAACCACGATAACAGGTACAGGACCAGAGTGGCAATGCATAACGCAATAGTTCAGCATCTTCTAATCACGGTGTCCGCAAACTCGAATTCGACCATCGTGATGTTGCAGGCAGAAGCAGGATTTGTCAGTAAACACAATGTCGTTCCATTCCGTTGTCCATGGCCGCCGTTCTTCGATTAGCGATAGATCGGGGGAACAAGCATGCCAAGGAAGCAGTTCAATCTGATGGGTAAAGAACATTGTGTGCCACGTGTGGTCACGCATTATAATGTTGGAATATTGCTGTTGGCAAACGCTGAATGTATATGAGGATCACGGGCTCCAACACCTCAGAAATGTAGCGCTGGTTGTTCAGAGTAACGGCAATGCGTACTAGAAACCACGATAACAGGTACAGGACCAGAGTGGCAATGCATAACGCAATAGTTCAGCATCTTCTAATCACGGTGTCCGCAAACTCGAATTCGACCATCGTGATGTTGCAGGCAGAAGCAGGATTTGTCAGTAAACACAATGTCGTTCCATTCCGTTGTCCATGGCCGCCGTTCATCGCACCATTGACGGTGCCTGTGGTTTCCAGTTAAGTGTAAAAGAAGCAATGGACGTCTTGCAGACATTCCACTCTGCTGCAAACAGTGTCGAATGGTACGAGCTGACACCGAACGATACGTAACAGACTGAATCTGTTTGGATATCGTTCGTGATGTGGTTGCGCGATTTATCACTGCTATGTGCACCATCCACCTGTCATCCTGGGCAGTGGTGCAATGAGGTTGGCGCGATCGGCTCCGTCGGTCTCTTCTGCATCTAGCGATGTCAGATCCGCATAACAGTTGCTTGATTCCGTCCAACACGATGTCTTCTACAACGCATAGGTAATCCTTGCATCTTACGCAAAAAAGCACACAAAAAGCAATTACCTTACTCAAATCGCCAATCTATTTCTCCTTATATAGAGATTGTAGGTGGCTCAACGGTCGACCGTGATATGCATCTGCGCTATAATGCTAATGCGTATTCATCGCCGTCAGCGCGTGATGTAAATTTCACATGGTTTGCATGCTTCCTACAGGATGTTGCATTTTTTGTGACCAGCAGAGTATATTACACAAAATAATACAATGTGTCAAAAAATCATTATATTTATTACCCGAAAATTTGAATGTTTGTTTCATAAAACAAAGTTGTGTCCCCTTAACTGAAACCGTGAAACAGATTCCTTGGTTAGGGTATCGAAAAAAACTGTAAATTCGAACTATATGAAATTCCATAAACATCACTTAGACAGCCGAGTAAAAGAGCAAATTTTATTATTAGAATTGATTCAACGATTACCTCTGAAGTTCTTTCGTTTTTCACTAATTTACAATTTTCAAATGCTCGATTGCAGTAAATGAAAAGAAACAACCATGCATCAGAATGCTCACACAAGATCCGCTGAATGACATGAGTAGGAATGCAAATATTGGAAAATAACTCAAATAAATGTGGTGTGACCCTTTTCTCTCAAGTCGTAAACAGTAAAGACTGGAATAAAATGTCTTGTAACTGATCCAATGAGGAATCCTTTTTCGGTCCAGCTGCCAAAGGCGCAGCAGAACGTATTTCTGTGAATTGGAAGATCGTTTGTTCAAATCATGAACAAAATCCAAATCAATAGTTTATCCTTTAACTTCCCAGAAATCGAACATTAAAGCCTAGAAATATTGGTTTCTTATGTCCCCAATGGAGAAGTAAGAAAATTCAAAATTATGAGCATTCTACAAAATCAACAGGTTATACGATAACAATGTTCACATCACAAATACATCTAAAAAGATTTTATCTTAAAAAAAAATATAATCAGATCAAAGTTTCCAATTTAGTTCACTGAAATCAACTTTATCTCCTAGCAGCGTCATAATTGAGGGTCTTTAAGATATCCGACTACGTTCGGAACCATGATTTTGCAAAAGCGTATAAATGGATAATATTTATGATATTTAGTGTCACTTAGATTAGAAAATGCATATAAATTTGTTTTAAGAATAGTATTACAATAAAAAATTATTTAAGTACAATATTTTGACAAAAAATGAACATAGAATGACAAATTTTCAAAATATTCTCCTTTTGTGAAAAGTGCTTCTATTATAATAATATGTATCCTGTATATAGCTCAGACCTCTGTACAGAGGCTCAACTAGAATTTTTGAAATATGTAACTTAGAAGTGAGTTTATCCATGTTTTACGACAACAGAGGGGATCAATTTTAAGGAAAAAACGCCGATAATTATTTCAATAGGTGGTAATTCTGAAAATGTGAATTTTTCAGAAATCCTAGTTCAGACTTACTTTACTAGTTTATTAGTTTACTTTATTTTAGCGAAATATTATATTTTAGAAACATTTTTTATAATATGAGAACATTTTGAAATAAGATTATTCTAAGTTAATTTTTTGCTAAAATAGTGTACTTAAATAATTTTTTTTCTCAAAATATCCTGAAAACAATTTTATACATATATTCTAATCTAAGTGACACTAAATATCATGAAAAGTATCCATTTATGCGCTTTTTTAAAATCACGGTTCCGAACGTAGTCGGATACCTTAAGGGATATAGGCCAGGGGTACTCAACCCTTTTTTTTTCTGCTGGGCCGCCTACGTGTATCAGCTATTTCACGCAGGCCGCAACATGAGAATAAATGGAGGGGGGGGACGATTTGCTTTAAGACCAAGATAACATTGGAAATTTAAAATGTGGAAAATTGATCTGTTTTGCTTTTTTAAATTATTATTTTTTATTTTTGTCACAAATGCTAAATTAGAAGCATTTAAGAAACACTCCATCGCAATTTCTGCATCTTAGTAAACGATTTCATGTGATTACCAATAATATAACAAACTTCGTAGGATGTCTTTGTTACCCCGCTGTGATATTACTACTAACAAAACACTTTGTTACTGTAGCAAAGATTATTCAAGAAAGCCTATTTATCATCTCTTGAAAGAGATCTTCGAGGAAAAGTGTCATTGAATGATTCATGTTTATTGGTATTTTTCAAATACAACACTTTCGAGACAAATCAAACAATTACTGATCCATGTTTGTTTTTCACTAGAAAATAGTCAACATCCCAATCGTCTTGAAACGATATATTTTCTTCAAATATTTTTCGCTTGTAAGATATGAAAGACGAGCTAAAAATTAGTTCCACCCATAAAATTGTCACTACTCCACTGTTGTCTGTTATCACTAACCGTAACAGTTCCAAATAGAAAAAATATATATCAATTTTCGTACCTGTACGACACCGACAGCATAAAGTAAAATTGATATATTTGATTTCTTGACAAAGAATTTTCCACCAAATTTTTAATACAATGTTCTTAAATAAGTAAATTTCTCAGAGAGCAATGGGCCATGACCGGACTACTTAAAACATGCCACTTGGGCCGCAACCCTCTAAGTGGATACCTTCCTCCTGAAAAGTTATTCCGAAAGCGTTTTACTCTTATTTTGCTATTGCCTTCAAAAATGCAACAGACTTAAATTCTTTCCCCCTTTTAGAACTTGGGAGGTCGAACGGGGACAATTTTATGACCTAGTTCGGTTAAACCTTTAAAAGGGGGAAAGGATTTCAGAAAAGTGCGGCTAATCCGCTTTTGAAAACGTTACTTGAAGGCAAAAAAATCCGTGCAGTCCATTTTCGAAGCATCTTTACACTGACGGAATTTTCCGTGCTATCCGGTTAGAGGGCTACTTAAAACTTGCCACTTGGGCCGCAGGTTGTGTATCGCTGATATAGGCGCTCTCCTCAGTGAAACTGGTTTCATTGAAAATACTCTAATTCAGCGGAGAAAGGGCATTACTGCAGTGGCGCACACAGGGTTGAGTCCTGGGGGAGACCCTTGATTTTTTTTAGTTATTAATGATTAATTTTATCAATTAATGCTAACTATTTATTCAATAATTAGTTTTTTACTGAGTTTTGTTCCCGAAAATCGACACAATCAAAAGGAGCACGATACAAGAATGGTGAACTTTCGATCCCCCCTTGAAAAATTCCTATGTGCGCTACTGCATTATTGTATACATTTCGACGTAATATGTTTTAGAGTAAGAAACAGTGAAGACTCTGTAACGTCATGTCTCTCATCACATGTCAAAGGTATCAATACGATTCGTTCTGTGATTACTATGTGTACTCTATTTGAGAGACACTAAATCTTTCAGAGCACGACAAAGAGGGTATTTTTCTGTCGCCGGGCATCTATAGAAGAATCTTGGATTTATCAATATGATCCAAAAATCAAAAGAGGATGAGCAGAGAATGGAAGCACAGTGATCTTCCAAGAGGGCTAATGTGACAAAGTCTGTAGGAAAATGTACACTCTGTTTCTCGGGGATTGTCAAGAAATCTCATTTTATCATACTACTTGGAAAAGACCAGATCGTCATTAGTTCCCGTTACTAAACAAATTGAGTGATGCTCTGATCAAGAACAAGTGTAATGTGGCCATCAAATATGTCCGTCCTCAAGGCCGATATAGCACCTATTCACTCATCTCAAGGTATCTGTCTACGCCCGGAGCCGTGATTTTGCAAAAGCGTATAAATGGATAATAATAATGATATTTAGAGTCACTTAGAGAGATTAGAAAACGTATGTAGAGAAACGTATGTATTTAAGAATATTATTATAATAAAAAATTATTTAAATACAATATTTTGACAAAAAATGAAAATAGAATGACCCATTTTCAAAATGTTCACTTTTTGTGAAAAATGCTTCTATTACATTAATATTTCGCCTGCATATAGCTCAAACCTCTGTACAGAGGCTCAACTAGAATTTTTGAAATATATAATTTAGAAGTGGGTTTATATATCCATGTTTTACGAAAACAGAGAGGAGAAATTTCAAGAAAAAAACGCCGATAATTATTACAATGGGTTGTAACTTGGAAAATAATGTGAATTGTTCAAAAATCATAGTTGAGCCTCTGTACAGAGGTCTAAGCTATATACACACAGGCAAATATTACTCTAATAGAAGCATTTTTCACAAAAGGAGAACATTTTGAAAAAAAGGTTATTCTAAGTTAAGTTTTAGCCGAAATATTGTATTTAAATAATTTTTTTCGTCAAAATGTCCTTAAAACAATTTTATACATATATTCTAATCTAAGTGACACTAAATATCATAAAAATTATCCATTTATGTGCTTTTTTAAAATCACGGTTCCGAACGTAGTCAGATACCTTTAAAAAAAATAAAACTCGAATCGTTCAATGACACTTTTCCTCGAAGATCTCTTTCAAGAAGTGATAAATAGGCTTTCTTGAATAATCTTTACAACAGCAAAAAAGAAAAAGTGTTTTGTCAGTGGTAATGTCACAGTGGTAACAAAGACACCCTATAAAGTTTGTTATATTATTGGTAATCATATGAAGCGATTTACTGAGATGCAGAAATTGTGAAGGAGTGATTCTTAAATGCTTCCGATTTATAGCGACAAAAAATAAAAAAATATAACAAATAAGAATTAAAAAAAGCAAAATAGGAGTTTTAATATTTTGATCAATTTCCCACATTATAAATTTTCTATGTTATCTAGGTCTTATATATGTATATATATATGTATATATATATATATATATATATATATATATATATATATATATATATATATATATATATATATATATAAAGCATTTCTCCCCTTCCCCCTCCCTCCCTCTTCCATTAATCCTCGTGTTGCGGCCTACGTGACAGAGCTAACATATGTGGCCCGGCAGAAAAAAAGGTTGAGTACCCCTGGGTTGGGGAGTGAAAGAGTATCTTATAAAAAATAAACACAATTGGCTCGTGTTGCAGGCTATTCCGAGGGTATTGCAAAGCGAAGTTAGCCTCCTGTTTGCAAAACATGTAAAACTACTTCCCCTTCATTTCACACTCCTTTTAAATCTCGCCAGAGCGGCTGGTGTTTCCGCATTTTCTTCATTCCCATAAAGGAAATCTTTGTGTGAGTTAAGTGATTTTTGTTTCGTGTAAAGAAAAAAAAATGCATGAAAATACATAGTAGCTAGTAGGGACCATTGTGCACTATTTCGTGTTAACCCTTTATCTACCGACGGTACTTATAAGTACCAATCACTTTAAAATGACATAGAATAACTATTTTTAATAATACTCAGACGATACTTACTAGGAATATTCTTTTAAGTCCACTCTTCCTAGATATAGGGCAGCACGGGTTCTATACTGAGCATTTTAGCGGAGAAGGCGAATAGTTTTATAGCAGAAATTGCGTTTCCAGCGAATTGCAAAGATTGTCGAAAAAATAGTTAATGTCAAAGGTGTCTTTTTCCTTTGTATGTTTATGAAGACTTTGGAAAACGATTCGACTGTTTATTTTATGTGAACAGTGTTTATAATTAATTTTACAGTTGAATATCTTTAATTAATTAGCTTTAACGGATTAAATTTCCCAGAGTTAAGCATTTTGTTTATGTATATAGCTTAATTTTCAATATAATGACTCAAAAAAAGTATTGTATGAAAAAAAACTGCGGTAAATCATAATGCGGTAGATAAAGGTTTAACCAAAATTTCGTCGTAAGCGTTTTAGCGTCAAACGCATTTCACTGTATAAGTAAAACTTATTTATATAAAAAAATGAAAGATAGTATTTACGAGAATATAAAGAGAAACGAATGAATATAAATAAAAATTAAACTTAGAATAATAATTTCCTTTTATGACAGTAGCTTAAGAAATCGCCATTTTTCTTACCAGACAATAGGATGCACCAGGAATTTAATTTTTTTTTCCTCCCACTTTCATCATCTGATTTGCAAATGTTTTTGGTCGCATTACACCGCTCCCTAACTCGAGCCGAACGAACAAAACAGCGAAGTGAGTTCTGTACGAGCAGCTCAAGTCAGCTAGCGATTATCAAATTTCGCAGCACAGGATTCAGATGGCATTGTTTTATGAATCTGCAAAAAAGAAAATTTCATTACATACGAGATGTGTTAAAAAATACACAACTTTACTAAAAATAACCTCATATTGTGAGATACACATGCATTAACAATCTAACACTAATCTATTTAATGTCTTCTTGAACCAGCGATACTCAACCAGCGGCCCGCATGTGGCCCACCGAGCCTTTTTAAGTGGCCCGGTCATGGTCCGTTGCTCTGAGAAATTCACTTATTTAAGAACATTGTATAAAAATTTTGGTGGGAAATTCTTTGTCAAGAAATCAAATATATCAATTTTGCTGTCGGTGTCGTACGGGTACGAATTGATATTCTTTTTCTATTTGGAATGGTTACGGTTAGTGATAACAGACAACAGTGGAGTAGCGACAATTTTATGGGTGGAATTAATTTTTAACTATCTTTCATATCTTGCAAGCGAAAAGTATTCGAAGAAAATATATCGTTTCAAGACGATTGGGAGGATGAGTATTTTGTGGTGAAAAACCAACGTGGATTAGTAATTGTTTGATTTGTCACGAAAGTGCTGTATTTAAAAAATATCAATAAACAGGAATCCTTCAATGACACTTTTTCTGGAAGATCACTTTCAAGAGGTGATAAATAGGCTTTCTTGAATAATCTTTGCAACAGCAACAACGTGTTTTGTCAATGGTAATATCTCAGGGGAAACAAAAACATCCAAAGTTTGTTTTATTATTGGTAATCATATGAAACTGTTTACTGATGCAGAAATTGTGAAGGCGTGTTTCTTAAATGCTTTTAATTTAGTGATAGTAACAAAAATAAAAAAATAACAATTAAAAAAAGCAAAAGCGGGGTTATAATATTTTGATCAATTTTCCACTTTTAAAATTTCCAATGTTATCTTGGTCTTAAAGTATTTCTCCTCCCTTCCCCATTTATTTTCATGTTGCGGCCCGCGCGTGATTACTAAGATATGTGTGCAACCCGCCAGTGGCATAACCCCAGGGTTCTAAGGGGCCCAAAGCCTGACTGACGCAAGTGCCTACCCTTTGTAAAATTTAATGTGGGGGCCCAAAACCTGACTTTGCAGGGGGCCCAAATGTTCTCTGTTACGCCACTGCAGCCCGCGTGAAATAGCTGACATGTATGTGGCCCTGCAGAAAAAAAGGTTGAATACCCCTGTCTTGGACTGTTCATATATAAGGGTTGCCGTAATGAAAAATGGTCAAATTGAATAAAAAGAATACCTTTACTGGAAATCAAAATAAATCGACTTCGGCGTTGTAACACAGGTCCCATTGCTTGGACAGTAGGTATATGTCTTGATTGTAGAAAGATTGCGGTTGATCCTCGAGGAAGTCATGCACGGCTCTCTTCACCTCATCGTCGGAATGGAAACATAATTCCCTCTTTTAAGTGGAAAAAAGTGTGGAAGATTTCAGGAAGATAAATCCGTACTGTACGGTGGGTGTTCCAACACTTTTCAACAAAATATTTTTGAGGTTGTCTGGGTTTCACAAGATGTTTGGGCCGGCATTGTCATGAAGATCTGATATCGTTGGCCACCCTTCACTTAAAACTTTTGCAACAAATGTTCGAACAAAGCAATGCTCGCAATAGACTGACTCCATTCGCTGATAATTGCCCTCATTCAACTAACTCACTTTCCTCAATCAGAAACCATACTATCGCACATTCCTCCAATATGAAAGTATCCATAAATAGCACGATTTTATTTTTAATCTATCTCCTCTACCAAGATAAGGTTTCACCATTACACGTCATATTTGGTGCAAACCTTTATATCCATGTTCAGTAGCGCTACTATAGCTACAATAATTCTGACGCAGTTGCACGTGTCCACTCTTCATTTGGACAAACCTTATATTTTTCGATAATTCAAGAAATGGCAAAAAACGAAGTAAAAACTTACCTGATTTTTTTTCAAAGAGAATTATGAAACTGTGTCATTTTTGTATCGGGTTCTTCTTTTTAACTTGTCTGCCTTTTTGACATACATGCTTAGAATCGAAAATGAGCCAAGGAACTTGGGTATTCCGTGATTTGGATTTTAAAAAGCTTGCATCGGAAGCATATTCTAAGCTCTTTGACGTAAAAATATATCATCAGACTATTTTATTATTTTTGTGTTTATTTTTCTCTTTTATAATGTCCCCTCTTTCTCTCTTGAAACTAAGAAATATTTCCAAATGAAGTAAAATTAATACATTTTTTTAATTTCTTGACATGAAAAAAAAACAATCAGCTATTACTGAAATTAATTGGTTTACAATGCTGTTCGTGATAACACTCGAAAATATTGTTAAATTTATTCCAATCGGGCTACTGTTAAGTAAATAAAATTGTTTTCAAGATAAATTTTATGTTTTTCATGCAATAAAATACATTTAAGCAATTATTATTTGAATTATTAATTTTTTTTGAGTTTATTCTTATGTGACCAATTCACACACATCATTGCAAGTAACCTATAGGAGGTTCAAAACTGACTAAAATCAGCTAGAACCGGTTCAAAGAACTTGCGGGCGTCGTTTATCATACTTTAACAATAGAGTAATCGTTATTCTATAGAATACCTAGTTAAATCGTAAAATTCAATAATTTTATATGCTTAAACTGATTTGTCTAGTTATATTTCATGAAATATTGTATTTCACACTTTACCGGTAAGACATATATTTACATTGAACACCGGATGGCATTGTAGAAATGGATAATATTGTTAGGGTTTTTATTTGTATCATTAGATAAGTTTTCTGATGTGAATATGACCACCTGATGTGGGAATTAATACACTTTTAACACGAATTGCTATTTGGAACTAGACACATGAGGAATTCTTTTTCGGAAATTGTTAGAGAATTCCTCAATTTATGGTGTCAAAGATGCGCCAAAAATATATTATTTCAGACATTACCAAGTACACAACGTAGTGGCCGACTGCGTCTGCTTAATGGTTAAGATCCGTGATGTATGCACAGAGTAGTCAGTGTTACGCCAGAAGTAACACTATGCCAAATAACAGCAAAAATCACTGTGTGATATACAACAGACACGTTCGTGAGGACACTGCAGCGATATTTGGTGTTGATAAGGACATGAAAGTAGAAGACTGACTCGAGTACCTTTGCTAACAAAACTCCATCGGTTTCAGCCATCAGCTGTGCTTGAGAATGTATCGATAGAACTCTAGATCAGTGTTTATTAAACTTTCACCCCCTTTCTTTATCAGCGTGACATTGCAGACCTAAAGGTTTTGAACATCCCTGACTTAATATTCTACATCAAAAATACAAGTTCTAGTATTGAGGACTATTTAGTATTCTTGATCTCTCAAATCTTCCACGTGGCCTTTCAGAGTCTGTAAAATAGGGGAATTTCAATGTTACATGAAAACTCCGCTAGGGGTCTGCGGACCACATTTTAAGAGCCACTGCTCTATTTGACCCGAAAAACTTTACCAGATCGAATGAATCATAATTCCTGTTCTCAGAGTCATGATCGTGGGCCCAAGTTGTCACTAAAATATTATTTTCTAGTACTGGTTCTATAGTAAGGTTGGCGTTTTTTTTAGATGGCTTGGATTGAATCCTATAGTCAAATTAAACATGTTGTTGTTGTTTGTTGTTTTCTGATGCCACCTGTCTGACGCAGTCAGATCGAGGCCCACGAAATTCATCGTGGCATGGGCTAGAGGTACGCCTGTCGTTGGCCTTGAGCACCATACAGGTGACAGTACGATTTTAGCTCGGCGAAGTTCCCCGAAGGGACGATAGATGGCGACACGACCTCTATCTCCACCTCCACAATTTCTGCATCTAGACTGAAGGGGAGGGAAATATTCTCCAGTCCCTGCGCTCGTGATTAAGCCCACAAGACTACGAACCCACTGATTTAAACGAGCACGTACTCCGTGTGTACTCGGAGGGTGTTTGGTGGCATCGGGCATCGAACCCAGGCCTTCCGGTCTGGAGTCCGATGCTCTAACCACTAGGCTACCCACGGCGCTCTTAAACATATTACATGTAAATGCTTATGTTCAGCTATTTCAAAACCATTTGCAGCCATTAGTAGATTTAAAATACGAAAGAAAAATTAATTTTTCAGGCATGATTTAGGCGATGCAACCTTGCTAAAATCATTCGTCAATAGAACATTCTGAACAATGATTCGGTCACCTAGATCGCCGGACATGAATCCTGTCGAACACATGTGGGAGATGATCGAAAGGTCACTTTTTGCGCAAAATCTTGCCCCAGCAACACTTTTGCAAATATAGATGGCTGTAGAGCCAGGCATGGGTTAATATTACTTCAGGAAATTTCTGAATAAATGGCTGAGTCAATGTCATGTCCATCCAATTCTCGGAGCATAAGATGGTTACACACCATATTAGGAATATTTCATGATTTTTGTTGCTTCAGTACAAGTACTGAGGTCATTATACAACTAAATTGAGTTTAATGACACTTTTGCTGAATTTGTAATTGTTTTGGCATTTATGAGAAACCAGCTATATCTAGTTTTGGTATTTGTAATATAGATTATGACAAGAAATGAATTATAATTAAAAAGACTGTGCAGTACTCTTAACAAAAGGGATAAGATTGACTAGTTACTCTAATTAAGGTGAACCATCCCTCAAAGCAGTCCTCCGCCTGCTATATTTACAATGTGTGAGCTGTTGGCAACTCTCTCTTGGGCACCTAAATATGTGGGAGGTAGGGAAAAACACTCACCATGATTCAAACAATCTATTTATTGATCACACAATGAAAAGACACAATTTCAACTAATAATAGTAAGAAAATGTCTCGATGCTAACCGCGAAAGTGGAACAACGACGGTATTACACGAACGATTAGGACACTATCAAACTCAATCCTTACTTTATCAGGTATTTAACCTGTCATCCGATTTAATCTAATATCAATTTAATCTCAGAGAACAATCGTCACTTAAAAGTTTCCTCCTAATAAGTCTCAAATCACAATAATTCTAATATTATACCTTCAGTAGCAATCTCACCTGACTCGAATATATCTCCTCTCCTGCTCTCTATTAAAGCTAGAAAACTTCGACTATATACAGTAAGCTAATTTGAATATCACGATTTTCTTCTTCCGAAGGGTTGGTTGTGAATGACGCAAATGATAGCCCAAAGATTTCCCAAGAGGATTAGTTGAATGATCTCGGATAGATCCATCACAAATGTTAATTGGATTTTTGGTGGTTTTTCGTTTGTTACCTGAATTTTTTGTGATGCAATTCTATTAATTTGTATACTTTTGATTATTAGTACAACTGCTTCCTGTAATTTCTATACTGAATATGTATGTGTGTGTGTTAAAATATATTTATGCTTCACTGGAAAAACACTGAACCAGAACATAGTTGTTTTCAGAAAAAATTATCAAGACTATTACTCTCTATGAGTGTCTGAATTAAATGCATTATGAATATATAAAATAATTAATCCATTATGGAGAGGTCTACAAGTTCTGCAGTTTAATACGAAGAGTCTTAGATTTTTAATTCTTAGACATAACTAGATTTTTAAATTCTGAAATTTGAAACCATTTAAAATTTAAGAGCCAGCAAGAATATTTTTATACGAAAATAAGAGATATACGATAAAATTCACATACAATTTGAAATTTTATAACATTGAAAGGAATTTTAATTCAATTCATTGGTTTGCAAACGATATTTTTTTTACATTTTCTTAAAATAATTAATGTTTAAAACATTAATAAATTTAAAACATCACAAAAAAAATATCTACAAATTTAATTTTCTTCTCGGCCACTCTTTCCCCAAAAGAAATTATATTTGATTTATTTATAACGTTTAAGTAGAAAATGTTATCATTAATAGACACATACAAATCTAACACACACACACATCCTTTTAATACTTAAGAAAATACATATTTATTTACAGTTATTTTTACATTAAGTTTAGTTTAACGTAACACAGTTACAACATTAGTTTAAGCTGATTTTTATTATTTCTCTAGCTGTTTTCAATATAACACTTGTCTCTGGGCACAGCCTACCCGATTCGCGAAAATGGAAGATAACTCCAACACACATTATTTAAATGACACTCAAAACGATGGTTTTAAATGAAATACGATCTATATATACAGTCTGAAGTACATGTTTGTGTGTGTGAGAGTATAAGTTCATTTATAATAAAAGGAAATAAATCGTTCATCTCATAATACATTAAGAGAACTAATTGTAAAAGTTCAATAAAGTTATATCATCAATATTCTAAGTTGAATCTGTCCTAATTATAATAATTTGACTATTTTTTCTCCTTAAAATGTGGAAACTCATAGCTTTATTCGGATGCGGCAAAAAATAATACCTAGATTTATTTTCTTTTTTTATTTTGAATTCAGGAAACCACTCCTTTTGTTCTACAATTATTACACGTGAACAATGACAACCAATGAAACATGGAGATATTTAAACACTAAAACACAGTTGAAGTAAAATAAAAATATAAAAATATTCACCGGTATGTAATATGTAAATGAAACAGTGGAACACCGCATTGGATGCCATACATAATCGTTTCTGGTCCGTACAGAAATAACGTTCATTCATGTAACAATAACGTTATGAACCCAAACAAATTTTTCAAATATACATACATGTAAAAAAAATTTACTACACAATTTCAAGTTATTGCATTTTAAAAATATTCTATAAAACACAACCATTTGAATACATAAAAGTAAAAATCATAGCAAAATGTTATATCTATTTATCATTATTAGTATAAATTAAATTGTTTGTACATAAACTTCATTACCCAAGAAGTAATTCTTACTGTTTTCATAAACAAATAAAAAGAAATAATTAAATTTACGAACAAAAGCTTTCAGTTGATGCTTATACCTTGTTACGTGTAACACATTCCATGAAAAAGAACATATATATGGTCCTTTTATAATTGCTTTAGTTTTTTAAAAACCTTGAATTTTTTTGATAAATTAAAATTTAAAACATCGAGACAGAAATTAACCATTTTTAAATATAGAATATTTAAATTTAACTTTTGTAACTTCCATTGGTTAAAAATTCTAGCTAAAATAACCTATTGAATTCTTTTTATGAAATCATGCATTTTACAAAAATTAAAGCTATAAAATTCAGCAACAAAATTAATAAATAAAAAATTTTAACACCTGATTTTTTTTCTACTATGTGCGAAATTAAAAATTTTATTTATAAAATGTCTTGAGACATGTATTGTTTTCTCCTTTTAATATTTATATTAAGAAATACTTTCATCACACACTCAAGTTACTCGGCAAAATTGTGAGTTATTTTGATAATGTATACATATTTTAATATATCATAAATCAATTTTTTCTCAGAAAAGATGCAAAAAGATTACAGAATAAGAATAACTTTAGAACAGATCATTTTATCTAACGCCGAAAAATATCAAATCATGTATAAAAAACAACATTTGTTTCAGTAGGATCAGTATTTTATGTTTTAGTTTCCACATACACAACACAAACCTGTATTTACACATATGACTAAAAAATTAATAAGTTAAGATCTTAAAATGATTTTTAATATAAACCTTATATACTTATTCTACAATAAATGCTCTTTAACGCGGACCGCATTCTGGAGGACAACCATTTAAAAAGTATTCATTATTAATTAGCACAAAACAACCCTATTTTTTAACTAGTTTTATCTGATTTAAATACATATTTAAATAACGCACTGGTTTGAATTTTCTCGTACAATTATTTGTCATTTTACTTTGCCTTATTTTGAAACGCATATTCTTTTTGCTGTGCAGAGAAGCACTATGTATCTTGGCTCATTTTATAGAATATTTTCTTAAATTCGGAAGAACTAGAGTAGGGGTCCCCTAACTCTCTTTGTTAAACATCGACCACTTTTAAAACAATAATATACTTCATAGACCTTTAACATTTTTTCTCTGTTATATATCACCTGCAATACAATCATAAAAAAAATTGCATACAAAAAATAATAACAATTTAGCTAAGAATGTGAACAGCAAATAGCCAAAAAGTCGTTCATTAGATCAATTTTTATTTTTGTATGCTGTCAATCTATTTTAAATGCGTGGATCCAACCTCCCTATGCAAATATATATTGTATCGATACATATTAAAAAGAATATTATTATTTAACAATTTTAATTCTTAAAAATTAAACAAAATTTTAAAACCAAAATTGTCACCGATTCCCTACAGACCCCGTACGGGTAATTCTAATTTCATAAAGCCCAAGGTGCCCATCTGAACATCGTAGGGAGTCCTTGACCCAGAGCTCCAATTTGTATAAATCAATGAGAATCTACTGAATTATTTTAAATTCCGTATTGTATAAATAGATGTCCAAATTGATTGCATCAGAATTGTAGAAATGCAAGATCATCATTATATCATTATTTAGTCTGACTTCCGGATCAAAATTGATGACATGGCATGTTCTGTTTAAAAGGGGGAAGGAGTTACAATGCATATTTTTACTTATAGACTTGAACAGCACAGTTAGTTTTTACTTAATGCCATTCTCCATTGTAAAGTGTGTGGTTGGTTCTATAAATAACGGAAATTCTACTTCCGCAATATTTCAACGTAATCTTTTTTTTTGTTTCGATTGTTAGCTCTAACATTAATGCTGTAATGTTAAAAAAAAGACTCATCTCAATTCAACATAATCATATGTGTGTACCTTGAGCGAATAAGGAAAATTATCAGCCTTGAATTGAATGATCTACTTACATATCAGCTCCGTCCCCTTCGCTTAAAAACCCAAGCAGTGGCGTTCACAGGCGACTTTTATGGGAAAGGGGAGGGGGTCACATTTTAAAAAATACGTAGATAAAAGCACCGAGACTTCATCTTTATGATAAAAATTAAAATTTGCCGTATGGGAGGGGTTTGAACCCCCAAACCCTCCGCTGCTGTACGCCACGGAGTACAAGGATGTAAATCTTGCCAATACCTATATAGTCATAATAATAATAATCTATAATCATAACTTATTACAATAGATAATATAATATTCCAAAGTAATATATTCGTAATGTGATATTCTATATTTATGTAAAGTTTAAAAATCACGAATAAAAGAAATTGGAAATTCTGAAAATCCTTTACAAAATAAAGAAAAAATTAGCTAAGAAGTTAATGGCATTATTAAGTAAACAATAACCTCAGTAGCGCACACAAAAATTTTTCAAGGGGGGGGGAGGTCCGGACCCCTAGGTCACCCCCTTGTGTGCGTCACTAAATAACCTTAATAAATAGTAATCAATTTCATAATGCAGAAATAAATTATTAGAAATCCTGCCACATCTGCATAAAAAAAATGCCGGTGTCGAAGTTTCATATTAAAATATTTTGAGCTCTTATTAGTTTTGAATATGCGATAATGGTACTTTTTCGTGTGGCCGGCGCAAATCTCGTCAAGTAGGCTTTATTGACGACAACACTCAATGTACACTTAAAAAAATGTTAATGAATGTTAGTTCCTATTAGTTTTTCCTCTATTTTTGATGTACTATGAAAAAAGATGTTACTGATCAGAAAAGATCGCGACTATTTTGTTTTGAAAATATGGTGGTAAAAGGTTACCAGTGGGAATATTCTTTTTGGCGACGGTTGTATCATTTTTGGCGATTTTATCGCCAGCGAATCGGAAAAGTACCCGATAATGTTATAAGTCAGATTTTCCAAAATTGTAACCAATCAAATTTTAAGAAAACACTTTCAACACCAAAGCTACTGGACAGATGAAAACTTTTAATACCAAATAAAAAAAAAAGAGTGCCTGCACAGAGGACAACAGAAACTTATCCATTTAATTTCTAGTAATCGCTTGGCTATTATCTCATCAAAAAAAACTTCATCCAATCTCTTAAATTTTTATTTCACGTTTGAAAGAACACGAAAGCATTTTTGTCGCCCACAGAAAAAAACCGTAAGTCCACCCTCAAACCTGTGAAGCTATGCAATTTTGAGTGTAGGATCGCAGCACAAATCTCCCAAGACAGGAAAAAAACTGCAAAGATCTCGCTTTGTTTGATTAAAATAGGTGGGATAATAGGAATCCATTCGTATGCCAGGACAACGCCCATCCGCACTGGGTAAGATCTAATTTATAATCCATATTTTTAGGTATAATGATAAATGGAGCGGTCAATTTTTCGTCGGAGGGCAGATCTTTGCAAAATGTGCTAATAACTAATCACCATGCATGTCTCGTCAGTGGAATCGTTCTATCGTCTGAAACGAATTAGGTTATCTGGATATATTTTAACGTAGTTATCTTTGATAATTAGATATAAATACTGCATAGTTGAACAATTCGTGTGTGTAAAAATTTTCAGTCTAAATATATATAAAAGTATAAAAATAAATTTCGATTGAGGGCTACATTGCACAATATTTGAGGGTTTCACTTGAACATAAATAAATTCGATTACCAATTCGGAAGTTATTTCCCTCTCCCTCCAGATTAATTTTATTAAATAAATAGGAATTAATTGTTTTATATCTCTCTACTCCTACCTGCTTACAACAATTTATGTATTTCATATCAATTTAAAAGATGACTGACTACACTTGGAACCAAGATTTTTCAAAAGCGTATGAACGGTTATTTTTTTTAATACTTAGTGTCAGTTGAATTAGAATATACATATAATTTTTAAGAAAATAATTAAAAAAATTATTTAAATTTAACTTTTTGACAAAAAATGAACAAAAAGTGGCATATTTTCCCTGCTTTCATAAAAAATGCTTCTATAATAATATTTTAGCTCAACAGGGACTGCACTGGGATTTTTGTAATATATAATTTAGAAGTGGATTTATTTATATTATTTTAATATATCAGTAGAGAAGTTTTAACGAAAACCACCATTTATTTTTCTATTGATCGTAGCTAAGTAAATGTCAAGTTTTCAAAAAATCTTAGCTCAACCCCTTTAAAGGTGTCCTAGCTATACATGAACAAAATAGCATTATTGAAGAAACATTTTCCATAAAAGGAGAATGTTTTGCAAATAGGTAATTCTACATTTTTTTTTGCCAAAAAAAATTGAATTTATTTTTTGTAAGAATATTTTTTAAAAAAATTATATGTATATTCTAATTTAAGTGAATCTAAATATCAAAGCCCATCCAGTATTGTTGTTAATGATGCTGATTGCTGTGTCATAGTGACGGGTTCGAATCCCGGGGAAGACATGTATGTTAAAACTGAATAGTGCTTGCACAGCATGGGAGCACTTTAAATATTTGTTAAGCCGCAAAATCCTTCATCTGACCTCCTTCCCCCTGACCATACTTCAGGGGGTTCTCCCTCAAAATTTGAGTGGAGTGAGTGAATATTAATGTCGCCCTATGCAGCTACTCGAAATCTTTTGGCGACGGACGTCGTAATTTTGATCTATGATCAAGTGACGAGGACTGCACCTGAGCTGGCACCTCCTTCTTCGAGCTTCCACACCTCACCAGCGGGATGCCGTTTGAACACTCGACAGATGAAACAGGCATCGACCCCCTACAAGGCGGGTTAACAGCGGTACTAGGCTCGAACTCATGACACACCGGCCACGAGTTCCTTACCTTAGCCACTAGTTTACCGTAACCACACACACACACACACACAAAATTTGCTTCCAGCTACGACGAATTTCGTAGGCCACGATCTGGCACTGCCGATCAGGTGGCATTAGCAACAAGTATCAAACAATTATTCATTTATACACACTTTTGCAAAATCACGGTTCTGAATGTGGTCAGTCCCTTTTACCTACTTCTATCTCCGCGAAGCAAGATAATACTAAAATTGCTTGTTCTAAGTTGCCTGATGAAATCCGAGATCATGGCTGGCGTGTCATGAATTCGAGCCCTGTACCACTAAAGAACTACCGGGTAGGGCAGCAATGCACGTTAAATCTGTTGAGAGCTCAAACGTCCTCCCGTTGGTGTGGTGTGGTAGTTAGGAGAGGGGGTGCCAGATTAGGTGTCGTCCTCGTCACTTGACCATGGTTCAAAATTACAAGGTCCATCACCAAAAGCCCTCGTGTAGCTGAACAGTGCGACGTTCATATTCACTCACGCCTGATGAATTCCGAATCATTTGATTTAATTGAATAATACTATAACAATTTCTATACAAGTGTACGATAATAAAATAAAGATAACTAATGATGTACGTTAGAAAAGGAATACTAGATTTCTTATAAGTGTCGTGTAAGACTTTATTGTCCGATCACGTATTCAATATACAGAATGAATGTAGAGTAAGAACTGATTTATTGAATGATATCATAAGCTTCTTTCCTTGGATGTATTTAATTTATTAAAATAAATATGTTTTTGTTCTCGGACCATATTATTAAAACAAATTCGCAATGTATAAATATGAAACAACTACAAGATTAACCATCAACAATAATTAGTTAAGAATTGTTTTTATATGAAAGCGAAAAAATATTTTTTTGTATCTTTATTTATAATAATAATGTCAATGAAAATCAAACGTTACGCAAAACATCTACCAGTATTCAAACCTCAGTCAAGAATTACGGTCCTGAGAATCCCTAAATCCCATAATACTGGAAGAAAAAGCATCTTAAAAACGTCACTGTTCAAGAATACAAATATACGTCTTTATGTATTGTTTTGGAAACGAATCAAATCACGAAAAATAAATGGCAAACGTCCAAAAAAGTTTCTGTAGTTAAAACTGACATTTTACTCTTTTCTAAATGAATAAAATAGAAATATTTCGTTTAAAAGTTATTTAAGTTACTTATTTTGAGCCTGGAATTATTATTAGAATTCATTTGGGTCACATTAACCTCGGATTACGTGAGAAGCGTTATTCTAAATAAGATGCGTTTATTTTTCCTCTTTAACCACTTTGAAATTTTTAGTTTTTAATTCAATGATTCGAGTAGCATTTAAAGCAAGATAACTTATAATAATATATAACTAATTCATAATGTGTATTATATGCTTGAGTCCATCAGAATTAGGACATTTTATAACAAAGAGACTTTAAGAACATATCGTTTTTCTTTAACAAAGATCGAATAAAACAAAGATGGAATAGAATTCTTTTGTTAAAAAGTGTATTTAAATATATGCGATTCATAAAGAATATATTAAGTATACAATGTTTAAAATAGTACAAATTGAAAAGAGTGCATATTCACAACACCAATATATAATATATTAAGATCTAAAGTGAAGTGGGAGAGGATAGAAGTTATACTCATAGAAAAAAATTATTTTGATTTAAATATAGTCTGTGAAGTGTACCGTTTTTGTAATGTTTTTACTCTAAAACACATACTAAATATATTACAATTTTTTTACCTGTGATTTAAATGCTTATAATATACTGTGTTAACCTAATAATATTTAAAAATTAAAATAATATTGTACAAGTTTTACATTCCATTATAAAGAAAAAAGTAAATAGGTATTCGGTATTATTCAATCAGATTGTGTACCTAGCGATATGCTTGTCAAAATATCCAGATATGAAGTATCAGATTAGAAATGTATTTGACATAGATTGAGTGTACGTTCATGTGAACAAGGAAAGTATGATAAAAAATTAAATCCAGTGTTCAAGAAAACTTATTTGTGTAGATTACTTTCTTATTAACACTTTAAGAAGAAATTTCTTCAATTGAGTATTTATTCCGAGAAAAGACAGAAAAAAATATTAACAGACGATTTTTTGGGGCTATAATTTCTCAATTATTTAAATGAAAATGGAGAAAATTAACGTCATTCCCACTTTTATGAAGATCTAAATTCTTACACCAACGGGAAGCTTCCGGATATTTATTTGTGTATGCACAAAAAATGCATAAAACTTATCTGCGTATTTGTAGAAAAATAAAACGAAGAAAATTTGAAAAGAAATGACTAATCCGAATGTGTTTATTCCAAAAGATTAAATCGAATGTGTATTTGAAAAATATATAGAATTAAACGGATAAAAAAATTAGAAATAATTTTTTAAACGACAAAAAAAATTCATTACTGTTATTTTTTGAATCTTTTAAATTTAACGTCGCTTTTGCTTTTATATGACTACATGTCATTTGATCTCTCTTTCTTTTGTAAATATTAAATCATTAAGAATAGAGCAAAATTATATAATGTTGTCAGCTATAAATTCAATTGTTTTATATTGTAAACATAATTTTTTTTGTTATAAATACTACGCATTGAATTCATCTTTTCTTTTGAAGCATAAATTATTACTTTAACGTCTTTAATACGCCATCAAAAAATATCCATTTGACTGATACTTCCGCCCAATTAAAATACTGATAAAAACTACAGAACTGTTAAATAAATATTAAAAATTAAAAGGAATATTTCTTGAGAAAAAATACACAATGCACATTTTTACATTAATATAACTTCAGTTTTTTAATGTGCGGTCTACTATAAGTAGCAAACAATGTTTCAACCTAAAAAGTTTTGGTACTTTTCCCATTTCGCCGGTGCAAATCTCGTTAAGCAGGCTAAGCAAACTCAACAATATACAATAACACATAAAAATGTTAATAAATGTTAGTTCTCATTGATTTTTCATCCATTTTTGATGTATTATGAAAAGGACGTTACTAATAAGAACAGACCATGACGATTACAAAACAGAAAATGTGGTACAAGGTTACCAAAAACAGAAATATTCCATTTGGCATCGGCTGTGTCATTTTTGGTGACTTTATCGCTTGCGACGGCGAAACGGAAATGTACCAAAATTTTATGTTGCGGATAAGGGTTGTTAGAGCTGAAATGAGAATTACCCAAACTACAGAATATATGAGATACTTTAAAATGTAATGCCATTCTTTCACGTGTCTTTCGCAAATACAGCGATAATCAAAACAGAATATCTTAATTTACAAAGTGAGCGTATGATTTTCAGAAAACACGATTTTTAAGGAAGATTATTTTGATGAATTGTCAGTATTTTATTCCTTTTTTAACAGGAGCACCGTATAAGATGTCTTATATCAGAATATTTTTATACATCTAATATATATTATAAATGCGAAAGTTTGTGAGTATCTTTGTGGGTATTTCACGCAAAAACAACAGAATGGATTTTAATGAAACTTTACAGTAATATAGCTTATAAATCAGAATAACACACAGGCTAAAATTTATAAAGATATTGTGAGAAGTTTTCAAAATATAACGACAATTGTCAAGAAAGTAGGAAAAAATTCTGCCATTTGCAAAAAAAGCCCGTGACAGCATTCATCTATCTTTTTTATCCCTTCTGTTTTGTCTACGCCATGCCTCAGTGCGCTTTCACTTTTCATTGATTCCCTTCATCAGTGTCATCACTGTTTTTATTTCATAATAAAACTATATTTCGAAGGAAGAGATGGGGGGCACGATTTTAACATAAAATAAATTCAACAAAAAGTAATATTAATTAATGTATTACACTTCCTGATATAAATTATTTACACTATTTTAAGCATTCTTAACACAAAATTTGTAACTGACAGTGGAAGGAAAACTATGAAATTAAAATAAAAGATCAAAATGTTTTTATCATTTCGTTTTTTTTCTTTTTGAATGTTTTTTTTTCAGGACATGTAAATATATATCTACGCTTCCCCCATACTTTTTTATAACTAATGTATATATATATATATATATATATATATATATATATATATATATATATATATATATATATATATATATATATATATATATATATATATGTATATATATATATATATATATATATATATATGTATATATATATATATATATATATATATATATATAATGTGTGTGTGTGTGTTTAAAAGTATTTCTATTAATTCATTACTAAATTAATTATTTGTTAATTAAAAAAGTACATTGCCTATTATTTTGGATAATAATACATTTCAGACATTTTTAAGCTAACTAAAGAATCGTTTTCTTTTTATTGCTTTACATTAATAATTTTATAACTAATGCAATATTGTTTTTTAAAAGTCATAGATCGAAATTTGAAGCTATATTTTATCTGTGAGGGGGAGGGGAAGAGGAAACAGCAATTTTACACTAAAAAAACCGTGTTATGCCGGGCTAGAGGGAGGGGGAAAAAACCTGTCTTAAATCGAAAATATGTGGAACAAATTTCGAAAAAGGGAAATTTAATGAAATAATTTTAGAAATCACTCACATTGCGTGCGTACAAACACACACATAATTGCTGGCGTCATGAGGAAAATCAGATTGATAGATTGATTTTGCTAGCTCGGACGCTGACCAGTGAGGTTGAACTGCAAACGCTCTCCCTCTGCTAACCGACCGCCACGTGGCATATTGATTCGGCAGTATCTTGTTATTTTCCCTCCCCATATTGATAGTGCATCTATTATACAGCCCTTGTCAGGGCTAACCTGCTTGAGCAGACACTGTAATTCTCCCCTATTTTTTGACCTGATAACAAATGGAAATGGATAATCGAAACGAACCCAAGGATATGGACTTAATCGACTCGCCCAGACGAACACCAACTCCTCCACCTCTTTCGGCATGTGAGCAGATTTACAAACCAAAGCCCAGCTGCAAAAGATGGAGACTTTCAAAAAGTTCAAGCTGGCCTGCATCGCTGAACTTCAAGCCATGCCCGATCACCACCCGGATGAGCCTTTCTACAGACGTGCCGTTTCAGAGCTTCAAGAAGTTGAAGAAACAATTAACTTGGCGGTAAGTGATTTAGCCTCATTTTCCTTTGTGTTTCCCCCTGGCTGCCCTCATCATGATTCAGGATTGAAAATTATTACGCCTAAAACTCCCCAGATGTAACTCCTACTAAAAGAGTATTAAACCTTAATAGTAACAGGATTTCCAATAAACGAAAAGAAGAATCGGACTTTGAATATCCTCCACTAAGGAAGACAACTAAAAGCAAATTTTAAATATTCCAAATGATAGCATTTCGATTTCCCCAAATAGATTTTCCTTACCTAGTGATAGCAATATAGAAGAAATCACAGGTTCTCAAAACGCTATTCCCGTTGTTACTCCCAAACCCCCATCGGCCACTGGCCCTACCCCTTCCGGCAATCAAAACCCCGTTAGTACGCTTCCCCCTCCAGTCATGCTTAGAATCACTGAAACTGTCAGAAGTCAAATGAAAATTATTAATGAAAAGTTCCCTAAGATAAGATCCCGTACAACCGAGAATTTATTAAACTTTATACCGATAACTTAGAACAATTTCATGAACTGTTAACTTTTGCTAAAAAAACTAAATTCCAATTTTATGAAATTAAACCCAAAACGAGCGCCCCATCAAGGTTGTACTGAAAGGACTGCCCCGCAACTTCAAGGTCGAAGAAATTCAAGCCGACTTAGAAGAAGAACTAGGCTTTATGTAAAAGTAAATCAGCTAATAGGCCGCCGTAGTAAACAACCTATCCCGGTATTTCTGGTGACTCTCCCAAGAAGTATTGAGAATTTAAAAATCTTCCACTTAAAAACCCTAAAAGCATTCGTGTGGAAGGTTACAACGGAAAAGGTGTCACGCAATGCTACACGTGTAACCACTTCCATCATAATTCAGAGAACTGTCATCTAAACCCCGCTGCTTAAAATGTGGTGAACATATTACCCGTGAATGCCCAATAACCGAAAGGCTAGAAACTGCCTACTGTATCAACTGCGAAATGTAACATGGCTAACTGGAGAGGATGCCCCCTGTTTCCCAAAGCCCCCTATTGCCCTGAATAATCGTAATTCGTATACTAATGTATACAATAGTATTATAAGACCCAATGTATCCTATGCTCAAGCCGCAAATCCAAATAAAATTTCAACCAACTTTAACTCCCAAAATAAACAACCGATGGCACCAAAAGGACCTGTGAATTCTGCTCAAATTGAGGCCAATAGAAATCCCTCTGCAAATAACAGATCCATTCCAAATTTTAATAACAAGTCTAATAATAACTTTAACGGATATAACTTTAACGGAAATATTTTTAATAATAATAATTTTAACTTGCAAGCGACCCTACAAATGACTATGCAATGTTTGTGCCAACTTTCTCAATTTACCCAAGCCATAGCTACTTCAAATCCTAATTTCATGAATAATTTTAACCAAGTGCAAAGAGCAAACAATAACCCAAATCAAATGTACGCCTTATTAGAGGCCTCTTGTAACAATAATAATGGTTAAGTCCCCCATTGGCCTCAATTTGTGTTCTTGGAACGCAAACGGACTGCTTAGACGTAGAGTAGAGCTACGAATTTTTATAGAGAAGCACTCTCCCCGATATTTTTCTCATACAGGAAACTCATCTGAGACCTTCGCACACTTTTACAATAGCAAATTACACTTGCTACAGAAATGATAGGATCACTAACGCAACGGCCGCCGGCGGAACTCTTATTCTTATCAAAAATCTCTTTAAACATTACTGTCTCCCCACCCCACCTATGCAATTTGAAGCGACTAACATTATTCTAACTCCCCTCGACCATGACCCCGTTTCTATTGTCTCTGTTTACATTCCCCCTTCCTCTGACGATAACTTATTTACAAAGATTTAGAATATTTTTCTCCAAACGAGTAGTCATTGTGTCGTCTTCGGCGATTTCAATGCTACTCATAGCGCTAATTGCAATGTAAACTCAAACAGAGGCAAGCATCTTTTTAATTTTGCCAATATCTTAAATCTGCACATAGCTTTTCCTGACTCTCCCAAAGATTTGGCCATAACTCAGCTAATACAATAGACTTTGCTTTAATCAAAAACTTTTACTACCCTTATACTTTAAATCTATTAATGATCTATATTCTGACCACAACCCTGTTTTCCTAAATTTCGATTTTAAACTTAAAAATCCTCAAATCCTAGAGCAATTACCACCAACTGGAAGGATTTTAGAATTAATTTAAATAATAACTTCTCTCTTTTAACTACTATCCGAATAATATTAATAATACCAACGATCTTGAAACCAAAATTACAGAGTTCACTGAAGCGGTCGTCGCTACCCATAGCCACGCCTCCCAGCCAATAGTGAACGCTCACCGAAACTACACTCCAAATCACATTAATCAACTTATTAAGCATAAAAACAACCTACGTAAACGATATCAGCAGACTTTAAATCCTTTTATAAAACTTTATGCAATAGAGCTCAAGCCAACCTCAAAAAAGAACTTAAAATATATAGTAATGATACTTGGAATGCTAGACTAGAAGCTCTAAATACAACTGACAATAGCCTCTGGGAGGCACAGCGGTTCTTAAAAATAAAAGATCTCAAATTCCTACGTTGAACTGTGCTATTGGTATGGCCGTCACTGATCCGCAGAAGGCTAACCTCCTTGCTAATACGATTAAAAATAACTTCATTGAAAATAACCGCATGCAGGACAACTACGATCAGGATGACGAGGTTGTCACCTCTGCTGTGAATACCTTTCTTCTTCCCCCTTCTACTCAAATTGAACCTGTCATGCCTGATGAAATTATTAACTTCATTAAAAATACTAGCTCTAAAAAGGCCCCCGGTAAAGATACTATCACAAATAAAATGCTAAAAAATTTTCCTATCAAATTAATCCTCATTAACTATTCTTGTCAATAAAATTCTTAAATTTCATCACTTTCCTAGTAACTGGAAAGAAGCTATCATTTTCCCTATTATTAAACCTGGTACAAATAAAAATCTTCCTAATTCATATAGACCTATTTCTCTCCTTTCAACTTTAAGTAAATTAACTGAGTACATTATTCTTAATAGACTTAAAAATTCATTAATGATAATAGCCTAATTAACCCTAATCAATATGGATTTACAAATAAACTATCTACCCTTCATCCTCTTCTCAGACTAACAGAAAGTATTTCGGAAGGTTTCAAAAGAAGAGAGCACGGGAGTGGTCTTTCTGGATATCCAGAAAGCCTTCGACCGTGTTTGGATTTTAGGACTCACTTTCAAACTAATTACTTACGATATTCCTTCTCCCCTCATTCACCTCATCCACTCGTATTCACTAACAGATCCTTTCGGATCAGAGTAAATGAATCATTATCTAACTCTCATTCCATCTCTGCAGGGTGTCCTCAGGGGCTCATTGCTCGGGCCCCTGTTGTTCAATCTCTATATAAATGACATTCCCAGCTACTCACTAACAAATATTAGTCTCTATGCGGATGATACGGCCATTAATGCCACGTACAAAAACTTAAAGACTGTTACCTTTGCCATTAACAAACACCTCAAGCTGCTAGAAAATTATTACGACAGATGGAAAATTAGTATCAATGTAGAAAAATCTTGTGCCGTCATCTTTACCAAAAAAGCGCACCATTCCTCCCCCTCTCATAATGTTCAATAAACAAATTCCCTGGTCTCAGAATACCAAATATCTTGGCGTTATTTTTGACTCGCACTTAACTTGGAAACAACACATATTACACGTTCGCGATAAGTTCCGAAAAACAATGTTTAAATTTTTTCCCCTAATTTCCCGGAACTCACATTTAAGTAGAGATAACAAAAGTGCTTCTTTATACAGCCGTTATGCGTCCAATACTCGCTTATGCCTGTCCAGTATGGGGTTATGCTGCTAAAACCAATATTAATATTTTAAATACTCTGCAGAATTCATATATTAGAATGATTGTAAATGCCTGCCGCTACATGAAAAATGATCGCATAAATAAAGCTCTTAAAATCACTAGTTTTAAAGCACATATTCAAAAATTAGCTATAAATTTTTTCGATAATTTGCCAAATACTAATAATGTAAATATGTTAAATCTAAACGATTACAACTGTAACGATAATACTAAAAGGCCAAGAAGAATCCTTTTGGATTCTTACAATCCGCCTTAGCTTTTTTATCCCTGCAATAATTTTTTAATTATTGCACCCTTGTAAATTTTTAAAATTTTTTATTATTTTTCTTTCAATATTTATTTAATCTCCACACCCAACTGGACAAGTATATATTTTTAACTTTTACCCCCATGGGCAGCCAGCCTGAGGCTAAATTCACTTCTACCTCCAATTCACTGAGAGAGCAGTCCTAAGCTCTCAGCACCGTATAAAACTTTAACTCCAAGTAGTCATCTCTAAGCCCCTCCTCCCGGATTCCATCACCACAGCCAAATCGCCGACATGTCACCCGCAGACTGAAAAAACCAACGAAGTCAAGTCCTGCATCACAGACATCATGATATGGGATTGAGGACTGTTTATCAGTCCAGGTACCCAAAAATAGACTGTCATCCACTGTCATCCACTGGCGTCATGAGGGAAAGAGAAAGCCCGTGCAAAGCCGGGCCATGCATCTAGTAACTTTATAATGCGTTATTTAAAGAAAGATTATAATGTCAATACCTTTTGAGGTCATCGTAACCAAGTGGAAGAACAGTAACCTCATAATGACCGCTAGAAAAAGGCGGAAACTCAATGTAAAGTAACTAATGCTACAGAACCAAAAACCCTTTTTTGTACGAAGCCATTTTTATTGAATTTCTTATTAAGTTGTTTCCTTTCTAATTCTTAAATATTAAAAAAAAACTATCTGAGAGCAGAGTTCTTTGCATTCCTGGATCTTGATGATGGTGGATTTATATGTTCGAACCTAAAGGGCCACCGTCCAAAATAATGGGAACTAATGCATGTTAAATAAAACACGCCTTCAAAGTAACTAGCATAACGGTTTTAAAGGCATGCCAATCAGACATACGAGTAGTTCATATTACTCGATTCTGTTATAAAATAATAGAGTTAGTTGTACGAAAACTGGGTAAACCATATAATTTTGGATGGGGCAGCCTAATACATAAATTAATAATAAATTGTACAGACTTTTGAAACATTTAATTTAATTTCCACTGTGATACTTATGTCAAATTAAAAATAAAATACGTACTTTGGAAGCCATCGTATGCGTCTGTAAATATGGTGTAAAACATCTAAAAAAATTCAAAAATTATAACAGAATTTTCAATCTTTGATTTATTTATAATTGCTTTTTAATTAATATAGCTATAAATTAATTCTTATAGTAAATTTGAATCCATTTAAAATGTCCCACTCAAATGATATTCACATTCAAAAAATTTTTGTAATATTATATTCACAAAAGTTTTAATTGTATTGACGTTTTATCTTTATTACATTATGCTCAGTTTGACAAATTAGCACTAGTTCATAAATATTGTTTCACAAAGTAAAAATTCGATGAAATTTGAGAAGGGGTACTCCAGTAAGAGATTTCTGAAGAAAAATATATAACGTGTAAAACGGAAGTTTGTTCACAATATACCAAAGAAAAATATGTTAGTCCCACCGAAGTAAAAAAAACAAAACAGTATTTTATGACATTAAGAAGTTTAAATTTATTATTATTGTTATATATTTATAATTTGTTATTTTTGGAATTAAATCGTATCTCATTATTTAGTTTTTCTTAAAATTTAAAACTCAAATATAAGGAAAAAACAGCACAACGCCTTTGTCAAACCAATAACTGCTATGTTCAAAAAACATAACTTTGATTTGAGACTTTGAGATATTTTTATTTGACAATATTCTATCTGATGGACATAGCATATTTTTTTAGTGATCACAGTTCACCGTATAAGGCTTAGAGTGACATAGCAGTCTTTTTGTCCAAAAATTTGGTGTTACTAAACTAGTCACAATAATCAAAATGTCTGACTCTCCTAAAAGTGCACATTGCAGATATTGGTTTGACAACGACGATAATCTTTCTGCACAACATCTTCAACCAGTATTATTTTCAGAAGTCAAAATAATCAAAACATCAAATTAAATGTGTTAAAAATATTCTGTTAAATTAGAAACATTGGATTGAATTAAAGGCAATCTTAAAGATATAATGCAAAATATTTCAAATCAATATCGAATTTTTTTTTCTCAATCAAAAGGATTACAGACTTTTAATTTTATCTCCAAACAAAAACTACTACGAATAAAAAAAAATAGCCTATTGTATTCGGAAAAGAACTGTAACTTAGGTTTGTTTACCATCTCTACATTTGAATTTGATAACATTCGAAACTATTTACACTGATATGATAAGATTACTACAAAAAAAGAAATATGTATTTCTTACCTTGGAAAAAGCCTCCATAAAAAAAGAACGTCAATAAAAATTCTAAGACCGCAGCAAACAAAGAGAAGTTACTCACTCACAAATGATGATTCAACGTGTTTGTCTCATTTTTGCAGACTCAGCGGATATGCTTTTGAGAAATGCCTTTGCAATGAAATTCTCTTTTAAAAGAGCGATAAATGACTGTTTAAAAATGCCTCACTCTTTGTGAATGAGATTTATGATAACCCTAAAAAGCAAATGATAGTCAAATAATTGACCTAAAATTAATTTGTTTACTCTAATAATGTGAATAAAATCGTTTGTGCAATCTATTATTCTAATAATAATAAAAAAATGGCAGGAAAATTACAGTTTAATTCATTAGATATTTTACATATGGAAGTCATAAAAGAGATATGCCTGTTATTTTACAAAAAGTATTTCGAATTAAACTTCAAATATTTAGTAAGAATTATTCTTGTGTGAATTTAATATACATATACTTAAATTCAAAGAATTTATTTCCAAATTTTTTTAGATATCAGCTCTAAATTTTTAAGAAATCACGATTTTAAATTTTTTAAAAAAATCAACTCTAAATTTCAATGAAAAATCAAATCTAAATTTTTAAGAATTATTCTTTAGTAATTTTTAAATTTGGTAAAAAATTATGGAAACTTATTAAGGAACTGTCCAGTTATGTTTAAATTGCCATTGCATTCAAAGTGTTTCAAGTTCTTATTGAACTGTACGTGTGCTCACGTAAGAAAATATCCTTTTTTTTATGGATTTTGTCAAAAAAAACTTTATAATTTTAATTTAAAAATTATATATTTCATGTAGAGTCGTTCGATGGATTTAATTTGAATCTCGTTCGGTGATGTATTTCTTCATGTTAAAACTATAAAATTTCATATCGCAATTAACGAACAATAATAGGGGGAAAATACAAAATAAAAGAAAGACAAATTAGATGGAAAAAACTGAAAACCAGTACGATTTCTAATTACAATATGCTAAGAAATATAATGATTTAATAGCTGACCTGATAAACAAAAGTCAGTACTTCGAATACCGTCAATCAATTACTCTTCTAAACTCAAGAAATAACCCAATAACTTTTTAATGTATTATACAACTTATACATTATTTCTAAATTGAAAAAAAAACATATTACGTTATTTCAGTAAATGGTAAAGATAAATTTATCCAAAGTTCAAAGATAAAAAAAAATTATAGAGAATTAATAATAATAAAAAAGGTAAGGATTGATTTTTGACTCACATTTTTTTGACTTATTTCCCGGAATTTTTCGAGAACAAAGAAGGTTAATAACCTTAAGATAAAATTTTTTTTATCTTCAACATCAGGACAATGCGAGACATTGAAAGAAACACATAATTACCAGAAAAATCAGTAAGAATCGAAAACTAAATAAATATGAAAATAGTTTTTTCCTACCTTTCATTTAGATATGACTTACTAAGAAAAAAATATTTTTAGATAAATAAAAATTCTTCGCTTTGTCGGTCTGTTTGCAGGGACAGTGTTTGTATTGGAATTATTTTTTTAAGATATTCGTTAATTAATTATAAAAATCAGATTGTATTGTATAAAAAATATCTTTTTTATTACTTAGCTATCCTGAGATAAAATTTTGGCATTTTAAATAAAAGATTAACAAAATTTGGATATTGTTTTTCATGCGAATATGAAATGAATTGTAAGATTCAATTGTATGTTAAATTTTCCTCTTTACAATTGCGCAAATGTTTTAAACGTTTTTGACAGTTTTATTTTTTAGAATATGTTCATTTAGAAACATAGTAATTGATACTACATCATAATTTCCAATAGTTTTATGGTCGCATTTAAAATAAATTTATTTTACTTTCTTATCCTCAACTCAATAAATATCCTGAGTCTACTAATTGATTTATAAGCTGGTTCGGAATTTATTGATGTATAGGTATATATGAAAATACCCGAGATATGATTAAAAATAATACAGATAATATTTTATGAGATCACCATTTTTATCTGATAAATCTCAAAACATCTGGAATATTCTATTTTAAACCTGGAATTCTATTTAAAATATATTCTGTTTCATCTTAAATATATTCTATTTTCCTAGATTCTTTTTAGTAAAAAAAGGGGAAGAGGGATACAGAAAATTGTTTTTAAACTATTAATCCTTTGCAAGAGAAAGAGTTTCTAGCAATTTTTTTAAGCTTCAAAAATTTTAATTACGAAAGGCATTATAGGCATATCCTTGTATGAATTGTATAAATATTCTTCTAAACAGATGAATTATGCTTAATAGAATACTTTAATAGGGCACTAAATCTTCTAAAATAACGTAAATTATACTTATTTACTTGAATCCTTGCCCGTTATATTGCTAGTTACCACCCTACCGAATTTATTTGAATCTAAGCAGCACTTCATTTACTGACGGTAAGAAGAATTACAGATTCATATAAGAATTTAAAAGCTTTTCATATTGGCAACATAAATTAATTATTCGCTTTTAAATTTTTTTTAATTTCGTAAATAAATAAAAATAGTGTAAAATAGCTTTTTAATATCTGCAGATATCAAAAAGCTATTTTACACTATTTTTAAAAAAAATTTTCACAAAAGCATGTTGAAAAATTGGAGTGTGGCTTAGATTCGAATAAATACAGTATTTCTGCACCAGACAGATGAGTTGATTAATACAGTGATATTTTGAATATATTAATAAAAATGTGAAATATATTAAGCACTAAGTGATGGAATGGAAAAATCTCACACAATACGAAATTTTTTTTATATTGTTTTATAAGTAGATACTAACATCTGCTCTAAGGGGTTACTCACTTAAAAAAACCCTGCATTCTATTTATTTATTTTTTTTGGAAAAAGAAATTTGATAATTTTTCTTCCACGATACTTACTGTATGCTTTTTTGATAGTTATAAATAATCTCTTGGCACGACAGCAAATGTTTCCAGGCGGAAAAATCTAACATAAACTACATTCAACTTATACATCAAAATCCGGTGTGTCCCTTAAAGATACAGAATTCAGACGATTACGTGGAAAAAAAGAACTTGCTTACAATCTTAACTTCGCCCAAACATATCACATCCTTAATTATACCTTCCTTTTCGACGTTAAATGCCTAATAAAAGCATCTGCTTCACCATCTGGTCTCGCACGCACACATTCTTGCATTCATCAATTCAAGACCACAGTAAATCCTCCCTCGCACACAGAAAACGAAGACACCAAATTGAAATGTTCCGTGCATCACATACGATGTGTAAAAAGAAATTGACTCACACAGATCCAAGGCATCCATGGGCCTTAGACTTCGAATAGAATATTTATGGCTTCTTTTGGTATTTATGATCTCCGGAATTACATGATTGCTGAAGCACGGACACACACGACAATGGACGTTTTACGACCTCGGACCTGGACACGCGATCTTCCGGTGGTACATCATGGCGTTGAAGCAGATGAGCTGATGACGGTTTGATTTGGGATGGTTATAGATGACACGGAGAACCGATGGCAGTAATTATAATTAGACAATTATGGGAAATTGTCAAAGAAATAGATGGTAATGATATTAAGGATCAGATATCAGTGGCATAAAGGACATGAGCAAATTAATATCGACCGTTCGGAATCCACAATTGAGTAATATCTGAGATAATGATAAAACAGTTCCAGTTATGGATGGCAAGAATATAATTAAAGATAACATTTCAATGATTTGAATAAAGCAGAGGTGAGAATTTAAACATTAAAAGAACTTAGATTAGAGTAAAAATATTATTTAATAGAGAATGTGTGCACATTTTTTAAACAGGAAATTAATACTTCAAATAAATGTTTCTCTTTGTCTTATTGGTAATTTTTCTAGATTCCTAATATATTTATATACGTTTTTTAACTTATTACATTAGGATTAACAGTTTTCTGAAAAAGATAACTAAAATAACAAAATGCTAGAAATATATTGAGATACAGTAAAAAACCAACAAAAATACAAATTTTACAAAAATTACAACAATACCCCTATTTAAAAAGAGCCAAGAAAAAAAATAAAGCATTTTTAAAATCTTTTTACCAAATATGTTAATTAGCATATATGGATAAATAAATCCTAATATATTATTGATTGGTTTGGGTTACATTTGAGGTTTAATTCAAAAGTATCCTCTTGCAAAAAATATGCGTGCAACCTTGCAATTCTTGGAAAAAGAAAAAAAGAATCTATTTCCCCCTATTGAGTTTTGATCGTAAGTCCTATTATTTGATAATTGTATTACTTTTAAAAATGCAACTCTAGGAATGTTATAGTAGACATTTATATGTTCTAAATACCAATTCCTAGGACAGCAATACAAATTAATCTATAAATGCTGGTAGGTAATTAAAAATAAAAAAATTTAATTTAGTTTGATAATGGAATTAAAGACTTATATGGATTAATTAAAAAAATCTGCAGTAGTTCTATAATTTTATTTAATTAATAAAATAAAAAAAGATTTTCTTTTTAATTAGGTAAGATTATTTTCAAATTTATGGTCAATTAACAAAGCGTTTTTTAAGTAAAGAAATGAATCCAATTTTAAATAAACATGCAAATTTTCTCAAAAATTAAACGGTTATACTTTCAGGAACAACATGAAATAAGTGATAAGGGTAGTTTTTGATTAAGCATAGTGTATCTCATATAAATTTAATGAATAGTCCATTTGTTTTGAAAAAGCTAAAATTTTTAAGAAGTACGGCAAATAAGAAACAATCGAGAAGTAAAGAGTCATATAAATTAGAAGAAAATAAGCTAATATTATTTCTTGAGAAAATTTTCTTTCGTTCTCTTTTCAAGCATACACGTTACTTTTAAATCTTTTTATCTACGAAAAATATCTTAGAATTTATTCAATATTTGACTCATAATAGGCAAACAAGAGTTAATTAAATGAACGCAAAAAATTAATTTAAATGTAGGACAAAATAATATAGAATTATAAAATTTTTAAAAAATATATAAAATCTTGTCTGATAATTTTTTTTTAATTTACATTCATGCTAAGAAGCAATCTAGACTGATTCTACTCTGATGTTGTTTAAATAAATAATCAAATTAAATAAAAAATTAATTAAATGGCTGAAATGCTTTAAATAATAATGATTAAAAATTAAATTAAGTATTAATTCTCCGCAAAACGTTAATTTGCAGTGTGACACAATACATTTTTGTGTAATAATTATTACTCGATGATTATTAAAAATTTTTTTTACTTTTCATTTCCTTGAAAGATTCCTCTCTCCCTCCCGCCCGAAAAATGACACTTTGCTACTTTTATATAAATTAATAAAATTTATGTTTAACTGTATTTAACCTTTTTCGGTATGTTGCTAACTTAATATATTACAATTAGTATACTTTTTGCAATTGCAAATATTTGAAAGGATGACAGGAAAAACGAGGAGGAAAAACCCCCATAAAATTCGGTAATTTTGAGTGAAAGTTGAAATTTTATTTGAAATATTTTCATTTTAAAATGTTTTCTTTTAAAAGTTTTAAAATAATTTGTTAATTTTTCACTAATTTTTTTTTAACAAATTACATAAAATTACGTATTTCCCTCTGAGAAATGTTAAAATCTCAAATTCTATAAAAATAAGGACATATAATTCTAGATTTATATAAAGTTCTTTTTTAAATTTTTAATTTTAAAAAAAATCAAGCAAGTGATGGTATTTATTGAAATAACATTTGCGACATACAATAAAAATCTAACATAACAGAATATAATTTTTTCCTTAGTTTTTTACCTGCTCTTCAATTTTTCCTGATACAACTGACATTTCTTAAATCGAATGAAAATATAACAAAAATGAATACGGATTTAAATGCCAATCGCCATAAGTATTTCTAAGAGAATAAAAACACTACCAATTTTATTTTAACTTGATTGATTTTATGTCTTATTTCTATAAGAACTTATGTCTTATTCTCTAGAGATTCCCTACAGACTCTATTATATGTACTTTAAGGAAATGGGTCGTTAATTCTAAAAACTGCTTTTTAGTGGAAATCATTTCCAAACTCATTGTAACGTAAATAAAAGAAAAACAGTCATTATGTAGTATAACAATCTCTCACAAAGTCGTGAGTAAAACTCATTCTATATTAAAGCAACATCAATTGGTACATATGTTTACGTAAAAGAAATTGGTCTATGGAACTAAAATACATTATTAATCTTCATCAAATACGCCAACGGACGGTCATGTTGCGTCCTCTCATCCTGGAACATAGTTTACACAATTCGCTTATTTAGTCTCCAAGTCACGATTACAAGTTCGAGGACAATTGACTCTAACAAACGTCTTTAAACTTATAAATAGACAAAACGATGCCAAACGCAGCTGGATAAATATCATTTCATTCACCAAACGATATTTCTCTCTCACACACACACTTTTTTTTGTCTTGTTCGAAAATTTCTGCTATGAACCGAAGCATTTCTGGCAATAAAGGCAATAATAAACAGAATTTACCTTTCGCTTTTTTTATTATTATTTCTGTCCTACCGGTGGAAGCACTGATGGTTGTATCACAAAACACACGTGATTCTTCCAGTAGTAAAAGTATCTTCCTAGACGCCGGTTGATAGTCTGGAAGATTCCAGGACAGCCGTTTTTAGGAACACGCAAGCATTAGCTTCTCTGGGTGCTGACAGAACCTGTTAAATATTGGAATGTTAAAAGTGAAATGCTAAGGAACAAGTGGAAAAATACCTTGGAAGGGGGAGGGGATGGGGAAAAGGGGGTCCCTAGAGGAAGGGCGTTTCCCATGACGTCACGAAGTGCACGCGACGTAAGGGTGTTGGCCTATACGTCGTAGGACACACCCTTCAAACACGGAATCAATTAAACCTGCACTGATTCGGAGCAGAAAGAGAGGAGAGTTGAGGTTGAGTTCCTCTCGTCTGAGGGATTAGCACGATCAACTTCTTTTCAACTTAAAAGTTTTGTGAATCGCCTCCTGCGCTCTCATAATGTTTTCTTTTTGTTCGTTGAACAAAATCGATAACCGGAATGTGAGGAACACCCACCAACATAACCATCTTTACTCTCATATTAGCCTTTCCCATTATCTATTAAGAAGCTAAGCATAGAGATTTATGTTATCAGTAGGGTTGCTTTTCTAAAGGCCAGATGTTCACAGAAAAGGTGCAGCTTTTGATTTTGATTCTCGCAGGGATTTTGTTGCAATATTTCATATTTTATACATCTTAAAAGAAATGTCACGGTAAAGATGCTAAAATAATATTAATAGCTGAAGAAAATATTATTTTTTTAAAAAAAGCACTCTATCACATTCCTTTAAGTTTGTTTTTAAGTAATGTGGAATTTTTTGAGATTTCGCAATTTATTTCAGAAAGAGAAATTAAGAAAAGAAATACTTTAGTCACATGACCTAATTTCAACTCGTTCTTATAATGTATGCTACCTTAATATGTTTATTCTTTTCTTTTCAGAAAGGAATCTGGGTTTCAAAATAGAGCATACTCTCCTAAAGCATAAATTAAAAAAAAGAAGCATAATGATCTCTTTCAATTAAATTGAAACTTGTTCTCTTAAATAAGTAACAAAATGAAAGGGATCATTACATAACAGAGACAGAGAGAAATCCTCAAAAATATTCATTTGAAAAAATAATACTTTCAAAATGACTTCAAACACTTCTACGAGGAAAGTGTAATTTTATTATGAATTGTAAATTCATTAATATTTCTGAACTAGTTTCTACATTATTTATAATGCGAATTATTTTGGAAATTCATTTTCTTATTTATTCTGATTTAGATAAACAAAAATTATATTAAGAAATGTTACCTTCCGGCAATTGTTTTGCATATGTATCATTTTTAAAACAAACATTCTAAGAAATAAAAAAAAGCCCAGTTTTTCAAAACATTTTGCTTAAAGTGCAATTAAAAATGTTACAACAAAAACTTCAACTACACAAGCTAGATATTTTTAAATCAAACTAAGTAAAATAAATTATAATATTCTCAATTAAATACAGGATGCGGACATCTGGTTTTTAAGCATAAATATAATAAGCATAAAAAAAAGAAGAAAACAGTTTAAAATTCTTTATCATACAGTTTATTTCAATAGTTAAATGCAACATTTTAAAGATATTTTTTCAGATTTAAAAAAGAATTAATTATTTATTTTCCCCCCTTTTACAAAATTTTATTTTTGTAACTTTTTCAAATATGTATAGCAACGTTGATTTCTTACATTCATGAATCAATATAGTCCTGCAAAAAATAAACATTAAAAAACTTCCAGAAATAAAGTATAAACAAAAACAAATACTTTTGTTATTTAATAATTCATATTCATCTAAATTGTACAATTTTGCATTGCGTTCTTTCGGCCAGTATGTTGAGTTAAGATAGTCATTAAACACTAGAATTTACATTACATGAGTGCAAACGATGAAAGTATTTTATTTGAGAAAGTAAATTCTTTACTTGTAACTTCGAATTATTTTTTTAATACATGAAATCCAAATATTCTTTCTAAAATCAGTAACAAATAAAATAAAAAGTAAATCTTATAATTTAAGAAAAAGATACATCTACCGATACCACAAAAAGAACATTATATCAAAAAAAGTTCTGGTATTATATAATAAAAATTATCTGGAATATATTTTTTAACTTCTTCATTTGAAAATCAAACGAACAAAAATTTTCAATGACATATTAATAGTACGCAATTTTATTTTGATAATTTAATTAATGATAGAAATCTTCTATAAAAATATGAACTCTCGTCAATAGTCTTTGAAAGAATTTTTTCGAGTATTCGCTTTCAAGAAGTGTGTTGCCACATAAAGATTACTAAAAGCTCTTTATGAAAAAATGAGAGGTTTTAACAAAAATAGCTTAAAATATACAAATTGAAGATAAAGTTTTTAAAAAATAGCGTCTTATTTTCGACGATTGTCTTATTATTTTTTATATTCAAGATAAATGACACACAAAAACATTACTAAGTTATTTTGATAATTTTAAATATCAACCTCGGTTTTTGTGCTAATTTGAATACGTGTGTGTGTGCAATAGACATCTATCTCAACGTTAATCATTGCGAAAGTGTGGGTTTTTTAAAGTATAAATATATTCCATTAAAATAATTAAAAATTGAAAATTTTTTTTATTCAGTTATTGAATTAATTTTCATTGTGATTCTTTTACGTTTATTTCATATAGCCAATTCGAATTCTTAGTATTCGAAAAGGGTATTTAAAGTATTTGAACACGTTGAAATTACCATTTTCAATCAAAACAGACACTTTTGGCTTTTTTTATTGAATTGAAAAGTCCTTTGGCTTTACAAAACATATATTATTTTGTTTTCACGTTATCTAGAGGCCGAGCTGTAATAAATTTACTTAAATTAGAAAAACCGAAAGTGGACCTTTAATCTATACCAGAAGTGGCCATTTAAATTGTTCAAAATCTATCATGGCGAGTCTGTGTGTGATAACCAGAATTATAATAAATATTTCTAAGAATCTTTTTGAACCTGATATTTATATTATTTTCTGGGGAACGAATTAAATATATGACTATTTTTTTTAGTTATAGCCTATTTCATTAATAGCCTCAAAAGTATATCTTATATTTCTTAAAATACTTATTCAATCAGTTCTAAAGTCTGTATATTTAAATAAAACGTACGAATTTTAGTACATTCACCAGATATACCGTAAAATCCGGCGCATAACACGCACTTTCAACACAAAAAATAAGATTGAAACGTAAGGGTGCATGTTATATACGCCGGGTATAAAAACGATAGCTTTAAAAATAATAAAAGAGATGAGCATAATTTTTTTCACATCTGCATGTATCGAAATACTGCTTATTTAAAAGAAATTACTTGCCTTATGAACTAAAAGAGTTGTAGTTCTAAAAAAAATTATTGTTTCAAAAGTCTGGGATAATACTTCGAATAAATGACTTTAAAACATAAGAACAATGTATACTAATATTTCATATTTCTTCCTAAAAAACGGGGGTTCGCGTTATACGGCGAATATACCTAAAAATAAAAAAAAAGCTTGAAAGTACAGGTACACGTTATATACACCGGTGCGCGTTTTACGCTGGATTTTGCGGTATATATGTAATTTATATTCCTAATACTTTTATTTATATAAGTTTGTTATTTTTTTTCTCTTAACTGCTTTAATGAATTTTAAAAAAAATTGCTAAAATTTCACTTAAAATTGTGATTTATTTTTAAATTTAGATAATTTGATTTAAATATTGTTGGTTAAGTGTTAATATTTATAAAGCCCTAAAAAATTATTTACAAATATTAGGGATCTATATTTAAAAAATTATTACATATAGATCCCTAAAAAAAGTATTTGCAGTGTTTTGGTATGCTTTTTTTAAAAAAGTACTCTGAACGTGTTCGAATACCTCAACTGTAATTTCACTTTTTTTCACACTTAACATACAGAAACATACATACATCCGTATAAAACATACAGATTTCAGTAAATAGGATATACCAAAGTAGTTGAGCGAAAAATGTATGACATTCGGCAGAAAAAAACTCTTGTCTCTTTAACTAAGCATACGACAAAAGAATTAGCCATTTTTTTTCTATCACCAATAATAACACAATAAATATTAAATTCAATAATCACTTACTTTCTGCAATACACACTCTGTAATGGTAGAATTAAACTTTTACCAGAAAATACAAGCTATTATAGCACATAAAAAAAGGAGTTAGTCATAAAAAAAAATCCATCATACCCGAAGAGCAAGCGAGGATGTTTTCCCAAGCCACTGAAATTAATGGAAATCAAAAGCTTCTCAACAGTCTTCACTTTCTACCTCAATGATAGACAGATAGACAAAAAAAAGTGCAGAACACTTGCGGACACGTACACAAGGACGCATGCGTGTTCTACTAAAAATGCACATCTGCGTTATATGTCAATCGAACGTAAGATTAAGGGGAGGAGCGTTGTCACTCGATGATGACAGCTGTTAATACCCTCAGAATTCCATACCGGTAGCCAATGTAGATTTTGTATGAAAATTTACGACACCTAACAACTGATTTGAGGTTGGAGCCGAATTGTTATTTCTTGAAGAACTTGTGACTCCAATTGTTGATGGGAATCTGAGATTATTTGATTGTGGAGAGTATAGTAGTAAGGTCATAAAAGGTGAATTAAAATTTCAACAAGAGGTGGATTTGTAAGCTTTGGTACATGAAATGAATAAGTAATGAATACGGATTTTTATATGTATCTTGAATGTGTAAGATGATAAATCATTTTTTTAAAGGGACCTTAAAACTAGGTTCAGAGACCAATTTTTAAAAACTAGACTTTCAGTGGAATTCTATTGTTTTAAAGAGCGTAATTAGGTTTAATGAGACCTAATTATTAAATAAATTACCTCCTCTTGTATTTGAAAAAAAAATATTTTTATAAACTTTTGCGAAGGATCTTTACGCGACCTTCACACTAATCCTCTTGGGGAATCTTTGGGCTAGCATTCCCTCTCAAGAAGAAACCTTGATATGTAGATTAGTTCGACTATATAAAGTCTGAGTTTCTGTAATTATGGAAGAAGGAGCTTAAAAGCCGTTACATTCGTCACACAGGTGAGATAGAATAAAGTTGATTTTGGCAGCTTAAGATTAAGAGTGGGGTTTGTGCCACAGTATTGAATTAGTGGATTGGGTGTTAGTAATCATCAATAGATTAGGTTCAGCTAAATCAATTACTTGCCGTTGTTCGCTTAATGTTTATCGTTTTCTCTCTATCACTCCTAGGACATTCACTTAGAGATTAAACTGTTGTTGATTAGAGTACGTAAATTGCTGCCCGCTGACTCTTTTTAAAAAAATTTTAAATATCAGATTTTTAAAGTTTTTTTTCATTTTGAAATTTATTTGAAGGGAAATTTATATACATCTACAATGTATTTGCCTGTTACCTGTTCTTGTTTTAAAATATATCCTTTTTGATAATAGAAATGTCCTTTAGATTAAAATAGATTTATATTTTATCAGTTACATTTGATTTTACTAGTAAATTACTTTTTTAATAAATTTCGAATTGCATTATGCATATACTTTTCTATGGGTGGTACATGATTCTCTGTGGGTGCGACTTTCGTTTCTCCTCCTCCTCCTTTTCTGTTTGGAGTGCCCCAAAAGCAAGAGGTAGTCAAGAGATGTTTTTAAAGTTAAAAAAAAATATTCAGGACGGTAAAGATAAAGGACAATGCATATTCAATCGTTTGCGAATTACAGCACTATCAAATTTCAACAATGAGTAACGAAAGATTAATTCAATAGGAATACCGTAATTTTCAAGAAAATGGCAACACTGTAATATTTTAAATATTATTTGATTATTGCATTATTATATTTTATAAACATTATTATGTTACCTATGTCTGTATACATGAAATATAATGAAAACAGTAATAATAATTCATTCTGTTTTAAATTTTCCCTCCAATAAATGTTTTTTTGTTTCCAAATCTGATGTAAAGGTACATATGTTTATGTGCGACCCACAAGATTATAATGTTTTTCCGAAGTGGCCCGCCCGCAAGGTCATTTGGGTTGGACACCCCAGTTCTGCCGCACAAAACTTAAGATTGCGTTGAAATTTTAATTCACGCTCTATGTAAGGATTATGAGTAAGAAAACGTTGTTCCATACTTATATAGCAAATTTCAAGCCTGTGGAAATTAAATCAGCTGTTAAAAGTTGAGCTTCACCTCCAAATTCGCCAAGCTTGATTTCTTTACTATCATAAACTGTCATAAATTCGATCAAATCGTCATCATCCAAAGGGTCCCCAATTTCTTTTTTTTTTTTTTTTTTGGAGATTCATGCTGAGGAAAAAATTCGTGTAAAAAAGAAAATCCTTAAATTTGTCTACCGTGTTATTTCAAAATCGTGTAAAAAAAGAGTTGGGTGCATTTAATTTTTCATTTTAACATATAAAGGAACAACTCATTCAGCATTACGGTATAGGAGGAAAAAATTCGAAGTAAATTTTTCCAGAAAAATTTGATCAAGTTGGACAAAGTTGAGTAGGGATGGGTAGGGGTGGGGCAGGGAACTTCCTGTTTTGAATATGTTACAGTGATATTCGTAGGGAGGGGTTCGGTAGAAGGGGTGGAGTGGAATATTTGTGTTCCAACCCGTCTTGGTATCAAATATGTTGTGATCGAGACAGAAGCGTACTTTTGCCGTGGAGGCGTATTTCTCTAACGGTCAGTCGGTGATTGCCAGTGGCATAACGGAGAATATTAGGCCCCCCTTCCAAAGACAGGACCCAAACCTAAATACGTACTTGGAATCAATCAGGTTTTGGTTCCCGCGGAATCCCTGCCCCCCACCCCTGCTATGCTAGGGTTGCACGTTACGCCACTGGTGATTGCAGTGTAACGTGCCTTTCATCGTCACTTCGATATTTCTTCACATGGTCGAGTTCCTGATCGGAAATGTGTTTTAATGTGGATAGATACCTTCCGAGCAACGGGGAATGGCTCCAATGAAAGTAAAGAACCCCCGAAGATTGTTAGAACACCTGAAAATGTGGAATGAGTTTGTGTGTCAATTCAGACCAGTATGTGACAAGGCTCCAACAATTCTTCTTACCCGCTGTCCAAGAAATGGATCCTGATAACTTGTGGTTAGAACAAGATGAGGCTACCAGCCCACAACTCCAGGGTTTCAATGGGTGTCTTAAGAGCAGCCTTCCCCGAATGACTGATCTCCCGGCGAGGGGACGTATACTGGCCTGCACGATCACCTAATTTATTCCCTCCTTAAAAGTAAAAAACTTTTTTAAAAACAAGCTTTTATTTAATAAGAATAAATAAACTTTTCTTTAAAAATTTTTTTTACTATCATTAACGTCATTACACAATTTATGATATAAAAGCTTGTCGCGAGATTTAAAAACTCGTATTTACTTAGTTCAAAAATTCAAAAAATTAAAATCAATCAGATCAATTTATTTAATTTACTTGTTTATCTACACAGATAAATCTCGCGACAATCTTTTATATCATAAATTGTGTAATGACGTTATAAGTTGATTGTAAAAAAAGTTTTTTAAAAGAAAAGTTTATTTTATTCTTTTCAGAGCATTTAAATAAAAGCTTGTTTTTAAAAAAAGTTTTTTTACTTGTAGTTTATTTCTTACTTTTTAGCTATCGCTGGACAGGTTTCTCAGTCTGTTCATCTCAGTCAACGCATCATTGTTGCAAGGTCCTTTGCCGGTTAATTTTAAACAGTCCAGCTCAGGTGTACTCAACCTTTTTCCCATCAGGTCACATACATATGATAGATATTTCAGTCGGGCGAGTACAAGTGGATAATGGGGGGATAAACATTGTGAGACCAAAACAACATTGGACAAAGCAAAATTAATCATAATCAAAATATTAAAACTCTTTTTTTTTTTACTATAATACTATATTAGAAACGAAAACCCCATTTTTTTTAAATCCGCAATTTTAAACCAATTTTTTCAATCTTTGTACCGAATTTGAATAATACTATTCTACAAACGAAAACAAAGTTTTGTACGATTATCCTTGAAAATGACGAAGTTATTAAATGTTTACTTAAAAATTTGAGTATTTTTAGAAAAATCGTAAAAAAAAAAGTTTGGGGCATTTTAATTTTTAACTGACTGATTCTAAAAGTTTGAACTTTTTTAGTGCAGAATATCGGTTTATTAACACGAAAAAAATTCATACGGAACGATTTAGATATCATTTTCACAAAACGCATCGATTTTGACTCATTTTAGAAAAAATCGTAACAAATAGAAAGTATCAGTTTTTTGTGGAAAAAAAATTATACCGCATCCTGGCGAAATAAATGGTTTCCGATTATGTAATTATTTTTGTCTGAGTTTGATAGAAGGAATTAGATGGCTTTTTTAAAAGCGTTGAAAAATCGGAACTTCTTTGCTGAATCCGATAAAATGCTCGGCAGAATAAAATGCCAACAGGGGGAAAACAATTTAGCGTTTTAAGGTTTTTAATTAATATCTTTTGAACTAATTGTAATATCGGAACATAAATGATCAAAACATTCACTGTCATCCAAACTAAACGTGTATACAAAATTTCAGCTCAATCGGTTGAAGACATCAGATATTGAAAATTAAGTTGCAAGATTCCACCCGAACAAATTACATTGCAAGTTAAATAAACGCTTGTGCAAAAAACCGTGGATGATCGCAAGATGAGATGCGTAAAGTATATATATAACTCAGACTAATATTTTTCTTAAAAAATCATTTATACTTCTGGTTCATTCAACTGAATTAAATCTGCCTTCTATAAAAAGTTTCATGCGAAACTGAAACAGAGGCGCATTAGTGAGCATCAAAACAGAAAATCGAGAAGCAATGTACATGTAATGATGATAATTATATGGTTGACGTTAAATTAGAAAATATTGATGAGTTGTGTGGGGTTACAGTAACGAAATGACAGAAGATATTTCGAACTGAAATAAACCGATTTCTTTTTCTGTTCAATTTCGGTTTTCGTTCTAACTAAAATAACTTTTTTTCTTCAGTTTTCTGTTCAGTTTTGGTGCGAAGCCCTGCATATAAAGTAACTTCATGCGCACGCGCTTTAAAGTAAGTGTATTTATGATCATGAGTTCTTCAGACGTTAGTGAAACTACATAACAACCAATGAAAAAACCTCACATTCACGGGATGCATGATCATACACAGGTCATCCTGGACCTACTTCTTTGGCGTACCCCCAAATATCAAAGTGGGGTTCTCATAATAGATTACATAATTGACATTGTAATAGATGACAGCTATTACCTGGGAAAGGCTTATTTTTGTTCAGATATGTAATTTTTCGATAATTGCGAACAAAAACTCGGTATAGGAAGAAAAGAAAAGATTTAATAAATTTTTGGACTTTTAACTTGACACGCGAATACTTTTAGATCATAGTGGTTTTTAGGCGTTGTACAGGAGACCTGGTTTTGAAATTATTACAACTTTCTAATGGGGGAAGAGGGAGTAAAAATACTTAGTTTTTCAAAACTTAGAAAAGATGCCTGACGTATAAAATTCACGTAAAATTTTTATGTTCGTAGAATATTGAAAGATAAAAATGTTTTTTTAAATGAGAAATCTCTCAACCAGCTGTCATTAAAAAGAAAACTGGCATATATTTAAGGACATCTGCTGGCATCTGTATAAACTACAGTAAATGATGAAACACTGGGTTTTACATATTATTTTCAATACTTGAACTGAATATAATTTAATATTACTACATCAACTTATTTCTTTAAAAAAAGAACAATTTTCATTGATATTGGATATGGAAGGATGTAGACACATGCATTTAACTTAATAATATTGTTACGTTGATCGGGGTTCGAGGATTTAATGCAAATCAGTCGCAAAGAGCAAGACAGTTCTCCTCAGGAGCGATGCAAATATCTTGTCGAAAAAAAAATCCTTGAAATACAGAATACAGTACTCAAATTCGCTGAGTAAATCTCGGAAGGCCTTTACACCTACGGCATTCCGACGTTTCTAACAGTGTCTAAAATACAAGTATGTAAAAGGTTATTCATAAGCACTCGCCCATCCTACACAACAGCCGAAGTAATAACTAATCGCTGGTCGACTTTTAACGGCCAAACTAATACTAATTTTCAACGGTCAAAACAAGACTAACTTAGTTTCGGCGATCGACTCCCTATTTAAAGGCCTCACGGATTTTTCTCGAAAAATCTGCTCACGTCATAGATCATGATATTAGTAAATTTTTCCTCTAATTTCCAGAAGAATCCATAGATTCAAGAACTCGCCAAAAATGATGCTAACTTGGCTTTATCGCCAAGTTTTCATTGAAACTCCATTATGATGTAAGGAACGGTGTTGCTTGCGAATATTACAGTTTTAACATAAAATAAATAAAACAGAAAGTAATATAAACGTATTACATATCCAGATATAAATTCAGATGTAAATTATTTACACCATTTTAAAAACTCTTTATGCAAAATAAGTAACAATATTAGAGAAAGAGAACGCTGGTATGCAGTAGAGCACTCAGGAATTTTTCAAGGGGAGGGGGGGTCCGGGGTCGAAAGTTCACCATTCTTGTATCATGCTCCTTTTGATTTTGTCGATTTTCGGGAAGAAAATACAGTAAAAAACTAATTGTTGAATAAATAATTAGCATTAATTAATAAAATTAATAATTAATAACAAATACTTAATTAAATTTTACGTAATATGTACTTAGAATTATAATCAATCGGAAAAAAATGAAGGGCTTTGGGGGGGAGGGGTTCCGGACCCTCCCCTGCCTTGTGTGCGCCACTGCTGGTATGGTATGGGTATGCGTGTGTGGGAAAGCAGTAAGATGAACGGATGGAAACGCTGCACATTTTCAATATAGAATCAATCATTGAAGATTATTACCGTGAAGTTGAATGCCATTGGTACAGACTTTGTTTTTATAGAAGACAACTGGCAGACATACAGGTCTTGTGTGTAAAAGTGAAAGATATCCGTGCCAGCGTGTTTTCCTAATTTAAATCGTACTGAGCACGGATGATATGGTCTGCAAAGATGCCTGGCATAGATATCCTTCAAAACAACAGATAACTGACGCAGACTCTCTTTGACGAATGGAAGCTCTTACCTCAAGTACTGATGGATAATCCGGAGTTGAATATTAAAAAAATGGTACCATGCAAACATTGCAGTTGGGGAGGAAGTGATCATATCTCTTTCTAAAAGACTTCGGTTTAATGTTCTACGTGGCTAGATAGTGCTTTGCACCAATGTCATTCCGTGAACAAAACATTTTTCTGATTTTATTTTGTTTTTATGCTTTCCTTGTCCTGTAAGTACTACATTGCGCTTTTGAAGTACGAATTCCGTCCCTTCCAGTTGAGGTTTTCAGAATTACACCGAAATCATAAAAGTTACTCAAGTTTTTCTTATTTGTGTATTGAAGAGGATTTCCATTTTGTGTCATTCCCAATTATAATACTTAATACTTTCTGCAGAAAAATTACATTAATACTTCTTCTAAAAAAGACGACCAGACGAGAGAAAACACACACAAAATTTTTGAAATCCGCAATTTTGAAGTAAATTTTTCAATTTTAGGTCAAAGCATGGATAATGAGGTTTGACACCCGGAAAAAAAAATTTCATTTGATTATTTTTAAAAATTGGGAGATTTGAGTCGAATCAATTAAATATTTTTGTCAAATTTCGAATAATTTTCAACAAATCGTAAGAAAATTTGAGGGAATTTGATTTTTAAATTACCAGATCTAAGCGTGCCTTTTTTCAAGTAAGCTCGATTGATCACGACTATGAGATAGAGATACAGAGCGATTGGAACATTCTGCTCGCGAAAGAGACGATATTTATAAGAAAATGTACAAGAAAACGTACTGAAAAGTGTTTGGGGGCTCAAATCCCTCCAATAGACCAACATAGTTTAAATTTTTAGCATCTAGGTTACGTCTCGGATAACTTTCATCTACGATTTTAGAAATATAACCCCTTCCTTGAAAGTAGTCTGTGTACTCCAGTGGAAATCGATGAAACGGGGGATTAATGATTGAAATAAATAAAATGGGAGGATAAATAACCCTCCAAAAATGAAAATAAATATCAGAGAATAAATAGATACATAATATGTAAATGCTAGAACATCGGGAAAAGATAATTTTATAAAAACTTTGGGTTATTTTAAATAGATAAGACCTGAAAAGATACAAAATAAAGTACTAACTAAAAATATTTATATAATGCACATATTATACTCACACAATTTCTCGTAAGTTCAGTCAAAAATTAGTTTCTTTCTTTAATAAGAATGTGTCACGAGAAAATCAAATAAAAAATCAAATATGAGCAACGAAAGTAACTGAAGGCGTGATTTTGAGCTGACAATGATGTACAGGTACTCTATATTTAATATGCGGTTACAGAGATTAAATGGTGGCATAGAAATTGTAGGTGAATTAGATGATCGTAGCAGTTGTAAAACTCAATGCGAAAACCTTCAAATGGAGAAGTATCAAAATGTTTTCATTTTCAAGGAAAACTACTTGTGCTGAAAAATTATTGAAAATTTGCGCAGTAAAAATTGAGGTTACTATAGAATGTGAGAATATATATATATATATCTTAAAATTGATGATTTTCATAAATTCATTCTCTATTTGATCAAAAAGCATTGAAATTTCCACAAAAGAATACCTTTATAATTGGGAGAAGTAACGTAATAATAGTGTTTGTGGGGGTTATCAATGTTTACTATTAAAAAAAGATCCCAAATTCTGGAGGTTTCTTCAGGTAAAAAAAAAATCTAATATTAATATAAATTCCTCTACAGATTACAGTCGATATTTTACAAGGAGTAATGCCTACAGTTTATGAGAGAAAGACAAGAATAAGAATTATAAATCAACTTAATATTTCTATTATTCAGCAAACGCTTTCCCAGCCAGAGACGTCTTAAGGCTTGGGACAACTGGGCCCGGGCCTTGTAAGTGGGCCTCGTCTTGATCTCGACTCGGCCTCAATAAGATCATGAATCGAGTAATTTTTTTCGTCAAACGTTATTCCTGGACATATTTTCTGAAAAACTGGGAGTTTCGAACTATATGCCAATTGGCCACAGTGGCAAGATTGCCTTGTTATGTCATGACTGTCGGTCATGTCTAGGCATTGGCCTACCACTATACACCATCATTACTCATTTAGTCGAAAGGTGACAGTTCGTCCAGCCCAGGGGTACTTAACCTGTTTTTCTGCTGGGCCGCATACAGATGTCAACTATTTCACGTGTGCCGTAAATATTTATTAACAATCTCACGCGGGCCGCAAACATTTGTTAGCAATTTCACGCGAGCCGCAAACATTTGTTAGCAATTTCACGCGAGCCGCATCATGAGGATAAAGAAGGGGAGGGGGGTTATAATGTGGAAAATTGATCCCAAATATTTTAACTCTTGATTTTCTTTTTTTAATTACGATCTTTTTATTTTTGTCACTGACACTGAATTAGAAGCATTTAATAAACATTCCTTCACAATTTCTGCATCAGTAAACAGTTTATAATATGGTTACCAATAATACAACTAACTTTATAAGATGTCTTTGTTACCGCTGTGACATTACTCCTGACAAAAGACTTTGTTGCTGTTGTAAAGATTGTTCAAGAAATCCTATTCATCATCTCTTGAAAGAGATCTTCGAGGAAAAGTGTCATTGAATGATTTTCTTTTTTTGGTATTTTTTTAAAAACAGCACTTTCGTGACAAATCAAACAATTACTGAACCATATTTTTGTTTTTTGCTACAAAATAGTCAACCTTCCAATCCTCTTGAAACGATCTATTTTCTTCGAATATTTTTCGCTTTTAAGGTATGAAAGATAGTTAAAAATTTTAGTTCCACCCATAACATTGTCGCTACTCCACTGTTGTCTGTTATCACTAACCGTAACCGTTCCAAATAGAAAAAGAATATCAATTCGTACCCGTACGACACCGACAGCAAAAAGTACAAGTGATGTATCTGATTTCTCGACAAAGAATTTTCCACCAAATTTTCAACACAATGTTCTTAAATAAGATTTCTCAGAGCAGTGGACCATGACCGGGCCACTTAAAAAGGCTCTTGCGGCCGACAGGTTGAACATCGCTGATCTAGCCGGTTTGTGGTGTCTAGGTTTGTGTGTGAGAGAGAGAATTATATGCACACATCTGTACGAGTGATTGACGATATTAAGGATAGAGTATACTGTCTACTTTAAAGATTGCAGATGGGGTCTAATTTTGCATATAAGGCCCCGGATCTCAAGAAGTCTTAAGACGTCACTGTTCACAGCAGATGACTTAAGAAGGATATCAACAGTTAGACGTCACTTAAGCTGAGAAGGGTATACTAAACGTGGAAAATGGCTGGAAGATTCAAGCTTCAGCAAATATTAAATCTAAATCCAGACTTGATGTCAACGTCTACGACCGCATATCAGAACAGCAATATTTCATGCAGTTGGTTTGAACAAAATCTCTCCATCAGTCTAAGTAAGAGAGCCTTTCTACATTAGAGATCTCATTTTAACTAGGCAGTAACAAAAAAGGCCGCTATAACTTTTAAAACTCGTTTAGCATACATATGGATGTATGTAAATTTTTAAATTTTAAATAAAAAATTTACACCAAATACTCTTCTAATGAAAATATTTTTTGACTATCGTAAGTATCATAATTAAATGTATTGCGTTATAAAGAAATACAGAAAAATCACGATATTAAATCATAAAAACGTAACATATCAACAATATAAAAAATAATTTTACTTAAATATTTCACTTTACTTAAATACTTCAAGTTAAAATAAAAATGCATTTAAAAGTTATTAGTAAACAATTTAACAATTATTATCAAACAATTATTATTACAAACTTATTTAGCAAGCTATTAGAATTGTTCCTGCATTATTTCAGTAGTTCACAAAAGTCAAAATTATAAATTTCAAAATGCTTAAAGTAACAATTTTTGACTTCAAATTTAATTATCAACCTCTACTATGAATACATTTGATTTTTAGAATGTTAAATTAAAAATATAATAAATGTATGAATCATGTAAAAAACAAACGATTAATTGGGGTTTTCAGAAAATAAAAATTAATGTTTAAGAAAGAAAAAAATTAGAAGAAATATTAGACATTCTCTTTCTAAATAATAATACCAATGAAAAGTTACATATAACTAACACTAAAAAACCTTTTAAATAATTCGAATAAACACTAAAACCTTTTAAATAATTCGAATAAGCACTAAAAACTTTTAAATAATTCGAATAAGCACTAAAAACTTTTAAATAATTCGAATTAAATCTTTTACTCACCGAGCATACGAATATCCAGACGCCGACTGATTTAACTCATGAAATAAAACCTCCAACTTTTAACAAAAATCTAAACAATGTTTGAAAAAAAAAACACGTCACTTTTATATCAGATAAGAAGAAACGGAAAAATGGCAGGCACACGAAATCATACGAAACCGAATTCATAATCTTTCTCTTTATTTAAAGAGAAAGGGGGAAAAAGAAAGAACGATTCGGTAACAGAAAAATATTAACTGCTAACAGCTTGAAGTTTCCATTTGAAGTTTGGCAATTGAACTGATAATACCGTGTGCCAGCTCGTTCAGCAGCTGCATTTTCGCATCGACTGTACTTTGGTAACTTTGTTATCAGAGAAGCTGCGGGTAATGGGGGATCATATACCTTTTAGCAAGATATTAAGGCGAAAATAATGACCTACATGGCGTGATTGGAGATTAACGGTTAATAATTGATATTCATTTTTGCATTCAAGATGTACTCATAAAGTTATCCATTTTCCAGTACGTGTAGTTACTTAAATAATTTAAGAGGACTCAGTACGATTCAATGGAAAAAATCAGATCAAATATTTAGGCTAAATTATATATATATTTTTCTATAATCTCACAAAATTTTGAAAGCTATAAATTTAAAAAAAATTCAGAGTTACGGTAGCTTTTATGATCGTTTTTATTAACATTCCAATAGCAAATAGAAATTGTAAACTGATTTATACACAAAAGAAAATCAGTTGTTGTTGTTGTTGTGGCTAATGCCACCTGTCTGACGTAGTCAGAACGAGGCCCACGAAATTCATCGTGGCATGGGCAAGAGGTACGCCTGTCGTTGGCCTTGAGCACCATACAGGTGACAGTGCGATTTAAGCTCAGTGAAACTTCCCCGAAGGGACGATAGATGGCGACACCTCTATCTCCACCTCCACAATTTCTGCAAGTGAACTGAAGGGGAGGGAAATATTCTCCAGTTCCTGCGCTAGTGAATAAGCCCACAAGACTACAGACCCACTGATTTAACGAGCACGTACTCCGTGTGCACTCGGAGGGTATTTGGTGACATCGAGCATCGAACCCAGGCCTTCCGGTCTGGAGTCCGATGCTCTAACCACTAGGCTACCCACGGCCCAGAAAATCAGTTAAAATCGTCGTTTAAATTTAAAATCGTTGTTTAAAATTGTAAGGCATTTTTTTTCTATTGTCAAATGCTTTAATATTTTTTTCTATTTATGTTAATAAACGTAGTAAAAGTTGGTATGCAATTTTAAATCAGAGCTATACTTATTTTTTTTAAAAAAAAAGTTGAATTCTGAATTTATACATTTTTAAATGAATTTTCTATAAGTATTCAAAAGTATTTTACGAATTTCAAACATATCTCAAAACCCATACAACATTTTGTTACACATATTTCGACGTACTTGTAAATAAAATTTTATACGTGTACGTCTATTATTCGAAGAGGAGAGTAGCATTTTAAAATCACTGCATGAATTTTTAAATTTTTCTTTAAAAAAATTAATGAGTAGCTTTTTGTGGTATTTTGAGTACAAAGACTGTTTTCAAAAATACATATATCTAAGGGACAACCAAAAATTTGCGAAAACCACTAAATCAAAGATTTTTTATAAATCGTACTATTAATATAACTATTCGGTTTTAAGAAAATTTTAGATGACTAAAATAAGATTATTAAATAACTATTTTAGAGAACCTTATTTTAAAAAGTGTTCTTGAGACTATATCATTGAATTGCAAATGAGCTTAAATCTACATTGAATGAATGTCTTTTGATTCATATTTGATTCCTATTTTTTCTCTTAACGTTATTTAAATCTAAAGCAGTGATCTCTGAACTTATCTTGTTCTAGAGATCTCTTCACAGAATAGGGAGCGGTAGGGATTCTCCTTCCAAGCAGACGTGAATATTTGTATAGAATTAAATTACATACCAGTTATTTGAATTTTTTTATAAAAAACCCCAGCAAAATGAAGAATCTAACTTCAATAGAACTATGATAGATTATAACGACTAAACCAGTGGCAAAACGGAGAAGATTAGATCCCCCTGCAAATTTAGATTGTGGTCCTCAAGCCAGATCTTACAAAGGATTGAAAAACCATAACCTTTCGGCCTCAAGTATCTTGCCCCCTCCCCCGTGATGACATCCTTGTTGGACACTGCATACGATCAGGAATATCGTCATATTCGCCTAATAGCCAAAGAAATGCCAAAAATTGCAATTGCATTGGGATTTATATTTTTTATTAAAAAAAATTATACTTTGTAGATTTTGTGTGTCTTACTTATTAATTTGTTTTTGCATACGAATAAAATTAACGGCTGGGTGGCATGGTTGATTTGTCGTTGGCTTTCTGCGCCCAAGGTTGCAGGTTCGACCCCGGCCCAAGTCGGTGGATTTTCATGATGCAGAAAATCGACAGTGGTCATGTCGAATGATTATACAGCATGTAAAAGATCCCTTGAGTATCTGTTTGGATTGGGTGCTATCGGCAAAATTAAATCCTAGTACAGGTTCGCATCGTCAGAGCTCAGGTGCCTCCCTCTAGGGAGGAAACTGGGCGTCAAAATTATCTGCGGCGACTGGTATCCGCCTTATGTAACGCCGCACTGAAAAGAGATGCCAGCTTCCGGGGAATGTACAAGGTCTGAAATGGAAAAACTCCAATCCGCAGCCCATTAGAAGTAAAAAAAAAAATAAAAACAATAATTTTTATATGTTAAGTTTTATTTCTGAAATTAAATTTATATACTTTGCTTGTATTATTAGCTCTACACAACCATAAATTCATTTTGAGAAAATAAATGGTCCCCGCCGTTCAATAGATATTCTACAATGTTTTCTTATTAACAAGAAGGTTGGAGATTCATGCCAATTGGATATTACCCCACAAAAACTATTTTATGTTTCACGCGCGTTTTATTTCTAAATTTCGCTTCATAATAACGTTTTTTGACATTGTGTGTGTATACGTCTTTAAGCACATAAATGTAAACATGATTTTTAGTATGCCTTAAATTATAAGGCTTCTTTAACATTTAGATTACTAATTTCAAACAGTAAATATGATTAGCGTGCTTAATAACAGCAAATAAACTTTATTTACAAAACTATGATCGTGTGAGCTTTGTTTGAGCATGTTGCTCAGATTTTGAGAGCAGGCGTTTCTTAATATTTCCTGCAGAACTCATTTCTATTTAATTTGTTGTATCATTCAAATTCTTTTTTTTCTTGTTGTTATTTTATTTTCTACATATTTTTGATACGTTTACTGTTGGATAATAATGTTATTTGGGAAAGCTGTCTTCTTATTTGATTATCTGGTTGAAAATTAGTTAGGTTCTTGTTACCGTATTTTTAATTATCAGACAACCTTTGTCTCACTGTTCTAAGTATAACTTTAATAAACCATCAATCATTTCTTTAATCGTAACGAATCCGTATCAGTTTTATCAATTGATAAGTTGTATGATAATTTTATCAGATAATCGAATCGTATGCAACACTTGGTCATCTGAATTTTCGAATTATTTTTTTCGTAAAATTCAGATATTCAAAAAATAACGAACATTATTCGCCGTTATGTTTCTTAGAATTGAGGCAAAATGCTATCTTATTTTATTATATAGAGAGAAAGCACAGTTTTTTTCATTTCTCTTATCTTCTTAAATAACCTTTCGTTTAAAATAACATTTCGAATTTTTTAGTTTTAAAAAAATTATATATAATAATACTTACAGTGAAAATCGTTTAACACTAAACTGGGGGAATTTAAATATTTTTGCGTGTTAAGGTATATTGCTAAAAAAAAAGAAAAACCCATATATTTAACAAAGTTAAGTTTATTAGAGTACTTTTTATTTTACATAGAAATATATATATACACATGTATTTAATAAAAACCGTTCAAACATTTCTGTAATTTGCTCTCCTTTTTAATTATTCTTGATAATGTGCGTAGAATTAGCAATGCTAAAATCTTGACAGATTTCTGTTTTTGATCAACATCCTTAAGCTCCATCTTCATTTTCAGCGTAATTGAGGATTGGTTTTTCCCCTGTGCTCGCAAGGAAATGTTTCTCAATAAAAAAAAAAACTGTGAACTAAACTCACTGATTTTTACTCACACTGAGATGTACTCGTCACACTGAATTCCAAAGCAAACTGATCGGAGATACGTTTTTGTGCAACATTTGTAGGGGTGGAGGGTGAAAGTATTTTAGATTAACACAATTTTCTAGTGTCATAGTCTATTCCAAGGGTATTTCAAAGCTAAGTTAGAGTCCTTTCTACGAAACATGTGAAACCACTTCTTTTTCATTTCCTACCTCTCTTAAGATATCCGACTGCATTCGGAACCGTGATTTTAAAAAAGCACACAAATGGATAATGTTCATGATATTTAGTGTCACTTAGATTAGAAAACATGTATAAAATTGTTTTAAACACATTTTGACAAAAATATTTATTTAAATACAATATTTCGGCAAAAAATTAACTTAGAATAACCTTTTTTCAAAATGTTCTCCTTTTGTGAAAAATGCTTGTATTGTAATATTTTGCCTGTATATAGCTCAGACCTCTGTACAGAGGCTCAACTATGATTTTTGAAAAAATCACATTATTTTCAGAGTTACAACCAACTGAAATAATTATCGGCGTTTTTTTTAAATTTCTCCCCTCTGTTGTCGTAAAACATGGATAAGCCCACTTCTAAGTCATATATTTCAAAAATTCTAGTTGAGCCTTTGTACAGGTAAAATATTATTATAATAGAAGCATTTTTCACAAAAGCAGAATATTTGGAAAATGGGTCATTCTATGTTCATTTTTTGTCAAAATATTGTACTTAAATAATTTTTTATAGTAATACTACTCTTAAAACAATTTCATGTACATTTTCTAATCTAAGTGACACTAAATATCATAAATATTACCCAATTATACACTTTTGCAAAAACACGGTTCCGAACGTAGTCGGATACCATAAATCTACCTTGCACGGCTGGTGTTTGTGGCCGCGGTAGCCGAGTGGTATAGGTATCGGATCGTGGCTTGCCTTGTCACGAGCTCGAGCCCAGTACCACTAAAGACTCTCCATGTAAGGGAGCGATGTACATTAAATCTGTGGAGAGCTCAAACGTCCACTCGTTGGTGAGATGCGGTAGTTAGGAGAGGGGGATGCCAGCTCAGGTATCGTTCACGTCACTAGACCATGGTTCGAAATTACGTAGTCCGTTGCCAAAAGACCTCGTGTAGCTGAACGGTGCGACGTTAATATTCAATCAATCAAGCACGGCTGGTGTTTTCCGTATTTTGTTCATTCCCAGAAGAAAAATCTTTGCGTGCTAAGCGATTTTCGTTTCGCGTTAAGAGAAAAAAAATGCACGAAAATATATAGTAGTTTGTCGGAACCGTCGTGTTCGTGTTAATCGATGTTTCGTCTTAAGCCTTTCCGCTTTAAACGTATTTCACTGTATATAATATTGTTATCAAATTATTTTTTGTCAAATTTATTGTAAGGCAATCCTTTATTTACACTACACAACTTAAAATTATCTTTTAAATTTTTAAATTTGGTAATTTACTGCTTGTAGAAATCTTTCAGTATTATCAGGAAAATATCGAATAACACCTGCTAAGCTCTCAGCTTGTTTCAAGTGGTACATCGAGAAAAAAACTGTTTGTTTCAATTATGCAATGAATAACGGTTTTTGAGTTGGTTTGACAATCATTTCTTTTTCTAAACCGGAACAAGATTTCGATCAAGTATTTTTTTTAAAAAAATTAGAATTGTTAGGGCTTGAAAAAAAATTAGAGTTGCTTGTAGATCCAAATAATAATCTCAGAAGTGAAATGTATTAAACAAGAAAAGAAAAAATGAAATATTTCCAGATTTTAACCTAAAACTGATTTCACCTGCTGTTTAAAGATTAAACTCCTGTATGTTCCAACTCACAAACTTAAGCCTACGAAAAATTCCTCCAATTTGTTGAATATGTTACGTCTTACTTAGGTAATATGCAATTATTTTAAATATTTAATTGTTTTACTGTTTCAATAGTTTTCATCGAAAAAGTAGCAAACTTTTTAAAGATCCATTTTACAGTAATAAAATAATATTTTGGTTTTTCCCTTTAAGAATCGTAAACGTGAATAACAGGATCAGAATATCCGCAAGAAATGAAAAATTTACATTCACTCATTAGGATGTCTGAATGTAAATATTTATCATGCGGCGAGTTTTTCCTCCATCACATGAAACAGGTTGACGATCACTTGCCGTGTATATGAATTTCTCTTCCCATTCAATTTCCAAACAAACAAAAAAAAAATTAAAATTAGGTCAGACAGTGAATAAAAAGTAACAAAATAATGGGAAAAAATCATGTTCATTTCTGTTAGAATTACCTGAATAAAGCTCTCGCCGTTGACCTCTCGCTTTACAGGAGTTTAACTTGAAAATATTTCACCTATTTTATCCGTTTGACAACATTTTCGCCCATAATTACATGGGGGCCGCGGTAGCCTAGTGGTCAAGATATCGAATCGTGGCTGGCATATCACGAGTTCGAGCCCAGTACCACTAAAGACCCGCTGTGTAGGGGAGCGACGCTCGTTAAATCTGAGCTCAAACGTCCACCCGTTGGTGTGGTGTGGTGTGGTGTGGTAGTTAAGAGAGGGAGGTGCCAGCTCAGGTGTCGTCCTCGTCTCTTAACAATGGTTCAAAATTACGAGGTCCATCGTCAAAAGCCTTTGTGTAGTTGAACAGTGCGACGTTAATAAATTGACGTTCAAAATTACGTGGGTTTTTGTTTTGTTTGTTGTCTCATTTTGCTGCATTTTGGCAGCTACGCCTATGAAGACACGCAAGTCCCCAAGTGTGAGAGGCATTTCATTGGTGGCATCATCTAGTGACGGCTCCCGCATTTTAATTTCACGCTTGAATTTGTTCAATTCAAGCTCTCGTCGGATACTAAATATTGCCCTGATTTAATTTTGCCTAGAGTACCAGATCTAGACAAAAATGAGATAAAAATTATTCATTTTAGATTAACTTAGTGCGATAGTATACACCCAACCCTTTTTTTTGTGAAAACACGGTCGCGTATAAAGTCATCTTTATTTTTATACACGATGAAAGATCGCAATTTTTTACGTTTGAGGATGAAGACGAAATGCATCCATCAATGCCTTCTTTAATTTTTAAGGACCTTAAACTTGATGGAAGTCTGGAAAATTGTTTCTTTAGTATTAAACCATGTAATATGGGCCTAAAATTTTTGAAGATTTGCTTAAGTGGTTATGAGCAAAATCAAAAGAAGAAAAATAACTATACTAAACAGTTTTTTTTTTAAAAAAAAGGCAATGCAGCAAAATATTTCAAAAAGCTCTTCATTTTCTCGAAACATTTGGGGACAAAGTCTTTATTGATTTTAAGCAGGGGTGGGCATTAAGTCGATCACGATCGACCGGTGGACCGCAAAGACACTTTGGGGTGACCACTTGTAGATTCGCAGTTAGTAATTATGTATCGAATGCATGTGAAACTTGGTCCATGTCTCGAACAGATGAGAATGTGATAAGTATCTACGAAAGGAAGGTTTTAAGATTTATTTTTGGAGGAATTCAGGAAAATGGAACGTGGCGAAGGAGATCAAATTTCGAGCTCTTTTAATCATATAAGGAATCTGATATTGTTAACTTCATCAAAATACAACGAATTAAATGGGCAGGTCACGTTGTTAGAATGAACGAAGACCGCACCACTAAAAATGTCTTCAATGCTCAACCAATTGGCACACGAAGAAAGGGCAGGCCAAATCTTAGATGGATTGATGTCCTAGAAAAAGATCTCCTAGTTTTGAGAACTAAGAATTGGAGAACACCAGCAAGAAGAAAGCTGGTCTGGAAAAGGCTTCTTGAGAAGGCCAAGGTCCATCCAGGGCTATCGAGCCACTGAGAAAGGAAGAAAGGAATTATGTATCGAAATATTCAAATTCGCTGACAGTCACACAAATATTATAAACCTTTTCTTAACCATTGAGTGGATCGCAACACTACTAAAAAAACTGTGCCCTGATTTTAATCCACCTCTTTTTTTTTACTCTACAAATCGTACCTTTTTGGGACATTATTTTACAGCTTTTAGAGAAACCTATGTACTGCGTAAAAATAAAGTTAGTTGCATCTGATTCCACAGAAGTAAAAATTATACATCTATTTTAATGTAAGAGAAGAAGGTTGGTTATCTTGCGGTTTTCCTGGATATAATGTTTTGTTAATTCTAATGGCAAAAATGGGATATACACAAAATGAGAATTATTAAGGGTTTGTTTCAATGTGTAAAATTATAAAATAGAGGTCATCATAATAGTATCTATTTTCTTTTTCAAAGACCATTCGATTCGTACTTTTGATTTTCAAAAAAATGTTTATTTAACTTTTATCTCTCATAGTACACCGTTTCCTAAAAATATTTTTTTAAAAAAATATGTTTATTATTTTAAGTTATTAAACATGTTATACAACAAAAATAATTAAGTAATTCTCAAAAAAAAAGTTAATGTCTGAAGTTAATCTTGATTTCCCAGAAATGTGAAATCAAGAAGAATGAATATATTGTGTTGAGTCACACAATATATTCTTTTTCTTTCCTATCATTTTTAGAAATCACTTTTCTGTCGTTAGAAAAACATCCTTACATATGGACGCTTTTGTCACACCAACATCATTAATGTACGAAACTGCTTATCAAGAGATTCCATTTAGAAGTTATTGCAAAATAAATGTTATCGCAATTCATGTTAAAGATTTATGTAGTAGATATGTACACGTTCAATTCGATTTGAAACTTTTCTCCATCTGCCAAAATGCGATTATGAAAACTCTAAGGCAGCGGTCGCCAAAGTGGTGGTCCGCGAGAAAATTTCGCTGGTCTCCAGAAAAAAGTGGACCATACATACTCACCACGTTAAGTTATGTTTTAAGATAAAATGAAACATAATTCAATTCATAACAATACGTGAAAAATTATAAAAACGCTGCTTCATAGAATAGCGTCACGGCAAATAAGCAATGTACCACACTAGGAATGTATAATGCTAAAAGTTTGCAATTTAACCATTTTTAATTGTTTTCTTACAGTTTTTGTTTATTTTATTATGGCATATAAATGAAACTTTCATAATTTGGTTAGAATTAATAGTTTCATTTTATTAACTAGGTACATTTTATGTGTTATTAGATCACAATTTTTCTTATAAATATCTTTAACACTTAAAAAATCCTATAAGTGGTCCACGGGATTTAAATTATAAATTTACTGGTCCGTGAGGTCAAAAAGTTAGGTGACCGCTGCTCTAGGGTATGTCTAAATGCCATATCCCACACTCATGTCTCAGAACAAATCGAGTCTCTTTAAGAATAACCGTTTCAAGCAGCTGTGAGGGAGAAGGGTTGGCTTAAGCAAAATGATACGCCCTGAAGTCAGCCGCGCCCCGTCTTCCCATTGAAATATTACTCACCGAATTTACCGCTTCGGAAAACAAACATCTAATATTACTTTTGTTCCACTCACGCTTTTGTTGATGGTCGTAAACAGAAATAGAGAACCATTCTGTTTAAAATATTATATGCCATTAAAATATTTTACGCCATTTCTGAAGCATTTGACGAAGCCTAGGCTGCCATCCTTACCGTCATCTTGTTTATGACGTAGGGAGCCGAAGAACCCCATTGGCTGGAATTTCGAGCAATTCTTTCAGCTCACTGGGAAAAGGTTGTTCGAAGCCGTTGTCATTGTAACTGGCAAAAATCGCTACAAAGGGTTACTTGAAAGAAAAATTGCTCCAAATACGTATGCGTGTGATAAGGCCTTAAGAGTGGATCGCGGTTATATGGAGAAAAAAATTATTATTAATCAAAAGCTACCTATAATGAAAGGGTGCTTAAAGTTATAGATTAAGAAAAAAATTATTTGAAAAAATAATTTCAAAATTTTATATTGCCACAAGGGATTAGTAATTGAAAAAACGGAAAAAGACTAGGGATTTGGTTATATCAGCGGTTCCTAAACTGGGGGGTAACCTAGAGGGTTACCGAGAAGTTATCTTTCTTAAGAGATCCGACTACCCTAAAATCATGATTTTTTTTCAAAAATTGACAAATTTTGTTATGATTTTATTTTATGGGCCATCTTATTAGCTTAATAAAAATACCAAGTTTTTTATTTTCCATTCATTAGAACAAAAACTACAACTGTTTTAGTAAAAGCAGATGCAATAACTTAACACGAGACGTCAAACTGTACAATGCGTTTTACTCGAAATGTGTTTTTTTTCCGAGAAGCTCAAACGGGGACAGCGATTGCTCAAAAGATTTTGAAAATAGTTTGCTGAATTTTTTTGTGTATGCTCTGTATAACAGTAGAAGTGTTTTGACCTTCAGATTTATCAATCACTGTTTTATTTCAAAATTTACAGTCCTTTATGTGAATAAAATCACTGTTTTTTTAAGCAATTTCATATAATCACCAAAATATGGTGCTCTAGTTTTTTTTAAAAAAATGAAAATATCTCTTATCCTGAAGGTCATTTCAAACAGGAATAACAAAGTAACATATCAAAATTGAGAATTTGTTCATAAAATCTATGTACAGAGCGGGATTCATTTGTATAATTTTTTGTACATTTTCGCCAGTTTTTTCCTATTTTAATAATAATAATTTTTTTTGTTTTCAATTTTAGGGTTTTTTCCTTAAAATATACTAAATAAATTTAAAAATAAAAAAAAATCCCCATATCTCCCTTTTTTCTAAAAATAAATGTCGCAAGTAGTCGGATACCTTAATGTTAAAACTTCTCTTATTTACAGACTCTGAAAAACCCCATGGAAAAATTGAAAGATGTGCCATCCTAGACTAGATCACTAAGTAGTCCTAATGAAAAATCTCAACTAGAACATGTATTTCGATGAAGAATATCAATGCAGTTTTTTTGCTGTTCTCTATAGCGTAATGTTTTTAATTGCATGTTTATTGTTTTCTCTTAAAAGAAAAAAGAAGAGTCAAAAAGTATGTACAAGTAGCAGGGGCAGTTTTAGAATTATTGTGGAATCTTTAAATTATTCGGTGATGTGTTAGAATCAGGAAGGGGTGTTCAAAATCTTGAGGGTCTCTGATGTCAGGCTGATACATAAAGGAAGGAGAGGGGATCAAAATAAAATTATTTATTAAAATTAATAATAAATAAATAGTTTTATTACTTAATTTAATAAAATTATTTATTAATTATTAATTTTAAACGTAAAATAAAATTATTTCTTTTCAATATCAATTACCAAAAGCAATGATTATTGGTAAGTGAGTACTACAATGTTGCAACATTTTATAATTCCAGCTTTCTCTCCTCACCATCGAATCAGTCCAATTCAAACTTCTTTCCGTATTCCTCTTTATAGTTTACTGTTATCTTGACGGTAGGGTTACTTAACACTAGAACGTCCAAGATTTCTCTTACTCTTAAGGTATCCGACTACGTTCGGAACCATGATTGTGATAAATGGATATTATTTCTGATATGTAGTGTCACTTAGATTAGAAAATGTATATAAAATTGTTTTAAGAACAGTATTACAGTAAAAAATTATTTAAGTGTAATATTTTGACAAAAAATGAACATAGAATGACCCATTTTGAAAATATTTTCCTTTTCTAAAAAATGCTTCTATTATAATAATATTTTGCCTGTATATAGTTCAGTCTTCCGAGCAGAGGCTCAGCTAGAATTTTTTGAAATATATAACTTAGAAGTGGGTTTATCCATGCTTTACGACAACAGAGGGGAGAAATTTTAAGGAAAAAAACGCCGATAATTATTTCAATTGGTGGTAATTCTGAAAATAATGTGAATTTTTCAAAATTCCTAGTTCAGACTCTCTGGAGAAGTCTTTACTTTATATAAGCAAAATATTATTACTTTAGAAGCATTTTTTATAAAAGGAGAACATTTTGAAAAAAAGTTATTTTAAATTAATGTTTTGCCAAAATATTGTATTTAAATAATTTTTTTTTCTCTAAATGTCGTTAAAACAATTTTATACATGTATTCTAATCTAAGTGACACAAATATCATGAAGATTATCCATTTATGCTCTTTTTTAAAATAACGGTTCCAAACGTAGTCGGATACCTTAAACGTCCATCGGTGTCGTTTCGACATCGTGGTATAAAATATGTGAGATAATTGCAGTAGGGCTTAGTTTTAAGACTTTTTAATATTACAGTCGGATCTCTGTATAATGAAGTCGCTAAATCCCAGGAAAAAATTCATTATATGGAAAATTCGTTATATAGAGTTTCATATTTTAATATATTTTAGTAGCTGCATGGCCCGGCGTTGCATGGGCTTCTTCAAGTGTACAGCTTTTCACCTTGGGAAATTTTCCCTGTCCCTCTCAGTGTCAGCGTGATTTCTGTATTAATGTCATTAAAATTCTCTTTTTCGAAGTTTCTTCCACCTCTTTACCCCGTCATATACACTGGTGTGCAAAAATTAAGGACGAAGTCGAAACATTAGCATATCAGCTGAACGAAGAGGCAGAGCGGACAGAAAGACCAATCAGGAGATTAAGTAAGGTGATGTACGGTAGCACATGCGCAGATATGCAGGTAGACGTAATGGGGGAGTGTCTGAGTAGTATAAAGCATGTTGTCGGTGTAAGATCAGTATTTCTTGGAAAAGAGATTGCACGCCGTATAGCAGTTAAAATCACACCGAGTTGCTGCCTCAGCGAGAAATGGCGAATGATCAATCTGTTAGACGACATCTGGATGCTTTTACCCGAAGTCGAATCATTGGGAAGTTGGAGGAAGGCCGCAGTGTGACAAGTGTGGCTGCAGAGTTCGGAATTGCTCACAGCATCGTTTCACGACTTTGGAGACAATTTCAAACTACAGGAACAGCTATCCGGGGGTTCAGTAGTGGTCGTCCACGAGGAACCACACCCGCAGATGACCGGTACATTGTCTTACAGGCCAGAAGAAACAGGCGGCAGACAGCGGGAGAAATCGCTAGACACACCACACAGGCGACTGGACGACCGATATCGCGTTTTACCGTGGCCAGAAGACTGCACGGTGGTGGTCTGATTGCACGACGCCCTGTACGGTGTGTACCTTTAACGCCTACCCATCGGAGAAGGCGTTCTCTGTGGTGCCGGGAACAACGGATTTGGAGATACAATGAATGGGGACGAGTACTCCTTACAGATGAGAGCAGATTCAGTTTGAGTAGTGATTCTCATCGCATACTCATCTGGAGAGAGCTAGGAAGCCGCAATCATCCCTCGAACATCATTGAAAGGGACAGGTATGGAGGTCGCGGTGTTCTCGTTTGGGGAGGCATCATGCTTGGTAGTCGTACAGACCTTCACATCTTCGACGCAGGTTCAGTCAACAGGACCCGTTATTGTAACGAGATTTTTCTTCCATATGTGCGTCTTTTTAGAGGCGCTATGGGTCTGCAGTCCCTTTTCATGGACGACAATGCACCATGTCATCGCACAGTAACTGCCGAACAGCTCTTAGATAGTGAGGATATTGAACGTATGGATTGGCCGGCACGATCTCCGGATCTCAATCCCATCGAGCATGTATGGGATTTTCTAGGCAGACGCTTGGAGGCTCGTACCTTACCACCAGTAACGATTCGGGAGCTTCGATTGGCGCTGCAAGACGAATGGGCAGCAATGCCTCAACAACTCATTGACACCCTCATTCTCAGCATGGGCAGAAGCTGTGAAACCTGCCTAGCTGTCAGGGGAGATCATATCCCCAACTAAAGACCGGATGTTTCTTGCTGGACACCCATCACAGGGATGTTTCGGCCTTCAGTCGCATTGCGCTCCATGCTACTTTTTCAATCAAGCTTCTTTTTATCCCTCTGATTTCTCTTTTAGTAAGTGTTGCTTACATTACACATGTCCTTACGTATTGGGGATCTTACGGTATTAAATGTGTTGATTTGGAAAGCTTTTGTACAAAGTTATATTGAAAAAACCGTCTCGTCCTTAATTTTTGCTCACCAGTGTAGTTCTGTTTTCTTTCCATTGAACCCGGAGTTGCACGGGCTTTTTTCGGGGTTACAACCTTACCCCCGTGGAAGTTTTCCCTTTCTCTCTGGACGCCAGCAGTTCTAGGTATGTGTCATGCGCGATGTGAGTAATTTCTATATTTTTGTCATTTTTTAATTCCCTTGTCTGAAATTTCTTCCACTTTTCTTTTTTCAGACAGGCTTTTCTTAGTCAGAGTTTTCTTTTTCCATTTTTTCTTTTCCCTTTGTTCTGCCCAGCGTTGTGCATGGATTTTTTAAGTATAAAACTCTTTCTTCCCCGGGATAAGACCTTTTTATTCAAATTTCTATTTTCGATTAATAATAAATGAATAATAAAAAACAATACAGCTTTAATTTTTTTAAAAAAATTATTAGTTTATATCCTTTTTTGTTAAATAATGAATCAAAAAAAATTTTCAGTTACCCATTGAAAAGACTGCTTATTTTTGGATAAATGATCTTAAATTCAAACGTATAAGCAAATGTACCTATTTATATAAGGCTATCTTCGCAAGAAACGGTAAACGCAAAAACGCGCCGAAGATACCGAAAGATGGGAAATGATCCGAGAAATCCATTTTGGCCATTTAATTTCTTAAATTACGTTATTTGAAAAGATATTAATTAAAAACGCGCGCGATAAAAGGCGCAATTCGTATGCATTGTTGTAACAATGAAGACTTGGTTTGGCGAGTTTGGCTGAAAATCGATTTTCGACGCCAGTTTTTGTCATTGTTATAACAATAACATTCTTACAACAATGCAAACAAATAAAAACTGGCGCCAAACACTAACTAATTTTATAACATCCAAATATAAATGGTCAAAACGGATTCCTCGGATCATTCCCTAAATTTTGATACCTTCTGCTAGTTTCTGCGTCTAGTGGTTCTTGAGAAAATTGGGATATATACATAGATACGTTTATTTACCTACAAAGTTTAATAGTGTAGTCTGCACACAAGGTTCGAAAATCGAAAAATTTTTTATGAGTAGATAAACAAATGCTATGCAACGAAACGCACACACTCATTGCCGCTGGGAACCCCATAACATCGTATTCAAGATCAAATAAATGTGCGATAGTAATTCCGGAAGTTTGCTTTACTTATGGTATCTACTAAGTGACTTATCTTTCGCTGAACGACTCTTATTTATAATGATAAATTTTTTGGTGTCGAAATGACACAGGCGGACGGTCTAGGAAGAGTTACTTGAAAATTTCTCCTAATTAACCTAGAACCACAAAATCAACGGAAAATGACTAAACGTCACGATAAATTTTCAAATTCCCTGCAAAAATGCGGAAAGGAGAAAAAACCAAACAAGTTCCGGTGTCCAATCGATACCGACGGACGTATTGTTGTTGTTACTTATGCCACCTGATGGACAGTAACATCGGAGCAAGGTCCATGAAATTCATCGCGGTGAAGGACTAGATTTTTACGCCTGTCGTTAGCCTTAGCTTTGAGCACCATGCAGGTGACAGCACGATTTTGCTCGGTTCCACCCTAATTTAGAGGAAAAACATCCTAGGGGTCACCAGGGGCCTCCGACCTCTCTTCCCCTACCACCAACCTCACAAAAGGTCTTGCGGCTCAACGGGGCTTACTTAGAGTACACCATGCCGCGAAGGCACTATACATTTACAAATATCCATGCTTTCTCCGGGATTCGAACCCAGGTCCTACGGCCCAGCAGTCAACGTCGCGTAGCGGATAGGCGACCCGACGGACGTTCTAGTGTTAAAAAATTTAATACAAAAGAAGCTGTTAAAAATGTACCTGGTTTTTTTCCTAATTTGTAACTATTTAGCAGGTGTCATCTCATTGCATTAAATGTTGAAAAGAATTGAAATACCTGTTTTTTCTTAAAGAAAAATTACTTTTACGTTTTACCATAAAAAAGCTCAAATACCTAAATTTCATTTCCCCTGCGGCAGTAATTCACATGAAAATGAATTTTTTTTTTTTTTTTTTTTCCTTTTCATCGGTATACCAGACAGCATATTTTCCGCAGAGGTAGGTTTTTACATTCTGAAAACAATTTGTCCATCTACCCCCTAGTATGTACCATATTTATTCGAATCCAAGCCGCACCATTTTTCCAGCGTTAATGCTACTGAAAATCGGGTGCAGTTTTTTTTTTTTTCAGAATCGAAGACAGAACATTTATTGGATGAGGGAAATTGAGTTTCCACCCCTTTCAAAAGAAAAAATGTAGTTCTGGCCTCTTGCATCGATGACTTATCGTATTCCACAATTTATGTCCAGTATTCAGTCTATGCTGAACATTCTTGTCTTTTATTTAGAGTATTTTGTTGTTATTGTTGTTTTCTAATGTCACCTGTTGACGTAAATAGAAATAATAACTACGAAATTCATCGTGGCATGGGCAAAGGTACGCCTGTCGTTGGCCTTGAGCACCATACAATGACATGTACGATTTTTCTTCAGCGAAATTACCCGAAGGGACGATAGATGGCGACACGTCCTTTCTCCACCTAAGGCAATTTATACATGTAAACTGAAGGGGAGGGATATATTCTTATTCCCTGCGCTCGTGATTAATACACAAGACTACGGACCCACTGATTTAACGAGCACGTAAAACAGCTACTCGGATGTTTGTCGTGGCATCGGGCATCAAACCCAGGCCTTGTTTTAAGGTCTGGAGTCCGATGCTGCAATTAGACTACCCACGGCTTAAAGTTGTATACATTTATAAAAATGAGTTCACTTGACGTAAATATGAAAATGAAATCATTTTATATGTAGGGAAAACAGTAACAGTGTATAGTGCATTGAAATTTGACACGGATGAAACAAATATACGTCGATGGCGTAAACAAAATGATTTATTTTTTCAGCTTATAAATGTTCAAAGTCTTTTTTCTCAGTTTGTGTTTCTTCTACAATGCATTCTTTTTCTTAAAAAAAATGTTGCATAACAAATGTATTACTGGAAGGCACGGAATCCGACATTGTGTGGGAAAATTTTTCCGGCACCGATTTCAAAGTCATCAATAACAATGGGATGACGAATCATCTTGCTCAAAACTGAATACTGAAAAATAATAATTATTGGTTTTTGTGTATTTGAAAGTTTTTTTTTTCTGATAAAATAAATAAATTATTAACTCTTTATAATTTCTCATTAATTTTTTAAAAAATTTCAATCTTTAACAATTTTTTATTTTTCCTCAAAAATTTCAGTAGAAATTAGGGTTTTTCAAAAGGCTAGATTCGAGTAAATACGGTATTTTCCTTCAAAAGCTAGAACTGTTTACACAACTGTACAGACAATCATAGTATAAACATATTTTTACATTTTTCAAGTATTTCTTTCAATATTGAAACAATTATTTACAAAAACACAATACATTTTAATACTATTTGATTATCAAATAATAATTATTTTTATGATTGAACTTGTATAGACAGTGTAATGTAATAAAAAAAATTTGAAATGAAGCAAACAAAATCGAAATCAAAACAAATAACTTTCGAAACGAAATATGTCTATATATATAAATATTTTTTTTTCAAAAGTTAAAAATACTTTCCATTGCTTTGTGTCAAGACTTGATCCTCTTCTTTATTATTATAATTTTAATGTTTATTCAATCTGCAATGTAATAATAACGGTCTGTATTTTTAAAAACAAATTATTTCGTCAAAAATTGAATAATTTGGCTCTTATAATATACTTTTCTGATTCCTTTAACCCAGTGATTATCTATCTTTTTTTGCCTGTTGTTGCGGCACACTTTTAACAATTTCAAAATTTAGTGGCACGTTAACAATAAAATAAGTTGAACAAATTTTACCTGTCTATAATATACTGTATAAAATATGATGATAATTTTGAATGTTAAATAAAATAATATGTACGACAAAGACAAGAAATTGTTTATTAAGTAAAGATTACAAATTAATCATAACGAATGCATTTGATGTCAAATTTGAACTTGATGGTTTTTGATAATTTCGTTTGCATTTGGCGTAAAAATGATAATGCCAGTCCGATTTCGTCATATACATTTAAAACGGCCGGTTTTTTTTATACATTTTTGCATCAAGATTTCACTGTGACGTAAATTTGAAAAGGAAATCAATTTTATATGTAGGGAAAAAACTGTAACAGTGTATTTTAAAGTTTATTGAAAATAATCACAATTTTAATCGGATGAAACAAATGACTCTTCAATGTTTTGTAAATCAAAAAACTGATTTAATTTTTGCTTCTAAATGTTCCAACAGTCTTTAAAAATAATGGTCTCTTTTACCCTTCTTCTACAATGCGATTCGTTTTTCAAAAAAATCAAACAAATGTATTGAAAGGCACGGAAGCCGACATTGTGTCAAAATGGCAATTCCGGCACCAATTTCAAAGTCATCAATAACAATGGGGGAGTGACGAATCATCTTTTTCGAAACTCACCATGAAACTGAAGGTTAACAATAATTATTGGTTTATGTGTGTATTTGAAAGTTTTTAAAATGATAAAATAAATAAATTATTAAACTTTTATAATTTCTCATTAATTTTTATTTAAAAAAAATTTCCAATCTTTTCACAATTTTTTTATTTTTGATCAAAACAGTTGTTGGCAATTTCGGTGCAATTAGTTCAATAAATACGGTATTTCCTACAGGGACCTTTAGAACTGTTATACACAACTGTACATGACAATTGTCATGATGTATAAACATATTTTTCATTTTGTTCAAGATTTCTTTCAATATTGCAAACAATTTCCAGGCCGACAAAAAACACCTGCAATACATTTTAATACTATTTGATTATCAAATAATAATTATTTTTAGCTTGAACCACTTTCAAGTATCAGAAGTGTAATGTAATAAAAAGAAATTTGAAATGAAGCAAACAAAAGAAAGTCAAAACAAATAACTTTCGAAACGAAATATGTCTATATATATAAATATTTTTTTAAAAGTTAAAATACTTCTGTGCTTTGTTCAAGACTTGATCCTCTCTTTATTATTATAATTTTAATGTTTATTCAATCTGCAATCTAATAATAACGGTCTGTATTTGCGCAAAAACAAATTATTTCGTCAAAATTGAATAATTTGGCTCTTATAGATACTTTTCTGGATTCCTTTTGGGCAGTGATTATCTATCTTTTTTTGTTGTTGTTGCGGTACACTTTTAACAATTTCAAAATTTAGTGGCACGTTAACAATAAAAACAAGGAACCGTAACTGGTCTATAATATACTGTATAAAATATGATGATAATTTTGAATGTTAAATAAAATGGATGATATGTACGACAAAGACAAGAAATTGTTTATTGAGTAATTAATTACAAATTAATCATAAGAATGCATTTGATGTCAAATTTGAACTTGATGGTTTTGAATATCTTTGTATTTGGTCGTAAAAATGATAATGCCAAATCCTCCCATTTCGTCATATACATTTAAAAGTTACTCTTTTTCATTTTTGTATTTGTTTATGCTAAAAATTTAAATTCATACAAATAAGATGTAGGAAATCGATGCCGCAATATTTTAAAGCTTTATTCACTGTTATGAGATAATCACCATTTTTTAATTGGATTAATGACTCTTCCGAATGTTTTGAAATTAAATCTCAATTATTAAAGTGAAATTAGTGCTTTTCCAGCTCAGGTGTCGTCCACGTCACTTGACCATGGTTTTTGCAATACACTTCTACAAACTCCGTCGCCAAAAGCCCTCGTGTAGCACATAACAGTGCGACGTTAATATTCAATCAATCAATCAAAGTGAAATTAGTTTTTTCTCTTTTTCAAAGTTAATTCCTGTACATATACATATATCCGACAAATGGATTACGAAACCAATCAGTTTTTTTTATATCCATCTATCCACGAAAGGAGAAGTTAAATATACCACGAATACCTTCAGTTTATTTCTATAAAACGGCTGAAGACTCGGTCCCGGAATTTTTTTTTCTCAGAGCACAATTAATAATTTTTAAAAAAGGCGGCACACTTCAAGAATTTGGTGGCACGCAAAAGCGAAGTGGCACAATGTTTGAGAATCACTGTTTTAACCAGTTAACTGTGGCACCCCCGTTTGAGAGCATGTAACTCATGTGAGTTACGGAAGTTGATCAATGAGGAGTATACTCATCTCAGTCACCGAGTATAACTGGTTAAAATACTGAATCAAATATATAGGTTTATTTTATAAAATTATTAGCCGTTACCCACCCACTTCGATGGTTATTTCATGATGTTGAATGAATATATACTGTATATATATTTATAAATTATTGGTATCTAAGTCCTAGCATTAAGAATTCGATTGTATCGAAAAATATGCTTATAACTGTAACTCTCGCCTCTTGAGATATAAAAAAAAAGACAGAACTTCTTATTAATAATTTCTTATCGCTAAAATTGAAGCAGATTGATTTTTATTCCCTCTCGTAACACAATAACCAAGCGCATCTCTGCAAAACCAATTTTCAATAAATCACAATTTCACATGCGTGCCAAGTTTGAAGTCTAAATGCAATAGAGCAAAAACGGAATTTTTTTATAAATACGCCCCGTAACCCCATTAAGAGTCGATTTCCAAAAGTACCATTCTTAGTGGACTTAAATTCAACAAAAGAAACATGCAAAACAGAATTCATTATTACAGTCCTAGGAGATCGAAAAACAGGAATTATTTGTTCAATATGCCCAAGGAACACCCCGCTCTCCCAAGGAAGTCGATTTCCATAAAATCCATTCTTATGGGATCTTTATTAAACAAAAGAAACATGTTTACCAAATTTTAAGTCCAGTAGTATAAAAATGGAAATAATTATTTATAACGCCTCTTTATCCCCCGTAATGGCCCTTGGGGTATGATTTTCGCAAAATCCGTTCTTAGCGCATCTCTACTCCATGAAAGGAACATGCCTACCAAATTTCAAGTCCGTAGGTTAAATAGTTCCGAAGATATCGTGATGAGTGAGTCGCTTTTCTCCTTTATATACTAAAAAATTGAAGTTATACATCTAATTGCGCGTTTGGGAAAAGGATGAGGGTAAATTTTTACGATGCGCACGCATGCCATCACGGATGTGACGCAAAACCGTCATGGATGAGACGCACACCGTCACGGCACCGATGCACGCGCACACCGTTGTCAAATATTTTAACTGCCACTTTTTTTATGCTAGGAAACTGATATTTGGGGGATCGTAATAACTATTGTTTTTAACCATATTTGTTGGGACGCATCCCTCCGGTGCGTCCCCCCTCTACAGAATTTTGCCCAATATCTCGGCACCCGAGCCTGACAGTCCATTCGAACCTGGCTCATTCAATCCCTCTCTATATTCTCTTCCAGTAATTATAATTTCATGCTCATATAGGACTATTTCTTCCAGACTTTTTAATTGTTCAAAACTTTTTAAATTTGTTTAAATTCACAATATCTTGGCTCCTGTTCGAGTCTCGGACTTGAGATTTGAACCAACTGTTCTCCACTCGTCGAAACTCATCCAGTCATCTACTTCATTCCCATCGTGTAGACATGGGAAGGGCTTAAGCACTAAAATATTATGCTCCCATGTTAATTCTATGGGGACTGGAAAACATTTCACCCCCTTAAGGAGTTGAGTTGGGGACTTGATTTTTGGAGGTCCGCCATAGTTTCGTATTAGTGCGAGCTTACGTGGAATTACGTCCCTTTCGGTGCTCCTCCCACAGGGCTTCCCCAGTAATAACTCGAAACTTATGCCACCTTGCTCGACCGCACCGGCTGGGTTCGATTCTTCTCCCTATGAGCATGCAAGATATATTTTTTCAAGACCATAGCCCCATTTCTTCACCTATATTTAACATTTTAAAATTATTTTAAAGCTTTAAATTTTTTAAAATCCCGCATATAGCTCCGAGGATTTTTGAGCTTCTGTAATGAAACTCGGACCACAGGTTCTCCTCGTTAAGCTCTTTCATCTGCTATAATTCGTGTGTAGATATTGGGCATAGGGGAAGCGTTATCACTAAAACTAGAAACCCCATGCTATTCCTATGGGCTTCGATCTTTTGATGACGCCACGATATAACAGAAATAGAAGGATGAAACTTTGAGATCACCTACTACTCTGTGTATCTTTGGGACCTACGTGACCATTTACGTCACAGTTATCCCCCCGCGGGAGGGAGTTAGTTTCGTTTTCCTTTCCCGAGCTAGCACCGCCCCATTTGCAACCAGGCCCAGTTTCGAGTTGCTAGGTGCCCTGCCTCTCTTTTATTTAATTGTTTTAAATGTTTTAATTATTTTAAAACGACCATAACTCAGGGGCTCTTCATGTGGATGTCTTAATTTTCAAAGGAACGATTCTTCCCGCCGAGACATTAAACATGAGGTCTCAGGTGTCACATTCGGTTCACCTCATCTCCAGATACAGTCTGCTGAAAAACATACTGTTCCTGCGCGGGGGGGTGTTTAAATTTATTTAAATCGTGATTATCTCTGGTTTGGCTGGTCCGATTGACTTAAGTTTAGTATCGTTCAATTCTGCTCGTGATTGCCTTTCATCCTGGGCCCAGCTTGTCCTACTCTAGATTTGTATGAAGATTTTAATCGTGTTAAGCCAAAGAAGTATAACTTCTTACGTGCATACATGAGTACGCTCACACACATTTTTTAAAAAACTTATTTACTTTGTAAACATAAACATATATTACAAATATATACTCGAAAAACGCAAGAAAGATTAAATACTAATTCCTATTTAAAAGCCTATTATACGTTTTATAAATTAACTTTCCGACTTTTGCCTTTTCTCCTTTTAGGCTAACATCTAAAAAAATGAACTCCTTGTGCCAACTCATACGCTGTTTCAGCCGGCACATGAGTTCATCCTAAATCTTTCATATATTTTATTGATTTGTTTTACTCTAGCCTGGTCCCGAAATATTCTAAACATCTTGAAATTTAAGAATATGCTTTGTTTTTCTCAAAAATTACAATTTTAATAGCCAATGATTACTACTTTTTACGCATGAGTTGTATATTCGTCAATACATAAAATCTTACAGATTCTCCTTTGCAAGCATTCTCGTCAAATACAGTTAACTGGTTAAAACAACCTCATTAATATTTGTTTGTACCCAAACAATAGTTGTTTAAATTATTATATGTGGCCTACAATATTATTGTTACAACTTAGCGTCTTGAAATGCAGCCAACGATTTCAATGATTTCAAAAATAAAAAAATTATTGATGGATAAGGACGGACAAATGACTACACGAAGACAAATCGTTGCATATACGCAAAGGAATATTATAACAGTTTATTCACAATAATTCAAAACACTTTCGTTATGATCAAGCTTTACAACGTTCCAGAAACGGATCTCTAGAATAGTTCCACAAACAGGAATTCAGTCTCACCAAGTCTCTAAAGTCTCTCTCTCTCTTATCACTGCTAACAAACAAACAGATTCTGATCTTGACTGAGCTCTCTTATGAACTTAACTGAACTTTCAAAGGTCCCTCATATAGCTTCATGTAAATTTCTTGAAGGGTCGATCCCATAGCTTTCTCGGTGAATCCTTGGTGACATCGTATTTTTGGCAAATTCATCGCCAAGGGTGAGAAAAAGTCGCCATTCTAGTAACATCTTCTACAGTTACCATTATCTTATTTATGAAGTTCACGCTGGGAAGCGCAAGCGTGTAAAATTCAATTTTTCTACAAGGAGAGAGTTGTTGCAGGAAAAATAACATGCATGTGCCGTGTTTCAATATGTATTAATGTTATAAATAACAAGCTATATAAGGTAATGGGAATATTATCGCATTTGTGAAAAAATGGTCATTTATGTACGAATAAAATGCATTTAAATTGATCAGACTATTATAAACTAAGGCTTCGCGTACTGTAATTTTTTTCGTTCCAGTTCAACTAAATATATATATATAAGTCGGTTCAGTTCCGGTTTTCGTTCGGCCAAAAATAACGATTTTCGGTTTAGTTCCGAATGAATAATTTTATTTTAAGTGTATTCTTATTTGTATTAAAAATATAATTGTATCAAAATTCAGAAGTTTCTATTATTTTTTTTATTGGTACACTACATGATATTTTTTTAAGAAAGCATATATTCTTCTAGTTCATCCAATTGAATTAAATCTACCGTATACAAGTAGTTTCATGCTAAATGAAACAGAAAAGTACTTATAAACATCATAACAGGAAATCGAGGAACAATGTACATATAATGATGATAATTATATGTTTGATGTTAAATTAGAAAACATTGTTAAATTGGTTACAGTAACAAAAGGACTGAAGATATATCGAACCGAAACAAACCGATATTTTTTTTCGGTTATGTTCCGGTTTTCATTCAGACCAAAATAACGGTTTTTTCCATTTTTCGGTTCGGTTTCGGTTCGAGGCCCTGGTATAAACACATACTTGTATTTGTGCATTACTCGAAGCAAAAAATTAACTATTTTCATTTCATTAAGTTCGAATAAAAATACGACGCAAAAAAACGTTCTTAACTCAATAATTGTTTAATAACTATGATCTATAACAATTAAATAAAATCATTGCACATTTACGTTAAATCACCAGTATTAAAAAGATTACTGTCATAACCAAAATAAATTTATTTTACCTTGTAAACTTTAATGACCACCATAAGCAGCTTTTTTTCGCTTTCGGCGACCGCACTTGATGTCATAATTCTATTTTACAACTCGTCGTGGAGCTGAAGGATGGTTATTAATATTTTAATTGCATTTGCTCAGAAACATGTGTCAAGTCGTAAAGTCAGATGATAAAGGATTTCATCGAAAACACTCGAAACTTGTGGATTGTTCGAACATCCTTGGTTGTTTTAAAACGACAAATTTGTATTCATATAGCGTTTATATTTTAAAGGTTAAATATACAGTCAAACCTCTATATTGAGAATTTTTCTATATAGCGAACTTTTTCCTGGAACCTTGGACATTTCACGATTTTCTTCGTAAAATAACCTCTTTATAGCGAAGTGCATTTTCTATATAACGAACATTTTCTTTTGTGATTCAATTTTTGTTCTCCCTTTTTTTAAAGTATTTCTGAAAAAATTTCAAGTTATTCTCTCTTTAACACATTTTATGGGCGTCATAAATCTTGAACTGGTTTTATTGGACCCTAACTCACCGAGAGCAATAGAGTTCTGGACGTTTCATCCAAGAAGTACAACCTTTAACCCCCATTGCCCAGTTCACTAGAAAGATCTTCGATATCCTCTTTCACTCTCAGTGGAGTTGTCCCATGTCTCTGTGTTCTAATTATAAAATAATGTATGTTTAATATTACTTGTATTCTTAGAATTATAAAATGTTCTTAAAATTCACAAATTTTAGTGTAAAATAATTTTTTTTTGTATTGAAAATACAGTAAATTCTTCGACGTTTTTGTTTTCCTTGCAGTTTTTCTTACTTTCTTTTTCGATGGGTAAGATATATAAAATAAACATACATTAATTATAAAAAAGGGAGTGAATAATTACTTTTTTAAAACGTACCTAGTTTTTATGAATTTAAAATTTGTTTTCTGTGTGGTTTATATGAAGTATATTAAAAGATGAACCTCTATATAACGAATTTTCCATATTACGAACTTTTTTCTATGATTTAGCGACTTCGTTATATATAGATCCGACTGTATTTTAAAAGTTCTTTGTTTAAAGTATCATATTTTCCATTTGGTCTCATCTATCAATCGATATGAAGCGACCCTAAGGTCGCAGGTGATGTTTGGGCCTCCGAATGAACAGATGTTGTTATGAAAACAATTAAATTTATTTGGTTCCATCAATTTACTATCAAACAAGGTTATAACCAAGCGAATTAATTGGTTACCTTGTGACGGGTCCTTACGCGACTTTCAGCAACTAATCCTCTTGGGGAATCTTGGACTAGCATTCACGTTTATTTCACAGCCATCCCTCACAAGAAGAAACCCTCAGATGCAAATTTGTTAGTTTATATAAAGTTAGAGTTTAATAATCGTAGTTCAGAAGGAGCGGAACATTTGAACACAGTGTTACTGAGGTAAGAATTAGAATTACGCATATTGACTAAAAGACGGATTTTAGCTACTAGACTAAATTAGTGAATCCAGAATTATTAGGATAGAATTGATTAAAGCTAAACTAAACTGATTTCATGCGCTTATTTACGTAAGGTAGTTACTTTCTTTATATCACTCCTAGGGCTCACATTTATAGATTACTTGTTCTGGAAATATTATAATTGATAATAATCAATTGTATTTTTCATAGAGAGTCTTCGTCATTCGCCATTACCTCCCACAGTTTTAGGTAGACAAGATGATTAGGAAGCGGTTTTAGGGGTAAGATCATTGCAACCTTAAATTCCTAAGACAAATATTTATGCACTTAACTGAGTGATTCAATGGAACAGCACTAGTCAGGTCTCGCCCGGATCAACTTAATATTCCGGTCTAGAACTTCCGAACAAGAGTACCAAGTGACTGATAGTCACTTCGTAAATCTCACTAGACTAGCAGCCCAACGACTAACTCTAATACTCACTTTCCTAGGGTTGAAATATCACTCAAATTGGCATAAAATCTAATTATCTCTACAGAAGGCGTTTTTAAACAAACAATTGTCAAAGAATTATTTTCTCCGAGATGATTAGTAGAAGAGCATGAATAGGACCCGTCACCAGTGGCGCACACAAGGGGGGGAGGTCCTGGGGGTCCGGAACCCCTCCCAAAGCCCCTGAGTTTTTCCCGATTGATTATAATTCTAAATATATAAAGCGTAAAATTTAATTAAGTATTTGTTATTAATGATTAATTTTATTAATTAATGATAGTTATTTATTCAATAATTAGTTTTTTGTTCCCGAAAATCGACAAAATCAAAAGGAGCATGATACAAGAATGGTGAACTTCCGACCCCGAACCCCCCTTGAAAAATTCCTGAATGGGCTGCTGCCCGTCACATATACAGAAGTATACCGAATTACTCACTCACTCATCTGTATCAGGAACCAATGGCGTAACGTACACCCCCGTATTGCGAAAGGGGCCCAGGTATTCTAGTGGGCCCAAAGCCTGACTGATATCGTGTACGCATTTGGGATTTGGGCCCAAAACCTGATTTTGCATGAGGAAGCCTGGTATTCTTCGTTACGCTATTGTCAGGAACTATTAGAACTACACACTTAAAATTTGGTAGACATGTTTCTTTTATTGAGAAGAAATACTCCAAGAACGGGCTTTGTGGAAATTGATTCCTAAGCGATAGAGGGTGAGGAGGTCTTCAGGGACCTTATAGGTAAAAAAAACTTCTGCTTTTTTTAACAATCAGACTTAAAGACTTCTAATCTGGTAGACACATTTCTTTTGTTGAGTAGAAATCCGCTATGGATAGGCTTTGCAGAAATCGATTTCCAAGGAGAGGCAGCGGGTTGCGGAGATATATAGATAAAATGTAGGGGCGTAACGTACAACCCTGCATCTCGGAGGGGGCAGGATTCTAAGGGGTCCAAAGCCTGACAGCCGCCAAATATGTATTTATGAAGTATTAAAGGCCCAGAACCTGATTTTGCAGGCGAAGGGAGGCTAATGTTCTCCGTTACGCCACAGATAAAAGGATTCCCGTTTATGACCATCGTACTTGAAATTAAGCAGGTATGCTTCTTTTTTAGTAGAGATCCACTAAAGACGGGGTTGGAGGAAATCGACTGCTAGAAGGGGGGGGTTACAAAGGCGTAAAAGATAAATATACTTCCGCTTCAGGTATTCAAGTCCTGTTCTTTTTAAATCAATCCTATCAAAATATTTTTTAATGCAATTGTAAGTTTAATGCTTGAATATAGATGATTAACTTAGAAATATAGAATAGTCACAGAACATCCCGAATACCTAGCAAAGGGGGGACTATTGGCTAGTTAACATAAGCTTATGTAGTTTTTGTTTTATTTCTTAATGCCATTTCTTAATAGACTTTTTAAGTTTTTAGACAAAAGACAATATTTAAATCTCTCTCTATGTTTGTATATATGGAATCGCATCACTCCAACACCGTTCAACCAATCACTTTGAAAAGTGGCATGTATATGTATTTTCTTGCGGAGAAGGTTTTTGTGCTATCCTCTTTGTTGCAGCTCCCCACCAGGTGGCGCCACATCATATAAACTTTTGCACCGTTCAATCAATCGCCAAGTAGCCAACGTGGTCGCCAAAAATGATGTCAACTTGGCTCTATCACCAACATTTCGCTATGTTTCTATTGAATCGCCATTATAATGTAAGGAACGGCGTTGCTTGCGAATATTACAATTTTAACATAAAATACGAGTAAATACAGCAGTAAGTATTATTAACGTATTACACATCCAGATAAAAATGATTTACACTATTTTAAGTGTTCATTATACAAAATTTGTAGCAATGTGTTGTGTTACTTTTGCTGGGCAGCTTGGAAAGGTGTTTTCAAAAATCGACCCGCAAGAGAGTTACGGGCGTTATAAATTTTAAAAAATTCTTTTTATGAGCTATTAAACATTCAGACTTAAAATTTTACAAAAATTATTGTTTTTGTTCAGCTGAGATATACAAAAAGCTTTTTTTTGTTTTGTTTAATGTGCAATTCACGTAAAATTAACTCATTAAATACTTTATTCTTCAATCTGTATTGTTTAATTTTTCAATTCACCCATGCGAAGAACGGGTATACGAGCTAGTTTACTGTAAAAATTATTGTGAGTTATTATTGCAACATTGATAAAATCGTACATAAGCTCAGTTTTTACTGGCTTTCGGCTTTACAAAGACATCAATGGGAAAAAAGTTTAGATTATTGCGTAAACATGAGATAAAAATAACGTAATAGAGCGTTATGACACTAATCGTGTAAGCAACCACTTTAGCCGAATTATCATGGTCACCAGTGTTTTGGTCCAGTCATGTATTCCAGCCGTCGCACCACACGAAACTTGCCACATAGAAGGATCATGCACATTAAACTTGTGATGCTCAATGTTTTCTCGTTAGTGTGGTCTAGAACTTTTACTCGTCCTCGTCACTTAATCGCGAGTCAAAATTCCGAGGTTCGTCGCCATGTTGCTTTGAAATTAAACAGTGAATTAGCACGTTGATAAGCAATCAAGCAGCACATACTAACTAAATTAACTTTAGTTTAAAAAAATGAAAAAACCGGCTTTTATAGTATAAATCGAACTAAAAAGTAAAAAAGTAATTCTTAATATAAGATTAATGAAAGTTAATGGCATTGTGTTGAAAGCGTGGGGTGCTCGATATCAATTGTTATAATTTCTTACTAGTCCTATTCCGAAACGCAGAGTTTGTGTAAAAATGTAGTACAAAGCACCCCACGCTTTTACCACAATGAGATTAATTTTCTCGTTAATCTTTTATTCTTATATTAAGAATTATTTTTTTACTTTTTAGTTCGATTCACTATAAAAGCGTGTTTTTTAGTTTTTTTAAACTGTAATCTATTTTTTTTTGTAGAAACTAAAGCGTGTTTTTTTTAAAAAAATTTTAAACTATCATTTATTCATTGATGAATTAATCTTAAAAATGTCATTTTTCTGGAATCTGAAATACCCATTGGCATCCTATCAATGCGTCGATACGGCCTGGTTTGCAAAATGTAGGATCAGCTAACTGAAGGAAATCTGGAAGTTTTAAGTTTGAAATATTTAATGCGAAAGAAGGTGCAAAGTGAATGATATTTTTCACTAAAAAGAGCTCAATATTCTCTCTGAAACTTGCATCAGCATTACACATTAAAGTACACGTTTTGAATCGAAGAGTTTGTGAGAAATTATTTAATCCTGTGACCTCTGAATCAATTCTCAGCTGATTTTTTAGTCGCCAAATCTGGAAATGGGAAATCGTTAATCTTGATGATTCTGATCAGGACAATGGAACAAAATTATGAAATTATTGTATTGTCATCGGTCCTTGACAAGTGTGTAAAATTTCGAATTAATCTGACCTTTTAAAGTGGGTGAAAATCGAATTCAGATTCCTTTACATACAAGTGAAGCTTATAAAAGCGTGCTACAAAAGGAAACTCTCGTGCTTTACAATAAATATCTTAAAACTAGATTTTTAGTTATGTGAAAGAATCATTCTCTAGTCTTTATGAGTCAACTTTGACCCATCTGATATAATTGCTGTTATCATCCTGAGTAAAATATTTTAAAGGTATTACAATATTGCTTCAGCTTGACTTTCTATTTTCCATTCCCCATCATTTTATTTTAATTTAATATTTTGTATTCGTGCTTTAGAATAGATCACACAGGATTCTCAGGTGTGTTTCTATTTGACTTTTAGTTTCTAAATACTTCTAAAAGTGAATAAGGAAAATTATCACATTCGTTTCTGATGAACTTAAAAACTCTCTCAATGTTTTAGCATTACGGAAATAAATGTTCTTAATCGGAGTGCATTACAAAAATAAGATGAGATGCTACATATTTTGAAAGAAAACTGTGTGTGAATGGTGTAGTTATAGGAATCGATATATTTTTTTTATAGTAATTCTATTTTTCTTGTTGTACCAGCTGTCGAGCTTTCAAAAAGTGATGACTTCGACATTTTAGTTTTGACAGAAATTTCTTCAAAACGAAATAAAAGTAACGTGCACCCCCGCAACCCCCGAATCGCGGGGGGCCCAGGTTTCTACAAGGGCCCAAAGCCTGACTGACGTAAGTGCCTACCCCTTGTAAAATTTAACATGGGGGCCCCAAACCTGACTTTACAGGGGGGCCCAAAAGTTCTCCGCTACGCCACTGATAAAAGTTACTTTATTTTGTTCCATGAAGGCATATGACAAACTCCATTCATAATCTTTAATTATTCACTTTATAAAATATTTTAGGAAATAATGAGAAATTTATTTTTGCTGTATAATGTGTGTTTAAAAGATTTTTTTCAGAACATAATTTTGTATGTGAAAGCCAAAAAAGCTGGGTTATTCAGAAACGTATACAGTTGATCCTAACGCTCATACTTGATTTTTCCCTACCTGCAGAAGCTGTTAATTAATATACGCTGAGCAGTGAGGAAATCTAAATGGCCTTGAAATTTGGTACTGATCGCCTTCTTTGACTCCAGTGGCGTTGTGAGAACCTCCTGGGTTCCACCCTAGACTCTAAGATTAACTTGAGGCAAAGAGTGATCAGACGCCATTTGTATAATAACAAATTATATTTATTCACTTAGTTCAAATATCAACTTTGTAATTACAAATATTCAACTATATGTCGACATCAAAGGGATTTACATTTACTATTAAATTAAATTACGAAATATGAAATTAATCAATTACTAAGCTCAATATCGAACGGTTTTACCGGAATAGAAGGTCCGAGAAATATACTCAACCTGAATTATTAACATTCATTAAAGTTAACTAACTTTATTATCTATTAACGTTTATGGTTATATAGACTAAGTTAGAATATATCACCTGGCTGTAATGTCATTCTCTCCAGGTAGATTAATCTTTCTAAGGATACTTCGCTGAATAATAACAGCAATACTCTAATCTCTTAATCCACTTGAATCTTCCTAATCATGTCCCTACTGCTCCTGGCTCAATCACCTTCTTAAAGCTAATTCACAATGCTCTCCTTAAATACCCTATCCGATTTGTATATCCCATTTTCTTCTTTTAGAGCTGATTGGAAATATACGCGAATTTACAATTCCCAAAGACGCCTAAGAGTATTAGTGGAAAAATGCCGTAAAATTAGTCACAGCGTGATTGTTTGTTTCAATTCCTCTTGGAACAGGAAAGCCTACACCAAGTTCATTTGACCTTTTCGCATAAGAATGTCACAAGCCAGATCTTGATCTTAAAATAACTGTTCGAGGGAAATGTTCCAGCAGTCCAGAAGATGAGCAGGAGAAGCAGGGAGAGAGCAAGAACAGGTAAACAAAGACTTTACCCCCTGCACAAAGATCATACCACGCAGGTGACCGCTTCTAAAGCCCGCCAAGGCCATCTGAAAAGCCCTGTATCTCCTACACTGTAGAGATAGATCAAGACTCTTAGCTGCGTACCAGTGGTGAGCAGGAGGTTTTCGCGAAATCAGATTCATTTTAACTCTGTGGAGTGAATGAATTTCATAATGGTTCAAGAGAGAGGGTCAAGAAAATCACAACACCTACCAGCTAGCTCATCAACGCTCTCCTTTTTAGGCGCACCCACATGCTACGATATCCACTGGAAACACACTTGTTTCCTCTGACCAGGCCAAGACAATTTGGAAATAACATCCAGACCAATAATGTCCATAATCTTTGGCCAATTCAGGATACAGACAGGGACAGGACTGAAGCCAGGATCAGATACTGCAAGACTCTAATAAAGACAGGATCCAGATACTGTCTTTATTAGAGTTGAGATCATGATCGAATAACTCAACTGACTGACGTGGTAACTCAAAAGTACGCACCACACGGCTCCACCATCATCGAGGAGTACGGCCAAGAGGTTCTACATCGCCTTCGTAAATGTAAGGCGCCGTTGTAAGGCGCAAATTGTTAAATCAAAGGGCAATAGGGCATACTGGCAGCTCCTTCGCAATGTGTGGTGCACCTTGCAATTCTTCCCATTCGATACAGTTTAATGACCAAACACACAACACTTTTGCGCTTCGTCATATTTCTTACGCTTCCAACACAGGCCCGTAGGACCTCAGGCCATGGACGTCTTAAAATCCGTTGAGGCCCTGGGACCAGAGAAGATTTTTTTGAGGCCCTGGGGCCCCCATGCAAAATTAGGCTCTATCTGAGATCTTTAAAAGTAGACATTAGACAACATGCATTGTCTACTCGTACAAACGGTAATTCGAAACAAATAAATGAGCACGACTCATAACCTTAAAAACCTTGGCACAAACCTGCTCGACTGATGACCGCCTTTCGACTAAATTATTTGGATGGTTGTTTATGGCATTGGGCCTAAGACTAGACATGGACAACGGTCATCACATAATAATACAGCCTTACCACTTTTGCCACACAGTATGGAATTCCTTGTTTTTTGGAGAATATGCATGGGAATATTTGACAATATTAAAATTATCCGGATCAAGGTCTCATTAAGACAGTGTGGAGAACAAAACTCCCACCGACGGCGAAACCCGGGGGTCCCGGGCCCAGTTGACCCATGCCCTAAGACGTCCCTGCCACTGGTTCTCACACCAACTGAAACTGCCCCTGGAAGGGACCAAATTTAAATCATTTTTATCAGGTATAATGTGAGAGACCTCATGCGTTACGAGAGAAAGAAAAAATAATTGCAAAAAAAAAAAAAATATATATATATATATATATATACAGTAATACCGCGACTTACGCTGCCCGATTTACGCGAATTTGGAATAAAACGATTTTCAATTCTCGTCGATTCGTCTTTTGTTTGTTGTTATTTTGGAAAGAACTGAAACTCAGGCGGAATCAGTGCTAGGTCCTGATGAAATTCGTAATGTGATTGAAGAAGTTGTCGATAGCTTGCAGGTAAATAAATTTAGAAGTGGACAGTGATGACGTTCAAGAACTGCTGGATTCCCCCAATAAGGAGCTGACATTTGATGAGCTCATAGAAAGGCATTAGCAAGAGAAAGACATCGAAGAATTTGAGTCTTTAGACCCATTTCAATTGGCAGATCGAATAATGGTTGGGAATTAATCGAAAAAGGGTTACAAATTTAGAAAATATAGACTCCAATGAAGAGCGTATTTTTTCAACAAAACAAGGAATAAAAAAAAATATTAAATAGCATCGTAGCATGCTAATAAAAAAAATTATTAGCTTGATATAACGAAATTTTGAGTGAGAAAAAAAAATTTTGAGCCGGGGAAGACTACATTGTTTTTATGAAACCTTCTACTTCAAAATAACTTCGTTTGCGATTGTATTTGCATTATCTAAAGCTTTATGAAACTTTTATTTTCTAACTATTTTTTTTTCGTCTTCGACCCCAATTAAAAATAATTTACATGTATTTACGTGATAAATTATACTCCGACTAGCGTAAATTCGACTTAAGTGGTTATCGCTCAGTCCCACCTATCGCGTATAAATTCGGAATATTTCCGTAATTCATTCAAGATTCTATTCCACTGACATTGTCTGTGATAATCTTGTACCTAAAATCACGATTTTTGGAAATGGGATAAAAATCAATTATCTTTGATCCTTAATTAAAAATTATGGATTTCATTATTGGCATCCTATCATACAATACCAATTCAATGAAACCAAATTGAATCCTTTCCACCATAACAACTGTGGTGTCTTAGTCGTAAACAGGGACGTTTCATTTGCGTCAAGTATTTAAACATGCACGGTAAAACAAATAGTCGCGGTTCTCTTAATACTACTTTGCACGGTTCATTTCTAAAAACAACTTTGACCGACGAATTTAATTATAGTTACTTTCCCTGTCTGAGTTTTACTTGAAAAATATAATAGTGAAACTAAAAAATTGGAATAATCAGTTAGGATTTAAAAATTAATCCAGTTACTTTCAAATCGAAGATTAGAGGAGCTATTGCATCGTCGGAGATCAGGTACCTCCCTCTGGGAAGGAAACTGGGAGTCACAAAATCACCTGTAGCGATTGATAACCTCCTATATGGTACCACACTAAAAAGAGATACCAGCTTCTGAGGAATGTACTAGGTCTGCTAATTATCAAAAGTTATTGATATCTAAAGGGTGTTTTTTAGAGGTATAGAACTTTAAATTGCAATAAAACAACGATGTATTATTCGATTGACATGAATTTTTTTTTATTCGAAAGATAATCTTGTGGCATTACATTTTAAATATGATTTCTGGCATAGGACTGCCACGGATGGTTCGGATGTAGTCCAATCTGGACGTCCAATTTTCGATGACTTTTTCCAACATTTGTGGCCGTATATCGGCAATAACACGGCGAATGTTGTCTTCCAAATGGTCAAGCGTTTGTGGCTTATGCGCATAGACCAATGACTTTACATAACCCCACAGAAAATAGTCTAGCGGTGTTAAATCACAAGATCTTGGAGGCCAATTCACAGGTCCAAAACGTGAAATTAGGCGGTCACCAAACGTGTCTTTCAATAAATCGATTGTGGCACGAGCTGTGTGACATGTTGCGCCGTCTTGTTGGAACCACAGCTCCTGAACATCATGATTGTTCAATTCAGGAATGAAAAATTTAGTAATCATGGCTCTATAGCGATCACCATTGACTGTAACGTTATGGCCTTTATTGTTTTTGAAGAAGTACGGACCAATGATTCCACCAGCCCATAAAGCGCACCAAACAGTCAGTTTTTCTGGATGTAACGGTGTTTCGACATACACTTGTGGATTAGCTTCACTCCAAATGCGGCAGTTTTGTTTGTTGACGTAGCCATTCAACCAGAAGTGCGCTTCATCGCTAAACAAAATTCGCTTATGAAAATCGGGAACTACGGCAATCTCGTTTTGGGCCCATTCGACGAATCTACGCCTTGCTTGATCATATTTGAAATGTAATGCCACAAGATTATCTTTCGAATAAAAAAATTCATGTCAATCGAATAATACATCGTTTTTTTATTGCAATTTAAAGTTCTATACCTCTAAAAAACACCCTTTATCTATCATGCTTTCAATTGTATTAAAACATATTCTTACAGCTCTTTAACTTCTAAAATGGAAGTAAAATTATCTTTTACGACCAGTGACCTGTTCCCTAGAATGCATTTCCGGAAAATCCATTCCTAGCGGATATCTACTCAATAAAATAAATGTGACTGCCTTATTTCAAGTATGTAGATCTAATTGTTCAAAAAGAGATTTTTTAATCTATACCCCGCCCCTCGTAATACCCCGCAAATTCCCTTTAAAGTCGATCTCCACAGGACTCATTCTTGGCGGATCTGTAATCAGTAAAAGTAATAAGCCTACCAGTTTTCAAGTATGTAGAAGAAATAGTTCAAAAACACTGGAATTTTTACTTTAAGCTCCCAAAACGCCTTGATAGTAAGGTGACCAATTTTTTTAGAATAAAAAAAAGAGGATGAAAAATTTAAGAAAAAAATTGCAAAGTAAATATACGAAACATTGTATTAACTCAGACAAAAATACACTTATTGCGCATTAATCCTTTTTAATTATTTACTTAAACGAGTATATTTTCATTGAATATTAAGTTAATTGGAAGAAATTGGGAAATATAAAGGAAAAAAAATCATAAGGTTCTCTTTCGTAATGGGAAGACTTACGTATGAAAAATAACGGAAAAAAAGGCTATAGTTGAAAAAGAGAACATAAAATTATATAGAAATACATTTTTATATTAAAATGATAAGGCTGTAAAATGAATAATCATATAAAATAAAATAAAGTTACAACATAAGTAATAAATAATATAAGTAAAAAACACACCACACAAAAATATTTGCTCTTTTTTAACGAGTGATTTTGTTAACATTTCCCTTCTCTTAACTTCAGTACTTAGATGCACGTTAAATCTGTCTAAGCTCAAATGTCGTCCCGTTGGTGTGCAGTGGAAGTTAGGAGGGTGGGGCTGCCAACTCGGGTCTAGCTCTCATCACTTGACCATGGTTCAAAATTACGAGGTCCGTCGCCAAAAGCACTTGAGTGGCTAAATAATATGACGTTAATATTCACTCATAACTCTATTTAAATTCGTTGTTTATCTCAAGAAAACATGAGAATAAAACAGAAAAACAGAAGGGGAAACTTCAAATTCAAAGTATAAATTTTTATCAAAATGTTGCCAAATTCTCCAAGTAGTCCTTTTGTAGTCTCAAAGCATAATTCTTTCGAACATTATGTGATGAGATGGAATAAAAAGATTTAATAAATGCTAATATTTAATTTTTTCTCCTTTTTTATCTGATCACAAATTCTACTATTTCATTTGATTTATATAGGGAATACATTTAAATTATCATAATGGTATAAAGCGTACTGAATACTTTGGAATGTATGCAGTAAAATGGAAGCTTGAAGTTGAATTTTCGGTTATTGCTATAACAAATAAAAAAATTTACTTACCAGTTACATTATAATTTTTTCGTTTAAACCTATATATTCTTGAGCATTTTCACCGACATATTCGTCTTTCATTTTAAATCTGGCTCTTCTTTTAGTTTTATTTTCTTCTATTTAAGTGTATTTTAGAATTTCATAAGATAATTTTATCCCATCTATAAAAATTTCTGAAAAAAATACGCATGAAACATTATATAATTTCTATTTATAATGGGAAAGAAGTAAGTTTAGTTTAAGTTAAATAATTGTATAGAAATCTGTAAAACTGTTCTTTCAAACGTAATGAAGAGAGATTTAATATTATTTATTCATCGTATAGTAGAATGAAATACATTAATTCTCGGAATTCGATTCCATTTTGGGCTTTTTTAAACCAAACGATTATCCCCATTTGATGCAACACATCACATGAACCAGTCTTTCCTAAACTAAAATATTCCTGAAAATGAGTCTTTTTCCATGACAAGTCATAAAATTCTGGAATAAAAGAATACGTAATAAAATGAACTTCACGATTCCAGTATGTATTTTTTATATGGATATTCTTTTTTCCCCTCCCTACTTCAATGTTCTCTTGTTTTACAGTACCAACATAGTTGAAAGAACAGAAGTAGTTAATCTCCATTTTCGGTTGAGAAGTCTGATATCTGAACCAACATTGATAAACATCTCCAGCCAATTTTATTTTCCCACCTGCACGGCACCTGTGGGTTCCTTCTCGTCAGACGTACACATATTCACGAACATTTACAGGGGGGGATTCCAAAGTTCGGAATATTGCTTTCAGACCTTTTACAGACGGTGTTTCTAAAGTGACGGTTTTATCTTACGTGGCAGAATTTTTTTTAACGTAGAAATTCATTCAATTGATGAGTCAAGCAAGATAAAAAGAAAAACCGTTATATACAGTGGATATATTAACACTCAAATGTCTGCAATGCCTGAAACAAATAGTGGGCGATTTTATGAACTAAAAATGAATTATTTATAAAAAAACCCTTTTTTAATGCTTAATATATTTTAATGTAAATGCTTATTTATCTAGAATCCTTATAATCAGACTGAAATATTTATTACCTAAAATGTTTATTCCGAATCGGATTATTTATTATCTAATATGCGTAGTATTATAAAATAGGAAGAACTCTGTTTCAGCTTTTTTTTGTTGTGCATTCTGTTTTCTTTTTTATTTATATTGTTATCTGCTGTAACTGTTCAGCATCTGTCATTCCATGATCTACCATTAGAAATATAAAAATAAATAAAATAGGAGGACTTATTTCATAAAATATTTAGTATCAATAATAAGAATACTTATTCTCCAAAGTACACATTATCTTATTATTTATTGTCTTTTTGAAGTATTTATTACATAAAATGTCAGTTATAAAATACATGCACGTATTAGTTTTCGATATTTTAACAGACAACTCTGATGGCTTTTGCAAAAAATAAATATTCCTTTTTCTTATAATTTTTTAATGTTTTTACTTCTGGTGTTAGAATAAAATTTATGATTTTATTCTTCAGAAAAGTATTTAGATCAATAACAATTTCCTGAAGTCATTCCATTTAAGAATACTTTTTTAAATTAAAAAAAATATACAATAAATTGAATCTCATTAAATCTGCATAATTAATTGATTTCTTCAACTAAATTAAATGTACTCCTGAATATTAATTCAGAATCTTTCATAGAAGGGGTTGGAAATGGTTGAAAATATAATCAAAATCTCAGTTATATGGAAACATTAAATATAGCAGCAAAGCTAACTTGTTTGCTGCTAGATTTACTTGACTTATATTTTATAATTTATTCAGGAAAATAGCTCTGGCAAGGTTTGAATAAGAGCTTATTATCTGGAACGATTTTAATTTAGAATGAAAAATATAATTTTTTTCTCTCCCTCACATATTTAACGATTTTAAGCCTTTTGAGATAATCGGCAACTAAAAAAATTGTTGAGAATAAAAAGTGTTTGCGGTGTTTTGTAGTGAACATGAAATAAATATTTCTTCAGAATCAATTCCTAAAAAAATGTGCCGCTTATATTACCTTTACTTCTCAAACATTCATTTTTATTCCATGTATTTTTTGGTGTCAAACAACAAAATACTAGATACCTCTAAATATAAAATATCTTTCATTTTTAATCAAATCATCTGCTAAGAAAAGCTAGAATTAAATTGTCTCTATAAATGCTTGATATATATCAAATAATTATTAAAGTAAATTTGTGTAACTTCTCGTGAATATTTGCAGCAGCAATTAATTTAATATTTCAACAAATGCTTTGACACAGAAAATCTGTTTTTAATGTTAGTATTGCAGTAACGCAGAACTTGTGACGGGGCTTTATGAGAATTTCTACTAATCCTCTTGGGGAATCTTTGGGCTAGCAATCGCATTATTTCACAGCCATCCCTCTCAAGAAGTAACCATGTTATGCAGATTAGCTAGTGTACATATAGCTGAAGTTTAATAATCGTAGATTAGAAGGAAAAGGAGCTGAAAGCAGTGCTGATACGATAAGAATCAGAATTTTGCCGCGTGATTATGGGACGGACTTTAATTATTAGTATAAATTAATGAAGTTAGGATTCTTATGATAACATTGATTCAAGTTATGCTATTCGGATTTCATGTGCTTATTCACATAGGATTGAGCTCTTGTTATATCACTCTGAGGTTTCCCTTTATAGTTTGCTTGTCTTAGAATTTTATATTTGGTCATAATAAATTGGATTTATCATGGTTAGTCTGGGTCATCAATCTTTACCTTCCCCAGATTTGGGTCGATTAGATGAGGAGGAAGCTTCCCCAGGGGGGAGGGGGATGCGGTAGCCCAGTGATCATGGCAGGAATGTCATGAATTCGAGCCCAGTACCACTAAAGACCCGCCGTGTAGGACAGCGATGCACGTTAAATCTATCGAGAGCTCAAACATCCTCCCGTTGGTGTGGTGTGGTAGTTAAGAGAGGGGGTGTCAGCTCAGGTGTCGTCCACGTCACTTGACCATGGTTCAAAATTACGTGGTCCGTCGCCAAAAGCCCTCGTGTAGCTGAACAATGCAACGTTAATATTCCCTCACTCACTCACCACAGGGGGGGTGCATTACAAACTCATTAAAACATAGAAACATTTTTAAGCCTATCGACTGATATGTCTGTAGATAAGATTGGAATTATTTAGAATTTTAGGACAAATGTCAAGCCGCCATTTTTCTGTTTCGAGATTATTCAAACAATTTCTTTTTGATTTTCTTCTTTTTTGCTATATTCATGTACCGAAAGCTTTTTTTTACTTATATGCAAAGAATCACCGTCAAATAGTGTTACTTTTTGCTGTTTTTTTTAATGTATTCCATTACTCATAATTAGTTATAAGACAACATAAAAATTAAATGTGCGGCAGAGAGATTTAAAGCTGATCCATGTCCTGTATTTTAATTAAAAGTCTGGAAAGTTTGTTACATCGTAAAAAAATTGTATTATGTCCAAGCATTTTAATAAATCACGATAATAAAAGGTTGCTTTGATTTTCTTTATAAACGCATTTTTAAAGTTTTTATTTTTTGCATTATTTATTAGTACGAAAAATTAGTATAATATTTTACTTACAGAAATTATTTTTATTTTGCATTTATGCAAAGAAAACAAATTCAAAAAAGCAATGCCCGGTACTTTAGACAGATATCGATAACTGAGTACATGAGATGTTTAAGATGTACCAGTGCAATATTTTTATTCAACGTCAAAAAGGGCGAATATTGTGGTTTTCTGATCTGGTGGTATGATGGCTACTTAAAAGGCTTTTAACCTTTTCAGTTATGCGGGTTTCTAAATATTCTATTTGTATCTACGAATACTTATGCATCATTACCATAATATTATTCTAGGAAAAAGGTATTATACATAGATACAAAAGAAGATAATACTCTCAAGTTCAGAATGTGGATTTAGCGTTATGCTGAAATATATTTAAATAATTTAACATAAATTAGAAGCGTATTATCTTATGAATATTTTCTCTGGTGTAGTTATATACTTTACAAACACATACAAAATACGTAAATGTTTATGCGTAAGATGTTAAGAAAACATAAGCCATTAAATATTTTACTGGGGAATATAAATATTAGTATTAAAATTAGTTGAAACGGAGAATATATTCAAAGCATTTTTGTATTTATAACTATTGTATCTCGTTTTCATCTTTAAATTTTTGAGATATTTAAAAAAATGGGTAAATATTTTTCTACTGGAAATAAATTGTTAGTAAATATAGTACAAAATAAAATAACAAAAATTAATATCATTTCAATAAATTATACGTAATAGTAAAAGGAAAACATGTATAGAATATGGCAATTTATTTGTATTTGCCTACAAAACTGTTATTGAATGATATACCCATATATTTTTTTAATCTACAACTTTTTTCGGATTTCGAATCTTTTTCTTTCTTTTTTCCATTACCAGTGGCTCACACAAGGAGGGAGGGGGGAAGGGAAGGTCCTCGGGTCCGGAATCCCCATAGCCCTTGATTTCCCCCCCCCCATTGATTATAATCCTATATACACTTGCTAGAAAAAGTCTGCGTTCACTTATTATTGCTTACATGAACAGCGGAAAAAAATTTTAAAACTGGAATTTGAGAGAAAAAAATTTAAAAACTATATTTTTTATTTAATTTTAAGCATTTAGAATAGCAAAAGTAAATTTGGTTTGCTTGTATAGCTTTTAAAATAAAGACAGGTTTGTAGCGGTACGAACAAAAATCAAGTAGAAAATGTCCCGTTCACTGTTTTAGTAGTAACTATAAAAATTATTTAAAAAGGGGATAATGAGCTATTTAGTAGCTGTTTGGTTGACCTAGTCTTTTGAGAACCTCCTGAAGTCGTTTCAGCATTGAACTAACAAATCTTGTGGTTTCTTCAGCACTTATCTTCTCCCATTGGTCCTTAAGAACACTTTTGGCCGGAATTCTCATTTAAGTATAGAAAACAAAGTGCTTCTCTATACAGCCGTTATGCGTCCCATCTTAGCTTATGCATGTCCAGTTTGGGGTTATGCCGCTAAAACAAATATTAATATACTTGATACCCTGCAAAATTCTTTTATACGTATGATCGTCAAAGCCATAAGATACATGCGTAATGACGACATACGTAATGCTCTTAAGATTAAAAGTTTCAAATCTCACATTCAGAATATAGCTATTAACTTTTTAACGATTTAGAAGCTACCAATAATATAAATATGCAAAATTTATCTCAATATACCCCTAATGACAATACAAAGAGACCAAGAAGAATTCTTCTTGACTCCTATAATCCCCCGTAATTCTATTTCCTCGTGCAATTTTTATTGCACACCATAATTGCTAAAATTTAACTTTCTTTATTTTTTGTCAATATTTTTCTCCTGCTCTCTCCACTGGACATGCTCCTCCCCATAATTTAAATCTCAGCCCCCGGGGCAGCCAATCGGAGTCAATGATCACTCTACCCAACATACAATCAGAGAGCAATCTCTTAGCTCTCAGCCAAGCCAAAAAACTCAAAAACTTTCCACCCAGATGAAGAACCATAGCCACGCCTCCAGGATTCCATCGCCCAACCAATCGCCATCATGCCACTCAGCAGAATGTTAAACTCCACTTTTGCCATGCCCAACATCATAGACTCTCACGATATGGGATTGAGGACTGTTTTACAGTCCAGACGCCCAAAAGTAAACGCCTATTCAACGCCTACGCTCCAGCAAATCTCATAGATGTTCAATAGGATTCAGATCAGAGGACTGCGGGGGCATGTGCAGTTAATTTGGCACATTATGCAAGATTCAAAGCTTCACAATTTCAGCGTCGAGAGCTGAAACGTCCTCCTGTTGGTGTGGTGTGATAGTTAGGAGAGGGGTACCAGCTCAGGTGTCGTCCAAGTCACTTGGCCATGGTTCAAAATTACGTGGTCTGTCGCCAAAAGCCCTCGTGTAGCTGAGCAGTGTGGCGTTAATAATCGATCATTCATTCATTCACAATTTAAGCAGTGTACTTAGGATCGTTGTCATATTGAAAACGAAACGATGATCCTAAGCCGAGTTTGGTGACACTTTCCTTTAAATTGTTTTTAGGACATCAAGGTAATCACATTTGTTCATACTTGATTCGATGTACTCCAACTTGCCAACACCATTGCTCGCCATGCACACCCACACCCTGACTCCACCACCACCGTGCTTTACCGTTGGTACTAAATGCTCTTTTTGAAGTACTGTGCAAGGTTTTCTCCAAACCAATTTTCGACCTTTTATGCCGAAGATGCAAAATTTGCTGTCATCAGAGAATATCATAGTCCTCCAGAGCACAGGAGGCTTATGTATATGCACTTTTGCAAAAGCTATCCATATAAGCCGGTTGGTCATTGAAATATAAGGCTTTCTGCGAGCCACTCGGCTACGGTATCCTGCCTTTTTCAAGATTTTTCTTGCAGTAATCCCCCCCCCAAATGTTTTTGTTAAACTTCTCGTGAATGTCTGTTGCTATTTAAGTTGCTGTCAAACGCGGATTTTTCTTCACCATTCACATCATACTTTGTTTTTCTCTGATTGTGAGTTTAGATAGACGACCTAAACGAGGTTTGGATGGGTAAACTCTCGTAGATTTAGAATTATAAATAACACGCTGGATATAGATGAATACTGCTGTCCGACGAATCTGGCTATATCCCGATTACTTTTTGCATCATTCGACATTTTCACAGTGATTTTACGCTCACTGGTACTATTTACCCACCTTTTACTTTCCATGTCCTTGAATTGCTTCGCATCTCACAAAAAAAATACAAATTATTCTGTTACAATTTCCTTTAGCTATTTTACTTGATAACTGAATGCAAAAACTCTTAATCTATAACGCCTGTTGATAAAAATTCCAGGAATCAAGAATATTCAAAGTGTACGCACAGACTTTTTCTGCCTACTATTTGTGTGCGTTGCAACAAAACTCCCGTTACCTTAAGTAGTTTTTATTCAAAATTAATGAATTCGTGCATGCTCAGTGTTTAAATAATAGTTAACAAATTCATAAAATTTTGTTAGAACAAAAATTATATTTCTATTCAATTTTACCTTTTCTGTACGATTACTTATGGGTGAACGCAGACTTTTTCTAGCAAGTATATATAGTACGTAAAACTTAATTATTTGTTATTAATAATTAATTTTGTTAATTAATGCTAATTATTTATTCAATAATTAATTTTTTACTGTTTTTTGTTCCCGAAAATCGACAAAATCAAAAGAATATTTTGAGTCAGGTATTGCAGCATGATACGAGAATGGCGGACTTGCAACCCTGTCCTTCCCCCATTGAAAAATTCTTATGTGCGTCAATGTCAAAATTGGTTTTTTTAAATGAAAAGTTTTGCTAGATGTTGATTGCTGTTGTTGTTGTTTCTAATGCCACCTGTCTGACGTAGTCAGATCGAGGCCCACGAAATTCATCGTGGCAAGGGGCTAGAAGTACGCCTGTCGTTGGCCTTGGCCTTGAGCACCTCACAGGTGACAATGCGAATTATCTTGGCTAAATTCCCCGAAGGGACGATAGATGGCGACACCACCTACCTCCACCTCCACAATTTAGGCTTGGAACTGAATGGGAAGGAAATATTCTTCAGTCCCCTGCACTCGTGATTCAGCCCACAAGACTTTCGGACCCACTGATTTAACGAGCACGTACTCCGTGTGTACTCGGAGGATATTTGGTGGCATCGGGCATCGAACCCAGGCCTTCCGGTCTGGAGTCCGAGGATCTAACCACTAGGCTACCCACGGCCAAAGCACTTTTGATATGGCTTGTGTGACGGGCTCATCGCGTTTCAACTAAAAACTCCTTTTGGGTTCTTTGGGGCCGAAAAAGGCAAATTCTTTCAAACCAAATCCAGAAGCGAAGCGTAAGTATGCAAATTAGGAACCTTTTAAATAGCAGAAGTTTAACGTAAACGTATGACCTATTGGGGAGTGATTAAGCTAGTCTGAGTTTAAGCGCTTAAACTGAAGGAAGAGAAGTAAGCCGAGTGTGAAGCTATCCGTGTCAGAACAATCAAGTCGAGGTGGAATAATATTCACTTCAAATTCCGCCCCAAAGAACCCAAGAGGAGTTTTTAGTTGAAAACGCGATGAGCCCGTCACACTTGTGTAGGTTGAAACATTTTTGGAATCCAATTTTTAGCCTTGTTCATTAACTCAGCCTGCGATGCACTTTTAACTTTAGTTGTAGATTGGTCTTCGTTTAACATGCGGGGAGAACGATGCGTTGACACACCCTATGCATCATAAGATCCTTAGTCAGTATCCATTGAAATGAGGCCAAGGATATTTCAACTGATTCTGCTATTGTTTGAAGCCTGTTCTTACGTGTTCATCCGCAGAAAACTTTTCGATGTTTTCAACGATACGGAATGTCTGAGGACGTCCAAAGCGTTTGTCGTCTTCGACACTTTCCTTGCCTTCTCTGAAACGTCGGTGCCACTCAAATGCTTGCTTTCGAAGTAATGTATCACTGCCGTACACACATGCTTCAACATTTCGTAAGTCTCCGAAGCACTTTTCCCATACGAACGCAAAATTTAATATCCATTATCCGCTCAACAAACGCAATTGTTTCAATCACTGACGACTAAATGCATCCACCTACAACTTATGACGCCGGGTTGAGCCACCGACCGCATGGTTTGTAACAAACTATTTTTTAGAAAAGGGGAAATGTTATCGTAGTCACTCTACTGCAAAAATTTTCCACGTTATAGGCTCAGTTGGAGAACTTGTGAATCCTACCTCATATTAGAAAGTGATATATTAACAAAAAATGATTCAATGGAGAAGTACTCATATAAGTCAATAATTAAAAGGAATGCAAGCGTAATTGGTGTATTTTTGTAAATTAATAAAATGTCTCATATATTTATGTTGTAATTTATTCTTAAATTTTTCGTCCTCCTTTTCACTGTAAGAAAAATGGTCACCTTAATAATACTTTATTCTTTGACTGAGAGGTATGAATTTCTAACGAGCATATAATTTCGAATCCTTTACTATCATTTTTTCTCCCTCTACCTTTTCATTTAGAATCATCGATTACTGATAAGTCTATCTTTTACTCAACTAGAGACTCACTTTTATTCTGATTAATATTTTTAAGCTCTAGACGCATTTATCTACTTTAGAAGTAGATGAATTTTTTGAACACATTCTATTCAAAACTTTTAAAGATGCTTTGTCAATGCGTTAAAAATATTCGAATTTCAATTTTTTTAGGAAATATAACTGTATAATGTCTTAATGGAACTCAAATGAGAGAGTAGTCAGAGCGTTTTCACTACAATAATGCTGGAAGTTCAAGAACTTACGTTTTTGATTCTCCAGATTAAAAGCTGAATTATTTTACTTATTTTTTATTTATTTACATTTATAATGCCCTTTTTGCCCTCAAATTCATTTGTATAGAGATAAAGTATATTTTGTGACAGCTGGGTGGCGTGGTTCGTTTGTCGCTGGCCTTCTGCACCTAAGGTTGCGGGTTCGACCCCGACTGAAGTCGGTGGATTTTTATGATGCAGAAAATTGACAGCGTTCATCTCGTATGATTATACGGCAGGTAAAAGACCCTAGAGTGCCTGTTTGGCTTGGGTGCTCTCGGCAAAATTAAATCCTAGTATACATTTGCATCGTCAAAGCTCGGGTGCCTCCCTCTGTGGAGGAAACTGGGAGTCAAAATTATCTGCGGCGATTGGTATCCGCCAATATGGTGCCGAACTAAAAAGAGATACCAGCTCCCGGAGAATGTACTAGATTTACAATGGTAAAACACCAATCCGCAGCCCATTAGAAATAAAAAAAAGTATATTTTGCCATTATAAGTGTTTATCAATGTCGCACTCTATAATAATGCGAAAACTATTGGCTACGGACCTCACAATTTTGAACCACGTTTAAGTAACGAGGACGATGGCTAACTCACACCCCCTCCCTCCCAAAATTTCCCAAACACTCCAACATGAGAACTTTGAGCCTCGACAGATTAAACGTACATTAGTTCCTCTGCACGGTGCGTCTTTAATGGCTCTAGGTTTTGGTAATACATATTCATGGGGCAATAAGTCCAATACATGCTAAAATAAATTTAACAATAAAGTGCTTAGGTATAAGCACAAAAGTTATGGTCAATGTGATTATTTTTCCAATTAAAAAGGGATATCTGCAAATTTTTAAGTAATGAAAAGCGCGTATATCTCTTCACAGTTGTTAATTACTTAAAAAAAAAGTAATATAAAAATATTTAAGTCAACTCTTACTTAGATCAACAAAGAAAAATTTTATTTTAGCTACTTTTTATTAAATAGTTACAATTAATATAAATATGTACATACAGATGACTGAATCACAAAATTAAGAGGCAATTAATTTTTATTAATTATCATTAAAGTATCGTATTGTCATCCAAAACAATGGTGTATATAAAATTTCAGTTCAACTCAAGGCTTTAAAATGTGAGAAAAAAATCTTTTAAGGTTTTGACCCAAGTCGCTAAAAAATGAAACCAAAGTGGCTGAATTTGTAATTCTTTAAATAATTAGTTTTAATCAATTAATTTTTATTAGTTATATTTGAATTACTGTATTGTCATCCAAAATAATCATGTATATAAAATTTCAGCTCAATTGAGCGCTTAAAAATGTATTTTATTAAAGATTGAAAATTCCACCAAGATAAATAAATAAATATAGAGAGAGTGTGAGCTAATAGTAGGAATTGAAAAAGAAGGGGGGAAATTAAAAATAAGCAGTTTATTTGTACGTAATTACATTTTTTAAATAAACAAATTTGTTCAACCCAGGAGCGGTCGCGAGGGCCACACAGTCACCCCGGGCTCAAGAAATATTTAAATCTGGGAAAACTGTTTATTTGTTACCAATGACCTTGACAATATCCTCCTATATGACAGTCTTCATGGGAATTAAAATGTATTTGTCACATATCTCCCTCATTTTTAGGTAGGGCAAACGTCTTTTTACAGCCTTAAGGTACTTATGGTGACTGAGCGCCCCACGTGACCACTTTTGTTCCATAATATCTTCTATGAACAAACTACATTTTCCCCTTGTGAACGATACAGTGGTTTTGATTGCTGTGTTGTACGATTCATTGTGATGTATAAATGTACATGAGAATGGAATATAAAAAAGGAAATGGGCATCTATATACGATCTCTATTGGGTTCCTTCAAAGAAAAAAATAATAATAAAATAATTTGAGCCAAAATCAAGTTAAGTACTATATATAAAATCCGGCGTATAACGTGCACCTATACTTTCAATCGGCATTTTTCAGTTTTTAGGTATATTCGTAGTATAACGCGCACCTCCTTATTTACGAAGAAACCTGAAATATACATGCGCTATGATGTTATGCTTTGAAGTCCTTTATTCGAGGTATTTATCCAAGCTTTAGAGAATATAGTATACTAAAACCCTTCAAGTTCACAAGGAATGTCATTCCATTTAAATAAACAGTATTTCCATACATGTAGAAGTCTACTTTTTTCTATGCTCATTTCATTTTTTATTTTTAAAGTTCTGATTTTTATAACCAAAGTAAACGCGCCCCCTTAAATTTTGATCTTACTTTTTGTTTTAAAATTGCGCGTTATACGCCGCATTTTACGGTAATTTGTATAAAATTCTAAGAAAGGAGCTAAATTCTACGGTAATTTGTATAAAAAAAATTCTAAGATCGAAACATTTATAAAGCAATTTTTCGATAAATTTTAAATTGACTAGAAAATGAGATACTATCTACATGTTAATATTATCCGACATTGAAAAGAACTAAGAAACAGTGATATTTAGATAATTTTTTTACAATAATACTTAAGAAAAAGAACTTTTGAAGCTACGGTAAATTCTTTAGCAAATCGTTTGTGATTATAAGTAAGCTTGTTTATCTCTTTCGTATTTTGTAAGAAATTATGTAAACAAGTCAAAATAAGTGAAGTGAAGAGATTTGTAGACTTTATAAAAGTTTAAATATCCTTTGAAAAACACGTTTTCTTGAATTTCAGTATAAATATCAGAATCACAAAATTTATTTTTCTCTAGTTACGCTTATCTGATGTTATATATAGAACGTTACCACATACACATGTATTACTAGGATAAAATCTAAAGCAAATCTATCCATAAAATAAGTTATAAATTGGTTACTTACATAATCAAAAGTTATCTCTCTTTTAAAATTTAGCATACAATATATGAAAATAATATATATAAGTAGAACTCACTGTGTTATACAAATATTGTTCATCAAGCATGTTTATTTCCAGAAAAAACATTTTGAAAGATGTTTGTTACAATAATGGCGATTTTAAATTTGGTAAACTCTTTTGAATTTCGTAATTCCTTTTTCCCAATAAAAACAGAATACAATACCAGAAATTAATATTGTTTTTAAAGATTGATTCTTCGTATTTTGTACAAACATCCTGGATTAGTTCCCCTGGATCCCCCCCATCCCCGATAAAAACGAATAGAATACCAGAACTGCTTATTTATTTATCACACAAAAATTTGAGGATTTTGAGCATCTTTCAAATCTAATGGGCATCAAACCCTCGAACTTTCTCGAGCACACATCATTGATAAAAAAAGATGGGAAGAAATATACATTGTATAGAAAAGTTATTCTATATAAAATGAATTGTCAGAGGAATGTATGAACTTGATATGAACTCGTGTCCAAATAATGAAATTTTTTTCACTAAACTTCGTTGTGTGAGAGTTAACATAATACACTACTATTCATTTTAAGTATTATTATGACATAAAGAATAGTTTTTTTAAAGTATTTTCATAAATAAATTATTCTGAGAAATCATAAATTGCTCGTTTCTGTGAAACTTCGTTAATCGGGATCGCTCAGTAGGAATTGAGCTCTAAGTCGTTCAGAAGAAATAAATTGAAGGAGAAACAATAAAAAATAGAACACCTTAAATTAATTACTAACATATTTTTATTATCTTATTTTACTGCGAGTTCAGGTACATAGTATAAATCAAACGATATTTTTCAGAACGACCTGAATATTGAATTACATCGCAAACTAACATAAGCAGACGATAAATAAAAGTTAAACCACGAGGCTTGATCAATAGCTCTATCGGCTTTGACCACATATGTACCAAACAAAAATAATTGTTCGAGGGACAATTCAATTCAATTCACTGAGCTATTTAAACTATGTACAAATTTAAAAAAAGTAACTTCTCATCTGATGGTTTTGTATTTATTAATTATAAAACCTGTTTAAATGTTTATCTGGATTAATCGACGTTCGGTGTAGTGGAATTCAGAATAATGATGATTTATTATACTTGATTCTTTAGATCGCATACAGTTGAAAAAGTAACGCATCTAGAAAGTTTTCCATTTTTTCTCAAGATTTACTTTAAATTAGCAATTAAGTATTTCGATTGTTCAAAATGAAATTAAGAAAATAATAAATCTTGTTGAATTGAAAATTAGAAAAAAGCTTTGCGAAATGGAAAAGTAATCCGCAATTACTTAATATACTACAAAGAAAAGCAATGTTACGACTAAAATCCATAGTTGGTTGACTAAATACAAAGTAGCTTGCTAGAGTATTCTTATTAGTCAAACAATAAAGTAAAAATTATCAACTTATCTCATTTTTAGAACTGCTTCAAATGATAGGCACGGCATCGGAGGTTTTACTATTTTGCCAACTCCTGCGAAATTTATTCTTACGATATTCTCTAGGCGTTTAGAAGACTTTGAGGCCAGTTTCAACTCATCTTATTAAGAACTAATGTACAGGAGAGTGATCATATCAATCACCAATGCACGCAGTTCCACTTTCAAAATGCTGTAAAAACACTAACCACTGGTCATAATGGCCTTAATTTTGAACTCAGCATATTTGAAAAGGGGGGAAACGATATGGCGTGAGAAAAAGTTCTGAAGTAACAGATAGCGTTGCAAGATGGCGCTCCTCCACACATTGCAAAGCCAGAGATGCAACTGCTAAAGAGACATTTTCGAAATAGTAGAATGATCAGCTGTCATTTTACACACACACAACAGCCTGACCTTCAAGATCACCGGGGCCGTAGCCGAGTGGTATAGGTATCGCAACGTGGCTTGCTTTGTCACGGGTTCGAGCCCAGTACCACTAAAGACTCGCCGTGTAGGGCAGCGATGCACGTTAAATCTGTCGAGAGCTGAAACGTCCTCCCGTTGGTGTGGTGTGGTAGTTAGGAGAGGGGGTGCCAGCTCAGGTGTCGTCCACGTCACTTGACCATGGTTCAAAATTACGTGGTCCGTCGCCAAAAGCCCTCGTGTAGCTGAACAGTGCGACGTTAATATTCAATCAATCAAGATCACTGGACCTCAACCCTTCTGGATGTGGGATTATCTTAAAAATGTAGTGTTCAGTGTCTCGATTTCAAATTTAGCTGATTTAAGGGCACGGATTGCACAACACATTCACAATGTGACCCCTGAGTCACTCATCTCTGTTGTTTCAACTTGTGGCGAAAAATGGTGGTGGAGTTGCATATTGAAAAAAGTCTTGCTCAAGTCTAGCCATAGTTAACAGGCGTTTTCATTATTGCTTTTTATGCGGCTTTTGGCCCAATGACAATTAAAAACCGATTTTTCCTATCCAATTTGGCACGACCTTGTCGTGATAGATTGTCCTTTCACAGATAAGTCTGCCATAGCTGTTGAATGACTTGCAAGTAATTTTTCTCCTCATAGAACAGAAAGAGCCAAAAATATTGAACAGTATAGTTGGCTTAATGTGGAACTCATGCCACACTAAGACGTCAAAATTCGATTCAAAATGGCACTTGCAGCCGAATCCACTTTCACTATGCCGCTTACAGTGCCATCTATTGATACACTTTGGAACTTATGTCATATCGTTTCCCCTATTTTCAAATATATTCAGTTCAAATATGAAGTAATTATGAACAGTAATTAATTTTTTACAGCATTTTGAAAATGACGTTTTAACTACAATATCCCTGTATATTTTTACTGTCTCCATTATAGTTTGGTTCAAAAACATTTATGTAGAAAGAAATAATTTGAAAATACAACAAAGCTGCAACATGAAACTCTTAAGAATGGGTCATATCAGGTTCAAATATTTAAACGTAATATAAAACTAATTCAATATTTCTTCGATTCCAAAAATTAAATGTTAATAACTTCGACTTTGCACAGCCAATGAACAAATAAAGTCTTGACATTTAAATATCATTAAATTGCTTTGTATGTACAGAGTTTTCCAGTGAAGCCTTTAGATATATGTTCTCATTTATTAGATGGACATTTATTTTTTTTCTAGATTCTACTATTCATTGTCCTCTGAAGATCCTTATAAATTACGCTAATTAAGTAAACGTACAAAGTTTATTAGCGATATAAACTCATTTATTTATATTCAATTATATTTTACGAGAAACCTGATAAAAGAACAAAAAAAAAAAAAAGACTCATAAAAGTGAACGAAAAAAAGTTGTGGAAGAAAAAAAAAGGTTTTATGCTTTCAACTGCTTTCCAGTACCATGTATGGTCACTGGCCTCAAATCCGGAAGTTTCTACGAAAATGTGGTTCGTTTGCAGATATGTATTTTGTAATTTAAATATTCACTTTTCATGTGGAACACACTGGTCGTGATAGCATATTAATTGCTACTTGACTCTCCAGAATCAGCTGCAACGACCAACTTGCCAATTTCATATGCGAGCTGAACAAACAGATGTCCTGTTTACAGTCTCATTGCAATACGGTTGTCGTAAAAGCTGGGGGACACAAGAAAAGGGAAATGAGATTTACAACATGATTCACTGTCCGTTTACTGTCGACAGTTGTTCTTTACGAAAACAGCATGATCATTCTGGAATGATTGTCGTGAGTTGACTCTTCGAGGGAACCTGACAAAATTATTTCGTGCTGTGATGGATGGCTCATTGCGTACTCGTGATGATGCTTTTGGTAAAATACATAGTAGCAAACTATTGTTATTAGAAAACTATTTATATTGAAAAGTGGGGCGTGTTTTTCATTCAACTTAAACATGATCGGAATAGTTTTTTTCTTTTTAACAATCAGCCTGAGGAAGGATCTTGAGCTGTGACCAGGGGCGTAGCTACCTCCGTATCAGTGATACGGGGCCCTCAATCAACAGGAGCCCCAAAATGCCTAAACAAAAAATCGCAAAATGTTAAGGGCCCCCAAAAGAGCCTTCAAGGAATTTTGATACGAGGCGCACTGAAGACTAGCTACGCCAGTGGCTGTAACCTCAACAATTTGAACAATGGACATGTACAACGCAAATGCTTAGCACGAAAATGCTTGAGACAGTGGCGTAACGTGCACCTCCGCATCGTGGGGGGGAGGATTCTAGGGGGCCAGAAGCTTGACGGACGTCAAGTACATACTCTTTGTAAGATCCGGCTTGGGACCCCAAACCTGACTTTATGGGGGAGCCCTAATATTCTCCGTAACGCCACTGGCTTAAGACGAAATATTGGTTAACACGAAATAATACAAAGATCCCGACAAACTACTATGTACTTTGATGCATTTTTCTCTTAACACGAAGCGAAAATCGCTTAACACGAAAAGTTTGTGACGGAGCTTTACCGTGTTTTTCTACTAATCCTCTTGGGAAATCTTTGGTGCCAGCATTGAGTTATTTCACAGCCAATCCTCTCAAGAAGAAACCGTGGTATTCAGATTAGTTGGTAGATATATAGAGGAGGTTTTGTAATCGCGAGGAAGAAGAAAAAAGGAAGCTGAGATGCTGAACGCCGTGAGCTGATGGTAAGGATTTAAAAACTTAAAAGCGTAATTATAGAACGGGCTTTAGCGAGTCAAAGAAATTAAGGAAGATTGAGATTCACAGGATAACGTTTCTAAAAGTTAAGCAGTTAGGATTCCGTTCGTTTATTTACGTAGAATTTCGGGTTACTTATGTCACTCCTGATTCCCTTCCTATAGTAAGACTTGCTTTGTGTAATATATTTGGATAATAATAAATTGATTTTATTATGGCTAGAGAGAGAGAGAGAGCCTGGGTGATCAATTCTTACCTCCCACAAATCTTGGTCGTGTAGACGAAGAGATGGTACCCCCAGGTAGGGGGTATCACAAGTTTTCTCTTAAGGGAATGAAGAAAATACGGAGAACACCAGTCGGATTGTGGACTTTCCTACTGTATCATGGGAAGAATTCGTTACAGTAGATGATGACAATGTGTGTACAGCACCAATTATGGCAGACAGAGTCAATTCAAAGCACAAAAAATATCATGATTCTGACGACGAAAATGAAAAGAATAATGCAGCTCCTGTTCCCACAACATCGGAAATGATGAACATCATGAAAAGTGGGCACAGTTATTTAGACACACATTCCACAATTATAAAATGGATGAAATCGAACAATTTGTTGACAATTTGCTGTTAAAAAGACAATACAAAAAAAATTTCAGATTATTTTTAAAAAAACTTAATAAATGTTTTGTTTTTCAAAAAAAACTTTTAAAATTTTGAATTAAATTTCTTTAAGTTTTTTTTGAATATTTTTTATTTCATTGATTTTTATTTAATACACTCATTTATACATATCTATGTAAATAAAATGTACTGTAATAAACTTAATTTTGTTGAATATATTTATGTTGTAATATCCTTTAACACGGAAAGATATTTCAGTCCTCTCAGTTTCATGTTGAACGATTTTCACTGTATATGAGAAAAGCGACACACATGTTAATTCAATCACTCATCACAAAACTTCCAGAACTATTAGACCTACAGACTTAAAAATTCGTAGGCTTGTTCCTTTTGTTGAGTGGAGATCCACTAGGAACGAGTTTTGGCAGAAACTGATCCCAAAGGAAGGGATGGAGCCTTACAGACAAAAACTGCCGTTTTAAAAATTTTTAGACCAACAGACTTGAAATTCGGCATGCATGTTTGTTTTGTTGAGAAGAGATCCACCGAGTACGTTTTTTTTTATGGAAAACGACCCAGAAAGGGGCTTGAGAGGTAATTTTATATACAAACAATTAACGTTTTTGAATTATTAGACCTACAGACTTCCAATGTGGCAAGCATGTTCTTTTGTTGATTATAGATCCACCAAGTTAGGGTTTTGTAGAAAGCTACTCCGAAAGATTTAAGGGCATTATAGATAAATATTGCAGTTTTTGAGCTTTTAGACCTAAACTAAACTGTGCCATGAGGGCCAAGGCCTACTGTGCCCATCTCAGTATTCGTGAGCTTGGGCGCTGAGGTGCAAGAGCAGGTGTTTCGGTCGGGAGATCAGTCGGACGTAAAACCCCCACTGTTTACTTCTCAATCAAGCTTGGTACTTATTACTGCAGGGAGCTTGAGGCCTACAGACTTCGAATTTGGCAAGCATGTTTTTTTTGTTGTGCAGATATTCGTTAAAAACGGGTTTTGCGGAATTTTACTCCCAAGAAAAAAGAGCAGAAATCAAGAAATTAATGAAATTCAAATAAGTATATACAAAAGCAAATATATACCGGTTATCAATCGGCGATCTAATGCTTATTGGCCTCATAATTGCATTATTTAGTCACAAAAAAATATCTGATCAAGGTTTTTTTTTCCTGCGTGGTGGCTAGATGTTATAGCCACTGCACACTTAGGACCTTTAACTTACTTTTCAGGACAGAAATAATTAATCATATAACAATAAACTTTTTATGAAAAATTGACATTTATGTAATAACTATTTCAATAACAATTAAATACAAAGTGTAAGTGTAATTAAATAATAATAGAATAATTGTACAACATAGAATACTTATTAAGAATATATATAGAATACTTAGAACATACATTGAAATTGGTATATATCCACATTTTATATTTCATTTAATTTTAGTATAAAAGGTTAGAAATAAAGTAATATTTTTGAGAATTTAAATTAGTTATTTCACAAATTTGATGAACTATTTACTGTGGAACTTTATAATATGCAAAGATTATTTCCGTGTAGAAAAGCTGTAATGAAAGATTTTTGAACCCGAGTATCTTGTACCACATATTGTAAACAAAGTTTGTTTATATTTACGACCCCCAACATTCTCACATGATTCTAAGTGTGCAGAAAAGCGAAAATTTCTAGGTCATTTTTCTGTTCTATGTGGGCAATGGATAGAGCCTTTAGCCACATATAAAAGCTTTCCAAAAACCTAAATAAAACCTTTTTTTAATTGAAAATTTGCTTAATTCATTCAGATGAGAAAAAAGTATACTTAAGACATGTCGAAGTTTTTTCCAAAGATCAGAAATTTTATTTATAGTAATCAAAATGCAATTTGTAGATTTACACCGAGAAACACTGCTTTTAACTACCCATCAGGGGACATGAAATGTAAAAAAAGGTATCGTCTTGCCATCTGTATTGATTTTTATGCGTTTTAGCTTCAATTAACTCATGTGGATGGACTAAATATCCATCACCCGTTTGGAGAAAATTTTTTTAATATGTGGCTAGTCCAGTGTTTCTCAAACTATGGGGGGTGCCCCACAGGGGGGCACGAGCATATCGAAAATAAAAGGTCAAAAGAAATTAATTTATATGGAATGAAGTAAAATAAAATACTTTCTGTCATAATAAAAAAATACAGATTTCATTGATATGATTTATATATATCATCTGATGAAAAAGCATCATCAAAAATAAAGATTCTACTTTAAACGCTCATTAGCTATTTTCGATCCTATAACTAAATAAAAAAATATTTTGTATGCTTTGCTGTAAACATACGATGAGAGATTTTTTTTATTAAATTTCTTTTAACCTAAAATATTACTTTTGCTGACCTTTGAACTTGCTTGTATGGTTATCAGCGTCTCTTTTTTTAGGGAAGTTGTAAATTATATACTTCTGTTGCGCTTTTTTCAATGTTAAAGAGTTTTGTGGTTTATGGATAAGCATATTGAGCACTTTGAAGGATTATTTGGTCAAGATTTATTTTTATGAGTATTCTGAAACATATAATGCATAATTAAAAACGTTTTAAACAATTCTTTTTTAGAACTAATATCCATATTTTTATATTGAGTAAACTTTTAACACGAGAGTGATGCGCATAGTCACCCCAGGATCACAAAATCGTTAATTCTGAGAAAACTGCTTATTTGTTACCAATAACCTTCACAGAGAATCCTCCAATATGACAGTCTTAATACGAACTAAAATGAATTGATCACATACCTCCTTCTTTTTTGGAAGTGGTAAACATTTTTAGAATCTTAAGGTACTTGTTTTGAACGAGTTCCCGGCGCGACCACTTTTGTTCAAAAATATTTTCTTGAACATGCTGCATTTTCCCTATGAATAACTTAGTGGTTCTAATTGTGATGTTGTACGACTGATTATGGTTTATAAATGTAAATGAGCAGAATATAAAAAAGAAATGGGCATCTGTGATCCCTCTGAAAGAAAATTAAAAACTGATCAAACAAGGGAAACATTTGCTGAAATGCATATTAATCATGATAGTGAAAGTAAATTTGAGAAAAGCAATGAACATGAAAAGGAAAATTTTCAATAGCTACATTAAGAAATCCATCAAGAAAAATATGAAGCCATAAATGTATCACACGATCCACTTCGCCCTGTCAAAAAGACACAAGCAAGAAAAAGTTCGACAGGATATTTGTCGATCATCAAAGGACATTAAAACTACAATAACGTGAACAAAATGTGACAGTTTTGCTTGCAAATAACATTCCTGTAATGTTGGTGAAAAGTGTCTGTGATTTGTGTCCTTTATTAAGGTCACGCACATGTGGAACAATTTAGTTCAGTTTTGGATTTTTTTTCTCAAATTATCAAAGAAAAATTGAAAAAAACCTTGAAATAGGTAAGTATATTTTCTCTTAGTTAAATTACTCGCTGAAATTGTGATTTTTGTTGTGTATACTAAAAATTATTATAAAAAAAAGAATTGGGGTGAGTCACTCCGCGGGACCATTAACGTTAGTATCGAGTGCACACCTTATCCCGGGCTCAAACATTTTGAAGTTTTTTCGCTTTAAATATTAAAAATAACACAATTGTTATTCTCATTGGAATTTTACATTCTTTTTTATTATTTAACATAAATTCTAAATGCTAATTCTGCGAGGCTTAAAATTGCAGTGCGTTCAAAACTATTTATAATATTAGTATTCATTTCAAAAAATCATTTTACATTTTTGTATATATTGTCGTGCACTTGCTTTTACTCTCCTCACAATTAAGATATTATATCAAGAATAATGTACTATTATTTTTTTAAAAAATAAACTCATGGGATGAGTGGGTACTTCAGCCAGTGTAAGAACAAGTTTAAGAATTATTAGTGACTTCCATGGGCTTATCTTGCAGAGCAAAGTTTTTCAAAGGAAGGCTAAAAATTAGAAATCGACTCTCTGAGTTATTTTTCGATATTTAGCTGAGATCTATATTTTTTCTTCAGAGCAGCCATCACAGAAAAGCCGGATTCACAAAGGTATGATGTTGAAAATGGTAATAGTACACGAAATGCTTTTGTTTTCAGTGCAGAAAGTTCAGCATCCACCTCTAACCAGAATTCAAAGAGTGATTTATTTCAAAATTGCCCTTTAATCTCGTCACTCGATGTGAAATCTATGAAGATCTCTTTTTCGGCAGTTAGCCCTCCTGAAGTATTCTGAAATGGATCCCTAACCCATTCGTAACTTGCTATCAATTTGCCCTCGTCTGTGTTGATGCTTTATTATCGCCAAATGCTCGCTGCTATTTAAAAATATATCTTTGATTTTGTTTTAATCCACTGCTGTAAAATCGTAATACCGTGAAATACAACTAACGCGTGAATTATGAAATGTACATTCAAGACAGATTCGGTAGCCAATCGACTCGACCAAGACTGACTGGAATTGTACGAGGTACAGCATTTTTTTATATGTTTTGTGCAGACGTCCATTAGGTTGCCCAGACTCACGTGAACGTTCGCGAGAATGCCAGATGTATTGGATATGATAGAGAGCAACATAGATTAGACTATTTTTTAACGACATTCTACTTTTAGAAATGGATTAAAAATTAGAGAAAGAAAAATAACATAATTATTAACCTATTACTTTAAAGTAATTTACTTAAAATATATATTACTTAAGAGTAACATATATACAAAATTTAATACTTATCTTATTAATTTGGGGAGCGATAAAAATTATGATTGAAAATTGGGTCACGAGTATTGAAAGTTTAAGAAGCTCTGGGCTAGGCGTATTAGCCACAGCCCGCTAAAGGGTTAAAGAAACCTTACCAACTAAGAACGGTGATGTATAACCACCACCCACAGAATCAAGGTAGAGCTGTCAATCCTCCTAGAGTTCTGACAGGGTTAGAGTTTTTCTGTGTTGAAACAATTTAAGCCGCAGGGTCCATTTCTTAAGACGCACGTGTTTCGGCTTGGTATCTTGTCAAGCCTAGCCTGCCTACTTCGTAGTAACGGTATTATGAATAGAGACCATCTTAGATGGTGCATTGCAGTTCGGGGAAACACTGAGATTGAGCGATATTGGCTTGCTAGACTGTGCATGAGTCAAAGGTTTTTATTCTTTCGTTTTTAGTACTATTGTGGGTTTTTTTTATATATGTCATTTACCTATCATTGAAAATATTTTCTTTTTTGAGAAAATTTTCTTTTTGTAGAAAGGAAGAAAAAGATTACTTATAACTTGTCTGCACAGTTAATTTTAGAGGCACGCGCAGTTGCCCACAAGACCGAAACCAATGTTGACAAACTTAATTACTTAAGCTTGGGGTATAATAAGGAAGACACCAGATTGATGCTTGGTTACGTAATTGAAGAAAAGAAAAGAAAGAAGCGGAAGCAAAGCGTAAAGAGGCAATAGAAGATAACAGGCAATGAGGGGAGTTCGAAACAAAAAATTGAGAATTACATTAAGTCGGATTAATCGATCCTAATGGAGAAGCGCGCGCGTGCACCCACGCACACACACCAAGAAACGAATTGAAAAATTTTTATCGCCCTATTTTGATTCAAATATCAAATATATATGTGGGAGTCCGAATAAATCTTCGAATAAAAATCAGACTCTTCAGAAGGCGGGATTTTAGATTGGCGAGGTGGCTTGTCTAGGGGTAAGTATTTAAGGGTGAGTGATGAATTAATTGAATCAAAGTCATTTAAACACAGATACTTCATTTAAGTAAAAAAAAAATTTATTTAAAATTAAAGGGAAATGTTTACAAAAAGGGATATTTACAAAGAGAAAGACATGGAGGAATTAGGTTAATTAAAAGTTGAGTTATACATTTAGAAGACGGGGAAATTACCTTTATCATTCTTGGACGTTAGGACTGGTGGTGCCGCGCGGAAATGCGGTAAAGACGCGACGTGTTGAACAAGCAGTGATTAGTAGGCCTCTGCCGAAAAATTATTCAAGCCGGAGCTACGAAAGCTCACTAGATGGCGCTGCTTCGGAATGCAGTAATAAATAAAATTGAGATTTATGGTCCTCTGAAAAGAATATCACTCAACCTTTTAACAAAATGTTTCAAAGGGAAAATTCTACATATATTTTTAAATACATAAAATCTTTGAAAATTATAATAAATACAGTTATTCAACTTTTATTAAAATGCAACTTAAGACCTCACAATGGTTATTATTATCAACAAATTAAAGTTGACTAGTGCGCAGGGACGTTTTAAGCTTGGGATCAAGACCCCGTTTTGTGTTCTTGACACGGTTTCAGTAAGATCATGATCCGAATAATTTTAATTGTCGAATGTTAATGTTAATTTCCGAAAAACTGAGACTTTTTTTACAACTGCATAACCAACTGGCAATATTGCATTATTATGTCTCATCTGTTGCCCGTGTCTAGGCCTAGGTCTACTGTCGGGCTTCCTACTCAAGCATACTAAAGGGTGTTTTTTTAGAGGTATAGAACTTTAAATTGCAATAAAACAACGATGTATTATTCGATTGACATGAATTTTTTTTATTCGAAAGATAATCTTGTGGCATTACATTTTAAATTAGATTTCTGGCATAGGACTGCCACGGCTGGCTCGGATGTAGTCCAATCTGGACGTCCAATTTTCAATGACTTTTTCCAACATTTGTGGCCGTATATCGGCAATAACACGGCGAATGTTGTCTTCCAAAAGGTCAAGCGTTTGTGGCTTATCCGCATAGACCAATGACAGAAAATAGTCTAGTGGTGTTAAATCACAAGATCTTAGAGGCCAATTCACAGGTCCAAAACGTGAAGTTAGGCGGTCACCAAACGTGTCTTTCAATAAATCGATTGTCGCACGAGCTGTGTGACATGTTGCGCCGTCTTGTTGGAACCACAGCTCCTGGACATCATGATTGTTCAATTCAGGAATGAAAAAGTTAGTAATCATGGCTCTATACCGATCACCATTGACTAACGTTGTGGCCTTCATCGTTTTTGAAGAAGGATTCCACCAGCCCATAAAGCGCACCCAACAGTCAGTTTTTCTGGATGTAACGGTGTTTCGACATACACTTGTGGATTAGCTTCATGGTCGATTGAAAGGTGGTTTTTGGGCCTAGATTAGTGAGGTTTTGTGTCACGCACATTTATTTGTAATGGATTTGTGAGGTATTTGATAACGTATTCTATATACTGTTTACTTAAAAGGTTCTCATGTAGGATCTATTTTTGCATAGGGTTTCAGGGTCTCAAGAAGTCTTAAGACGTCTTTACTAGTGAGTTGCGTCGAGGTGAGCCTGATTTGCCGCGGTATCCTATTGGTCAAGGTAACCGACTCATAGCTGGCATGTTATGAGTTGGAGCCTAGTACCGCAACTGACTAGGCTCGAACCCTCTGTGCAGGGGAGCGATGCACGTTAAATCTAGCGAGAGCTCAAACGTCATCCCGTTGGTGTGGTGTGCTAGTTAGAAGAGGGGGATGTCAGCTCAGTCCTGGTCACTTGACCATGGTTCAAAATTTCGAGGTCAGTCACCAAAATCCCTTGAGTAGCTGAACAGTGCGATGATAATATTCATTCACTCATCACCTGGTTTGTCGAGTTGTGGATTCGAGACATTAGTGCCTCTGAAGACCCATTGTATAGAGGGGTTAATGTACGCCAAATCTATTGAGGCTCAGCTTCGTGTGGAAATTCGGAGAGGGGTGTAATTTATAGGTGTCGTACATCACAGTTTAAAATCACGAGATCCGTCGCCAATAGAAAGAGAGAGTCCTTATATTACTTCACAATGCCGCCAATAAATATCTACATTACAATAAAATTGATAATATAGGTTTTAATTCTTATTGCATGCAAAGATACATAGATGATTTAATTATTTTTAATAAAACTATAGAAGATATCCTTAGTTAAATTTTTTTTTATCCTAAATATTTTAATTCAAATCGATCAAAGTAATTATGATCCAAACAAGGCATATTTCTTTTATTTACAATTAAATATTGATTGTCATATTTAAATTTTTAACATTTATGATAAAAGAGAGGCTTTCCATTTTAACACTGTTGAAATGTCTTTTATTAAATCCGCAATCTCCATCTTTAATTGTATGCAACGTAATAATAATCCAATAACAGAAGTTTATTGTGCAAACAGTTTCATAATTATTGTTTAGAGCATAACTGTTCTATTTTTACTTTCTTGGTGGATATATTTATTTCAAAAACATATAAATAATATAATAGTTTTATTTCTTGCACAATTTACTTAATATTTTTTTATTAACACTTTTAATTCAAATTTATCGTTTTGTTAAACTCTCTTTGGAAATTGTTAAAACAGTTTTAGACATTTTTCATAGATAGCGCCATGACCATGTATAGTAATCAGTTGGAATTATCATTTCATTTTTTTGTTCATATCCATACTCCATTTTGTTCTATTTCTTAATTTTACTTTTTTGGTGTTTTAGTTATGGTTTTGAATTTCTAATTACTCCTATTCATTTGATTTTTATACAATACTTTACCTATTTATAGATAATATTTTGTTTTCTAATTTGTTCTTATTCCTCTCCATTCTGTTTGAAATACATATAAATTAAGACTTATCTGTTATTTAATGTTTATGTTTTTCATTCATTCATTTATTTCTTGTGCTATTAGATATAAATTTTCCACTAACGAGAAAAGTTTTGGATCTAATAAAGTATATTTAACTTAACATCACAGCTCGAAATCTGTGACAGCTGTAGGAAGTATAACAGTTTCGTATTTTGGTCTAGTATGATTTTTTCTTCTTATCTTGTAAAATATCTCTTGTACTAGGCTCAAATTTTTTGAATTTAACTCCTTCTGATTTGTAGGATTTTATTTTTACTTACATTTACTTCTAAATCATCATTAATTCATTTTATAATATATATATATATATATATATATATATTGAATAATTCCTTGGAAATTAGTTTAAGGAAGGAACGAGGTTCCTTCTTATTTATCGTGAGAAGTGGGTATGGATTATGGATATATATAAAAATAATGAAAGAAAAAGAGCATCTCTGGTTAATTTTAAAAGTATATGATATAAAAACCAGCTTAGTCTTGATTACTTTTCACAGGATAATTATATTTCTTGATTTTGATTTAAATAAACAGCATCTTTTGACGTGCCGCGTTGCGTGGTTAGACATTCTTCACTACAACACGGTTGAATGAAATAACAATAAACATTTATTAACTTTAAAGATAAAAGATTAAATGAGCAATTAAGAGGTAAGTTTCCAAAAACTACAACACATGGTAAACCAGGCACGCTACAAGAATAACAGATCAATTCAGTTCAGTTTTGGAGTCGTTTTGTTGAGCTGTAAGGTCGCTGCATACTCCCCTTCCAGTGTCAACGATACCTAGTTGGAAGATGAACTTTGCGACCAGAACGTGTAGATGGCTGGGTAGGCGTTGAAGCTGTTGGATCATGTTCCACTGTAGCAGGTGTTGCATTAGGTTCCACAGTAGCAGGTGTTTCATTCTTGGTTTGAGGTAGTTGCAAGTCCTCAGTGTTAAGAAAGAAGGCAGGTTTGCATCTATCAATAGATACAGATACCCGTTTACCATTGATGTCAAGGAAAAACACTTTATCCTTCCTTTGTAAGACTTTGAAAGGGCCATCATAGGGTTGTTGAAGTGGACGACGTAACATGTCTCGACGAAGAAAAACATGTGTTGCTTCCAACAGTCCTGGATGGATAAAAACTGGACGTTTGCTATGGTGTTTTGGTGGTTTAGGGTGGAGTGATTGCATGATTGACTTAAGTTTCGAAACAAAATTCACAACATCATCATCTGGCTTGGAAGAGTCAAACATCTCCCCTGGCAATCGAATAGTGGTCCCAAAAACTAATTCAGCTGGGGTACACAGAATATCTTCTTTAAGAGAAGCTCGTAGACCAAGTAAGATGATAGGGAGTATTTCTGTCCAACGCTCAGTAGCATGGCACTTGATTGCACTTTTCAATGGGCGGTGCAATTCTTCGATCATCCCATTAGCTTGAGGGTGGTATCCAGTTGTACGACACTTTTGAACACCAAGTAGTTTGCTAAGAGCTTTGAAGAGCGAGGACTCAAACTGCCTGCCCCTTTCGGTTGTGAGAATTGCAGGAGTTCCAAAACGAGACACCCAAGAGGAAAAGAAGACCTCAGCCACAGCCTCAGCAGTTATGTCTTTGAGAGGTTGGGCCTCTGGCCATTTCGAAAAACGGTCAATCATTGTCAGGCAATAGGTGTTGCCATTTGATGGAGGTAGAGGTCCAATGAGATCCAGATGAACATGATCAAAACGTTGGGAAGGTTCTTGAAATGATGAAAGATGTGATCTAGTATGACGATGAATTTTGGATTTTTGGCAAGCTAGGCAGTGTCTTGCCCTCTTAGCTACATCTGATGAGATTGATGGCCAAACAAAACGCTGCTTCATCAAATGTACTGATCGACGTATGCCAGGATGGGATAAATTATGTATAGCAGAGAAAACATCTTGGCGATGCTGTTTTGGGATGTAGGGTCTGGCTGTGCCCGTTGATAGATCACACATAATTTCAGTAGACGAATTGGGAAAAGTTACCTTTTTGAGTTCCAAGGAAGTTCCAGATGCTATTAGGGTGTGAAGCTCCTGATCAGTCTGTTGTGTCTCAGCAATACAGTCATAGTCAATTTGACCTGGGAAGGTGATTGCAGAAACACGAGAGAGAACATCAGCAGCAATATTGTCAGATCCTGGAATGTGTACAATATTTGTGGTGAACTCAGAGATGAAATCCAGCTGACGGATCTGCCGTGGAGAACACTTGTCACTTTTTTGCCTAAATGCATAAGTGAGGGGCTTGTGGTCAGTAAACACTGTGAAATCTCTAGCTTCCAGCATATACCGAAAGTGTCGGATAGCCGAGTAGATAGCAAGGAGTTCACGGTCGTGTAGGCACTGTAAGACTTTTCAGATGAAGTAAGTTTTCTGGAAAAGAAAGCCAATGGCTGTAGCTCAGAGTCCACAACTTGGTGAAGTGCACCTCCTATGGCATAATCAGAGGCGTCCACATGAAGAGCAAGCGGGGCAGAAGGTGAAGGATGAGCAAGAAGTGCAGCATCAGCAAGAGCTTGTTTACACCTCTGAAATGCTGTAATTGCCTCAGAAGACCAGTTTAAAGGTTTTGAGTCCTTCTTACCTTTAGAACCTTTTAAAAATTCACTTAAAAGATACTGTTGTTCAGCTGCTTTGGGCAAGAAACGTCTATAAAAATTTAACAGTCCTAAAAATTTTCTCTCAGAGAGCCAACAGTCTCTGGTTGTTTGTAATCAAGAACTGCTTGAACTTTGTCAGGCAATGGCTTAATGCCATCAGGAGTGATAAGGTGGCCAAGGAAAATGAGTTCAGTCACACCAAATACACATTTAGATATATTTAGTTTTAAACCATATGAGCTCAGTCTTTGGAATATAGTTCTTAAGTGAGAACGATGCTCCTCAGCATTTTCTGAGTAACACAAAATATCATCCAAGTAGACAAAACAAAAAGGAAGTCCTCTTAGTACTTCATGCATGAATCGCATAAAGGTTTGTGGTGCATTCACAAGGCCAAAACACAAATGGGTATATTCGTAAAGACCCCATGGAGTTGTTACAGGTCTTAGGAATATCACACTCAGCTATAGGGATTTGGTGGAATGCCTTAAAAATGTCTATTTTGGAAAATATCCTCTTGCCATGTAGTGCATGAGCAAAGTCATTCAAATAAGGCATGGGGTAGCTGTCGAACTCAGTAACAGAATTCAGCTGCCTGTAATCCCCAACAGGTCTAACTGTAGAGTCAGATTTGGGCACAACATGAAGAGGAGAACTCCGGGGACTTTTGGAAGGTCTAATAATGCCTTGAGCAAGAAGAAATTCAAATTCTACCTTCACTGCATCATACAGTTTAGGGTGTAGCCTTCTAGGCCTGACAGTGACTGGTGGGCCAGTAGTAATAATATGGTGGACTGTGCCATGTGATGCTGATTTGGAAATTAAAGAAGGGTTGCTGAGGTCTGGATATTCTTCTAAGATGTTTTTAAAACTAATGTTTGCATTTACAGTGAGGATTGAGGGCTGTACAATATTTGAAAAAAAACCACAAGGAGTGAAAAGAGAAGTTTCCACATCCATCAACCTTTTTTTCTTAAAGTCAATTAAAAGGTTGAAGTGCTTTAGAAAATCAGCACCAATTATAGGAGATGATACATCAGCAATTATGAAAGTCCAGATAAAAGGTCGCCTCAGACCCAGGTTCAGTTCCTTACGGACCATACCATAGGCTGGAATTTTGGTATTATTAGCAGCAAATAAGGAGAAGTTAGACTGAGGTGATTTATTCATAGTTGGAGAAGGTGGGATGACACAGATTTCACTTCCAGAGTCTATGAGGACTTTCTGGCCAGACTTGCGGTCTAATAAAAATAACCGGCTGGTATGTTGCGAGGGCTCTGCCATTCCAGCTATGACAGAGCTTACTCGTTTTTTTGCACAAATGCACAAGGTGAAACACACTTGCGGGCCTGCTCTTTATAACGGCGATGATAGTAGCAGATGCCACTTCCTCTATTGACACACCTAGAGCGTGAATGTGATCTCCGGCGGTCAGAACTATATCGTTAGTGGCGAGAGGAATTGCGCTCTCTTGCCAGTTCAGCAACTTGTAGAGACAGCTCTTGGATCTGCCTGGCGAGAGAGTCCATGGTTGGCTGAGCACTGCATGAAGATGACTGGAATGGTGGAGGAACAGTTGTGGCAGCACAGATAGTCGAGGACGCACCAACAATCTCAGAAACCTTATCAGCGATGATAGCCAGTTTATCCAAAGGCTCTGAGGATGCAGACAAAACAGTCTGGATATGTGGTGGTATTCTTTGAAGCCACAAACTTTGCAGAAAGTCATCCTGGAGTTGGCCATTAGACAGCTCTTTCATTTTTCGCAACAGGTGGCTGGGCTTCTCATCTCCTAGCTGAAGGTCAGTAAGCAGTTTCTTAATTTTTTGAGTCTCCAAGTCGCTAAATTGGGTGATGAGACGCTGCGAGAGAGTATGATATTTGTCACTGTTCGGAGGGCTTAACACAATGTCCGACACGTAGGAGAGAGTCTCAGCATCCAGGTTCGCAACCAAAGCAGAATACTTAGTATCATCACTGGAGATACCACTGAATGTGAATGCATGGTCGCATTGCGCAATCCATAGACGAACGTTCGATTTCCAAAACGGCGGCAGCCGCAACACAATACGAGCGACTTCAACGGTTTCACTAGTCATATTGTTGAATAAGCAGGAAGCGAAACGAATCTCTGAGCAGATGCTCCAAGTGGCCTTGAGAAGAAGGAGGAAAAAAAAAAAATCTTTCGCTACACACGTACTGATCATCCGTAGTAGAAGAATTTGTATTGCATTCGCCAGTAGTACAAAATAGCTTACGTGTTTTTAAGTCCAAAAGGGGTCGCCAGAGCACCACTTCATTTGCTATTAGTTTGTGAGGAGAAGGAATTTCGTCAAACGCATGTGACTTTTTAAGATACGGACTTGAATAGCAATTGCAATATAATTTAATAAAGAGACAGATATTCAGTCTAATTTTAAATCCCATATTAAACCAAAGGATATCAATTCAAAATGGAAAAGATGTTTGTATAGAAATTTTTTTGTATTGTTGCTCTATTTTATTCTCCACCCATGTAGGCTGAATTTAAAATATTATTTAAAAAATATTATGCATTGTGCTATATTAGTATCTTTGTTATTTATTAAATACTAATCACATTCAATGCTTATCCTGAAGGAAAAACCCCAGAGTATGCTTTTGGCCAATAAAACAAGCCGAATAAATTTTTAAATGACTGTATTTTAAAACAAAATATGCTTCAAAGATGAATACAAACAATTCAAAACAATAAAAAATATCTTTTACATTGTCGTGAAAGAAGATTTGTTGGGAAAAAAAAATGAAGAAATTAAAATGAATTCTTCTTTCAAAATTTACGTAGGAGCAGATGATGGATTAAGTTCAAGACAATCATTATCTTGATGCTCCATTTAAAGCTGATTGAAATACCCTTGCAACAGATTTAGCCGTATAAAAAATGTATTATCTTTTGTCAAAATTAAACATATTTCTTGAAAAATGGAACGATTAATAGTATGCTTCTTGTATAATTTTTGTAGGCAATTTTGGTTTCTTTGCCTTTTTTTTTTATTGCCTAAGGTATTGTATACCTGTATCATGTGATTAAATCTTTCATACCTTTTGGCGGTAAGTAAATGACGTCACTTCAGATTATGTGTAAGGATTCATTTTCACTCCAATCACGTAATTTCTTACTATTCTCGTTCAATGCCATCGTAATCGTTTAAGAGAAAAACAACAACAAATAGTTTGATTGAAAAGCGGACGAAGATTTATTGCTGCTTGCTGAAGAAATGCATTCTTTGTTGTAATGGAGATCCCAAAATTAGAATGTTTTATCCCACATTTATGCTTATAACATTTAAATAAGCATTAAAAATGGAGGTAATTTTTTTTTCTTCTAATTTTTAAATATTCTGCATTCAAATAAAATACTCGTAGAATATTTTACACAAAAATTATTCTTTTTATTCCTTTTTCTGTTTACTTAAAATTTTTTTAAATGTTCGAAATAATTGATACATTTTTCTGTATTTCCTTTCAATTTTCCTATTTCCTGCAGAAAATATTATTTTCCAATGAAGTCATTGCAAAGGAAATGTAATTTTACAGTTTTGTGTTTATTCTTTGTTCTTAAATCTTGTAGATAAACTTATTTATTTTTAAAACGGTTGTTTCTGTGACTTTTTGGATTGGACATTTCAGAAGCATTAATCATTATTACTATTGATTAATGCTTCTAACTGTTTAATGCAGTACCTGAGCAAATTTTTACCTCATTTTTATTTAACAAAAATTATTAAATAGTGCAGATAAATATGTGTACAAAACTAAAATTATAGGATTGATCTTGTCTTTCAATAAAATATGCTTACGTTTTAGGCAAATCTGATAGACCTGTTATTTCCTTATGCAAAGTTTTTTTGGAACAAACCTTAGGGGCAAATAGATCATTGACTTGGTTTGTTATGAACTGACAATATATGTCATTGGTATTTAATCAAAGCTATATATGCTAATTTAGTTTTGATTGATGTAATCCAAAACAATATATCCAGAATATTATAATGCAAGTATTAAAATTGTGTAGTGTGATGGTTTTAAATATTATTTTAGAATAAAATTACCTTCTAAATGGGGCTTTTTTAAAAGTAAAAAAGTCTAGTTTTCTTAATTTTCTAATTAAAGTATATTTTGTAAATTTGGTACTTATGTATTCTTATCGCAACAATGCTAACTTTCAAAATAACTCGCCAAGTTGGTAACCAAGTGCTTTGTTTCATATAATATCATCAGTATAATTGTGATAATTTGTAAGTACCGTAAAATTATTACTTAGATTCAAAATGCACGCATTTATTGATTTGGCGAGATGTGCCTGATTCGACAAATCAACCAAATTTAGCTGTTGATGCATTTTGTTAATTTTTTTCTATTGTTGATGGTTCGATAATACTAAGATTCTTTTGAAATATTCTCATGATTTTGTACTTATAAATAAACTATTGCTATGTTGAATCTTTTAAGGTATGAATTGCATCTCTATAATATACAGTTATAAAATTAATATTTTGTGCAATTTTTGCATGATATGTAATATAGGTATACATATGATGGTAATTGATGATACAATCCATGTACACTAAGTAAAATTATTAAATTAAATTATAAATAAATTATATTAAATGCAATATTTGACCACATTTTCCTTTTAATACTGCATGGATTCTTCTTGGCATGAACTGAATGAGATGTTAATAGGTGGTATGAGGAATCTTAGACCATATATTTGATGAAATGTACTTTCCAGTGCTTTCAGATTGGATGGCACTGCATCTAACTGCTTGATCTCCCATTTGATCTCATCGCACTGATTCTCATGGATTCATCATTCATGGATTGAGATCTGGTCATTGTGCTGGCCAATTAAGCAAGGTAAAGTCTGTTATTCTTGCCAAACCATCTGTGGACATTGCCAGTTGTAGGACAGGGAGCATTGTCTTGCTGCAAGTATCTGTCCCCACAGCAAGTTATACCATTAATATAAAATGATTTACTTGATCTACTGTAACACTTAAATACCCTTGGACATTCAGATGCTCTTCCACACAAATCAAAAGACCCATGCAGGACCACATGAAAACATCTCCTAAGAGTTGCGGCAATTTATATGTGAGATCATGCTTTCATTCTATGCTCTCCATATTCCCACCATGCGATTAGCATGGTGTATTTGAAAATATGGTTCATTTGATCACAAAACCCTTTTCCAGTCATCTGTTGTCCTATCCTTTGCTCACTAGAGACATCTACGCTTGTTCAGAACCGATAGTTGAGGCTTTCGAACTGGTTGTTGGCTACCATAAGCTTTATGGTTGAATGTGCTGCAGACAGTTCATTCAGAGATGGTTGATTATGATTCCCCTCTAACTGTGGTACAGTTGCTCGTTTGTTGGACAGCACAACTTAACTAGTTCTCCTTTTCGAGTGAGCAATCAGAAGCCTGTGAAGACCACAAACCTGAGGTTGAGACTCAGGAGGGAGGGGGGGCTCGGTAATCCATTCTTTGTAGATATTAATAACTTCTACTCTCAAACACTTCACAAATGCAGGTTTGCTGACTCGGATTTTTCGAGTGTGTACAATAATCTATCGTTCAAACTTAGTTAAATCATATTTTTTCTTCATTTTTTTCACAAGCAACACAGTGCAATTAATGCTTCTCTACTCCTACATTCCCTTTCAATAGCTACTCTTCTAGTGTCAACGGCATGAAGTTATGGCCAATCTCCATATAAGTGTCAAGGGCTCATAATAATTTAGCCATTCGAGTGTATATATTTTTTAAAGGAAACTGCATATATTTTCTAAAGAACGAGAAATTCAAATTGGTGTTTAAAAATAAAAAAATCCTTTTAATTTCTCCTACTTTCTATGCAAATAGAGAGGAAGAGAGAAAAAAATTACTATACTTTAAGAAATATTATGATTGAAGTAATGGTATTAACGTGAGGAAGTCTGTAATGTTTTTAATAAAATTGTATGCTTAGTAATTAATTACTTAAATGTATCAATCATATCATTATTTGGTACTTTTCCATTTTGTTTGTTCAAATCTTACCAAGCAGGTTTTATTGACGACAACACACAATATACACGTAAAATTTTTTTATAAAAGTTAGTTCTCATTGGTTTTTCATGTATTATTATGAAAAAGACATTACTGATAACAAAAGAAAATGTGGTGGTAAAAGGTTACCAGCAGGAATATTTCATATGTCGACTTTATCACTTGCATCAGCAAAACAGAAAAGTACACATTATTGTTTGTAACTATGTCATAATTTGTGTTACTTTCAGAAATTGTATGAAGATTTATATTTATATAATTTTTTTTGTATTTATATCAATATATAAACTTTTTTACTCAATTTATATAATTTAACCCTTTATCTACCGATTGTACTAATAAGTATCACTCACTTTAAAATAACATAGAATAACCAATTTTACGAATATTCTGACAATACTTAAGTGGGAATATTCTTTGAAATCCACTCTTCCAAGGTATATGGCAGCACAGATTCTAGGATGAGTATAGCAAAAATTGCGTTTTCAGCAGATTGCAAAGATCATCACTTCTGTCCCGAAAAAATAGTTCATGTCAAAATTTAAGTGTCTTATTTTTTTTTTGTATGTTAATGAGGACCTTAGAAAATGATTGACTCTTTATTTTAAGTGAACAGTGTATATAATTAACTTTATAATGGAATATCTTTGATTAATTAATTAGCTCTAATGGATTAAATTTCTCAAAGTTGAGTATTTCGTTTTATGTATATCCCTTAATTTTCAATGTAGTGATCCAAAAAAAATATTGCATGAAAAAAACTGCAGTAAATCATAATGCGGTAGATAAAGGGTTAACTTCTACTAGATTGTAATATTTTTTTCATTCTGCTAATATAAAGGAAATGTGGTTGAAAACTGAGAAGAAAGAAATTTTAGCTTCATTTAAGATAATTTTTATTGATTCTGTTTCTGTGGAGAATAAATAATGTTTAATAATTTTATTTTAGGTTTTATATTGTTAAAAACTCAATGTAGTCTGTTTAAAGTTAAGGAGCGAATATGGATGAAAATGCAGGTGAAGCTGTTGATCCAAGAGTAAAAGTAATTTTTTTGGATGTTGTTTACGAGTATTTTTAACCGCTCTCTTTTGATATTGATTTAAAAATCTTTCTTCCCCTTTATACCTGTAATGAATATTTGGTGTAAAGGGACTGCTTATTTTTCTGTTGTTTAGTTTTTCTAAGAAATTTATTTGAATGTGTTTTCATTGAATAAGTTTTGAGAACAATAATTTTTTTAATCTAACTTTTGTAAAATTTTAGCTAAATTAATTTCATTTTTTAGAATTAGATTTTTAAACTTATAATCAATTAAATAAATAATTAAATTATCCTTTTATTTTCTCCAACTTTATATGCAAATAGAGAGGAAGAGAGATAAAAAAGCTATATACTTAAAGAAATATTATGATTGAAGAAATGATATTAACATAAGGAGAGAAATCTGTAGAAAAAATTAATACAATACATTATACATAAATCTTTATATCTGTTTGTAACTTATTTTTTAAAGTGAAAAATGCAATCATATATAGTATGAAAATTATTAGAAGTTTTAAAAAAATTATGAGTTATGTAAAAAATTTCATTGTAGATCTTTTATGTAAAATACTCTTCTCGAAATCTATTTGTTGAAAATAAAACTTAAGTTTTTTATTTTATTTTTATAAGGCAGAAAAGAGCTTAAAAATAATTACTCAATTAATTTCAATGTAAAAACCACTCAATATCTAAATTAATTACACTGTCTATCAAGTTTTATTGATGCCATTCTTTTTATTTTATTATTATTTGTGATGGAAGATTGTTGAAACTCATTTCTTATAATGATTTTTTAACTTCAATTGATGGCTAATGTAGCCTCTTGTAGCTAATAATGCTTCTTGTCCAGATGAAAAAGAAATTACATTTTAATCTAAGCATGAAACATCATTTTTGAAAAGATGTTAAAATGATTCATATTTGTTGACAAAGCAGCTGTCCTAGTCTAAATAAATTCCTGATTCTTAAAATAGTTTGTTGAATACTACAGTAAGCATCTGTTTCTACTGTGAACATGCTTTTTTAAAATAATTTATTCATATTCATTTCTTGGTTTTGTTATGCAACGTATTTTGATAAGATAAAATTTTTTCCTTTTGCAAGTACATAACTTAAAACTAACTATAAATATCCTTGATGATCTAAGACTAAAATTTGAGTCAGTTGTCAAAAACATGTTTTTACCAAAGTATTCTTTAGCCATTGATTAAAAAATTCTAATGGTTTATATATTTATATAACAATTTATTTCTTGACTAAAGACATTAGTATCAATAAAAAAATAATTTGACTATTTAGACTGTCAAAGTATGATAAATTTAATCTATTTCTTGAAATTGAAGATTTAAAAGTTCTTGATAAGCTGTGGTTTATTTAGTAATGGTAGGTCTGATACATTTTAACTCTTGATACATATTTACCTAATGATCTAAAGAAGTATTAGTAGTTTATCAACTGGTTTTAATTTCTTTAAAAAAATGTAAACCTAACTAACCAAAGGTTACAAAATTTCATCCATAAATTAGCGTGCAATACTATATATTTTTAAAGAATTAAAAACCTGCTCAAAATGATTTGTTAATGATAAAAATTTTATTATTTTTTTATGTACCATCATTTATTACCAAGAATTCAAAAATTAAGTTCGTTTTGTATTTTTTTCAAAAATACAAAATTGTATTTTTTTCATCATGTGTAAGATGTAAATCATCTTATCAAAAGTAATAATGGTTTTTGTTTCATGTTTGAAATTAATGGTATAACATTTAAGAATTAAAATTTTTTATGTTAAAAATTGATGCTTTTTTCAGTTAAAATGAATTTTATTAATTTTCCTCCCTTTAGGATCAGTTGGAGTTCTTAAATTCATACACTGATGAGATCAACAGTCTTGAATTGCAACTTGATGTATGTATTATTCTTGATATGGAATGGGCATTTTTTTTATTTATAATTAGGCTAATAAAATGGATAAATTGACATTGATGTGGATTTGAGAGAGAAACAGTTTATTCTTCATTATCAATACTACTATTTATTTTATAAATGAAATCACATGAATGCAATAAAATAAGTTCTATGTGTGTGTGTTCGTATATATATATATGTATAAGGAAACTTATAATGGTGCATAATTTGTCGTGGCGAGTGGACGATTATACTGTAACAACGAAAGGATAGGCTGTGGCCATTGGAAGTGATTACTGTATGTTAAGATACATTTTCTATGCTGTTTGATGTTCCATACTCAATGTTATTAATGAGGCAGTCTTTTAAGTTAGTCCAGGTTATTGCATATCTTGAAACATACATAAAACATGGACGACACTACACAGAAAAAACACTGTGGGGTGCGCTCCACAGTTTGAGAAACACTGACTTACTGTATTTATTCGAATCTAAGCTGCACCCCAAATTTTTAACACATTTTTTGAAAAAATAAAAAAAATTGTAAAAATGGTTTATAGTTACAAAATTAAAAAAAATTAACAAGAGCTATTAAGAAGTGAATATATATATGTATATAATCAATTTATTATTTAATTTATTACTATTTATATATTTATTACTATTAAATACTTTTGAATACATACATTGTACATACATACATAAATGTCAATATCAAGTTCAATTTCCCTCATTCAACAAACTTTTTCACCTTCAATTCTAAGCTGCACTCACTTTTCAGTAGCATTGACATAGGGAAAAAAGTGCATCTATGATTTCAATAAATACAGTTATTGATCTGTTGTTGCAGACAGGGAATTTTTTCTTATGTTATTATTTTGGAAAGATAAAATAGTAAAAGATTTGTAAATGATATGTTTTTATAAAGAGTATTGTTGTAATGTTTGCTGAATTTAAAAAATTGTACCACATGCTCCTAAAGAATGTATAAATACACATTAGGAAACCACTTAACTAAATACATGTTTTTAGTGTTTGTATTTAACCCTTTGACGGTTAGGGAAATGAGCAGTTTTCGTTTAGTTAATTCGCGCGGTATTACGAGTAAGCAGTAGTCGAAAGTGGCAGCTTTTTTCCCCCGCCGTTCTTCCGAAAATGTCACCCTTCTACGGCGATGCCGTAGATAGCTCGCCTCATGCATTTTAAAGGTTTCTTAAAGTATTTGCAGTACACAAATAACAGTTTTTACGTACTTTAAAATAATGAATAAATGATAATTATTAAATAGTAACCACATCAGCAGTAAAACTAAATCGGCTAGGAGCAGGAGAACTTGAATTAATTTTACACCACTGTCGAACACTCGAAAAATTTTCCTCATCACTTGTATCGTCTTCTGAGCTTGATATGCTGTGAACAAAGTCTTCATCAGACTCAAAACTTGATAAGCTTTCTGTATCGAAATCAAAATCATCATCATAATAATCTAATTTTCCCTTTTGAGCCATTTTACTTTACAAACAGTCTAAAAAACGCGCCAAAATACGCATAAAAAGAATAACGTAAAAAAAACACCCCTTCATTATGAAGAAAAATTCATGGAACCCGTACTGCCATCTGTAGACAGTAAAACTAACTAAATTTCGCGAGTAGGATTCGTTTGTAACCTAATCAATGCAGAATAATGACCTTGAACGAGTCCATCTCGTCAGCGCCCTTTGGGGAAAGGTTTAACTACGTGAGTAGAACTCGTTTATAACCATTTCGGTCGAAATCTTGCGCCCGAGTTGAATTCGTTTGCGCGCATTCAGAAGCACTACTTGATTGCGAGCTGAGCTCGTTGATGACCATCAAAGGGTTAAATGTAAATTGCTTAATGTTACATAATGAATATTTGGTTTTCTTACATGGTTATTTAAATACATTTGATATATAAAAAAATTATTTTTCTATTAAAAACTGTCAATTAATGTATTTATAAATTATAAATTTTGCTTTTTAAATTTGGCAAATATGTTAATGATTAAAAATTAAATTTTATTTTGTTTGCTATGCATTTGTAAAAAAGTAATACTTTAATAAATGTAAGTAATTGAAATTTTTTATTTGAAATTTTGGGAGTTAAGATTCCATACTATAGTTTGGTTTTCTTTTTGCATAATGTTATTTAAATATTTAAAATTTATCATTTTTTAGGATGCAAATGCAACATTCAGAAATACACTCAGTGAATACAGTCAAAGGTTAAAGTTGATTGCAAAGAAATTAGGAAAGTGTGTTCGAATTGCTAGACCCTATTATGAAGCTGAGGAAGCATCACAAGCAGTAATAATAATTTTTTTTTTGCTTCATTTGTGTGAAATAATTAAATTTAAAAGCATTTCTTTTCTTGGTACTGTTTATCTTAAGACATGTTTTTTATGGAGTGCCTGAATGAAGAGTTTTAAAATAAAAAAAAATAGTGTTTTCTTGTATTTTTATTAAAATTTTTGTTACTTAATTATATAATTTGTGATATTAGGCAAAACTTGAATGTGAAGAAGCTGCTATACGGTTTCATCGGGCATGTGGTGTGCACAAAGAAGCCCGGGAAACCATAGCTATGGCTGAAAAGAAGTTTGATTCTCAAAAGGAGGATTATGATTTTGATGCTGCATGGCAAGAGATGCTGAATCGTGAGACAATAAAGGTACATAGCGTATGCAAATTATTTTTGTTAATAATTAATCTTTTGAATTTCTTGCTTGTAAAATAAAGGTCAAGATACATTTTTAAAAGTTCTGACATTTCATGATAAAAATTACTGCTTTCCCTTTTTTTTAAATATATAGTTTACTTACATTATATATCTAAAATTAAATTGTTCTGAAAAGAAATAGACTTAACTTATTTGGGTTCAGAAATTAACAGTAGAAATGATTGTACTACTGAAATCCAAAAGAGAATTACTATGGCTAATAGATGTCTTAATGGAATATGAAAATATACGAAATCTCTCTCGAATTTATTGAAAATGAAATCAAAGGTTCTATTGTGTAAAAGTTTTTTATAATCAGTATTAACTTATGCATATGAAACTTGGTCCATGTTTTTAACAGATGAGAACATGATAAGTATCTACCAAAGGAAGATTTTAAAAGTAATTTTTGGAGGAATTCAGGAAAATGGAACATAGCAAAGATCAAATTTCGAGCTCTATCACTCATATAAACAATCTGACATTGTTAACTTCATCAAAATGTGACGAATGAAATGGGAAGGTCATGTTGTCAGATTGGACGAAGACTGCACCATTAAAAAAGTCTTTAATGTCCAACCAATTGGCACGCAGAGAAAAGGCAAGCAAAATCTTAGATGGATTGATGGTTTCAAAAAGATCTCCTAGTTTTGAGTACTAAGAATTGGAGAACACTTACAGGAAGAAGGCTGGCCTGAAAAAGGCTTCTTGAGAAGGCCAAGGCCCACCCTGGGCTGTCAAGCCATTGAGAAGGAAGGAAAAAGAAATATTCTTAGAGTTTTATTTTTTTAGTAAACATTACTTCCTTTTATTTCTGTAGTTTTTGTTAATGAGTGGTGATGGTTACCAACTCATGGATGTCATTGTTTCCATCAAGTATAGGTTGAAGACCTGGTACCACTAGAAACCTTCTGCGTAGAAGGACTAATTTCATTATCTTATATGACTCAAAGTCCTTGTTAGTAGGGTGTGGAAGCTTAGAGTGTATATTAGCTCTGGTATTGTCTTTTTCACTTGTGTGTGAGTCAAAGTTATGAGGTCCCTTACCTATAGTTTTCATGTTGCTTTGTAGTACAGTATTCTTCAACATTCAGTCAGTCAGTTTATATTATTTACTCATTTAAAGTTTAATCTTTGTTTACTAATTTGTAAATGTTGTGCATAGGACAAATTGTAAACTCTGCTTACCATGTAGAGCAATTATGAAGACATTTATGTTAATATAAATATTGCTAAAAGGAAAATTTAATGAAAACTATTTGAAATTAACAAAAATCTTTGTTTTTAAGCAAAGCATGACAATATTATAAGTTCAAGAAAAGCAAATGTACTAGTATTGGAGTATTCGATTGTATTTTATTGCTTCTTCACAATTTTATGAAGAAAAATTAAAACTGTTTAATATTTTATAAATATTGCTTTTGAAATTTAACTCTGGGTTATGATGCATCTTTGCAATTTTCGTGCAGCGTAAAGTGTGTTCACAACTTTATTTTTTTGTATGTTAACTTAATAAAATTTGTAATTGGTGAAAATGTATTAAATTTTCTATGAAGAGTTTTTGTTACACAGTAGTAGTAAAAAAATACAGCACAAGCTCATTTGTTTCTGTGTATGATTTTAACTATTAAATAAAATACAAATAGATTTTGATAAGTTTGATTTGTTATCAATGTGTTGAAAATCGGATTAAGAAGAAAAACATGTGGTAAAAGTTGCAGTATATTTTTTCTAAAAAAGTATATGTAAAATGTCAAGAAATGATATTTAAATTGCATTTCTTAGCAATATAATTATATAGTTAAATAGTAAAAAATAAACATGCAAAAATATTTTATTGTTAAGTCAGTGTTATGAACATAATATTAAATATAATCATTTATTACTATTTTTGTATTATTATGAGTAGACACATATTTTTTTTTTAAGTAACATCTGAAGAAAAAAATTGTGTTCGTGTATTTTGAGTGTCAAGAAAAAGAATTTTTTATTTTATATCTGTTTATAAAAGTGTGTGTCATACTCTAAAATTCATTTTGAATTTATTTTAAAATTTTTTTTCTCAGCTTATGAATGCAGAGGCTCTAAAAAAAGAAAGTGAGCAAGAGCACAAACGTACTGCTCAAGTATTTTCAGCTGCTGTTCAAAAAGTCAAAATTTTGGAACAGCAACTAAAAAAAGAAATTATTAAATCCAGGTAATTATCTTGCCTACAAAACTGTTAATTTTTCTTTTGTTTTGTCCCAATATTCTTACCATTTTTTAAAATTATTTTTATAGACCTTATTTTGAGCAGAAGAAAGTGTTCTTAAAAGTGCTGCAGGTATTTATCATTTAAGTTAATTTAATAAGAGATGGTTTTGTTTCTACATATATGTATGTCAAAAATATTTCAAATTAGTTATTTTGCTAAGAAATTTAATTAACATAATCATGTTCTTTATTTAGGATTTGAAAAGTCGTGTGGAATCTTTGCAAAAAGCTGTTACAGATTCAAAAGCCTCATATGCTGCTTGTTTGCGCAATTTAGAAATGATATCAAGTGAAATTCATGAGAGAAGAAAATTAAATTTGCCACCCCGAGAACCTGGTGTAGGTGCTGAATGGGACTCGAAAGCTAATTCCGAAATATGTAATTAGTAATATATAATTATTGTTTCTTATTTATTTGATGACTCACTTTAATATGTATTAATAAAAGGAAAATTTTGTGTGTATATATGGACTACATAGCTCAAGGAAGATGGAAAGGCTCAGACATACAGAATTGAATGTGTTGAAATTTTAATGTTGATGTTCATCTCTCTCTCGAAGCAATTTGCTCAAAATTCAAATATGATTCTTAAAAGTTTTAAATTATTCCTTCCAGAAATCTACTAATCCAAATGAGACTATTCAGTTGTATGCAGACAAAATATTGGGTCCTCTGAAGGAAAAAGAAAAGGGGAAAGTGGAAAAAAATCAATCAATGAATCTTTTACAAGTTTTTCAATTCATAATTGAGGGAAAAGTTATTGGCTTTTTTTTGTGGGCTTATTTTCCCTTTTTCATTTTTTTTTCCTCTGCTACCAACAGCTGTAGTATTATGTCTCATGCCATTGTAGTTATTTTTGGAGATTGTTATATTTGTTATTTATAACAGAATTATTATTCTTTTTGGAATGAACCATCACAGAAAAAAGTATTCTTCCAAAAATTATATATTTATTATTTAGAAGATTTTTAAAATCACATGAAAAATATTTCAAATTATGAAACATCATTTAACACAAGGTTACATATGGACCCTGATTTTAAAAAAATATGCTTGCTGGCTTGTCAACTTTTATTTTGAAAATTTATCCATACTCCAGCTATTTCAAAAATAAAATAATTTTTACTTTAGCAAATTAGAAATCAAATGCTAAACTTAAATATTTGAGTAATATATTATTTTTTATGTTCTCATGATTATGTATATTACTTAGGCATTGAAATTATTGTAAACCTTAAATAATATATGCTTAAATTTTAACAAAAATTAAACTAATTAATCATGATAATTTTTTAATTGTAAATTAAATTATTATTCCAAATTATTTATTTTCCTTAAAATTTTCCTGCTTTAATTTTTTTACAGCTTTCTACCTTATGCTTTAATTTGTATTTTTGTATTAATTATAGCAATTTTTAACCGAGTATTTTATACATGCATTTAGCAATCCATCCACCCTTATCAATGCTTAAAATTTGGGATTCTGACAGTCATTTGACAGATAGTTTATCTTCCACAACTGAGACTGATATTGCTGAAGATCTTGATAATTTATGCCAAGATCTGTCTCTTGAGTCAAGTAATATATTTTATTTTTTTTCACTGTAAAAATGCATTTATTTTAATTCAAAATATTTCACATTTTTTTTTTCTTTTTGTGTGTGCACATAAGCTGAAAAATTTATTAACATTTTATTTATATAGGAATTTGTGTATTAAGTTTATTATTTAATTTTTTTTTGTGTGTTTTGATTTTATCCTAAATATCATAATATTATAATATTTAGAAAAATCTAAGAGACTTGCATTTTGTTACTGATGTTATTTTAAAAAATTCTTGCCAGTCGATATTAATGTCACTTGGTATAATTGTTGCTGATTTAAATTTTGAAAGTCTGACATTTCTGAAGAAATTGTAAGTCAAGCAGAATATTTTCAATCATTGATAAAGAGTCAATCAAATTATATGATTCTTAATATTGTGGAAAGAATCTGGTTAGATTTTTATTTTGATTTGAAAAATACTGTATACATATTGAGTGACTACTTTATTTTGTGTTTCTGTAGCATAATCTGTTTAGCATTATTATCAATATATGTATTGCATATTATCAATTCTACATTCAGAGATTTACAAAGTATCATGTTATGTATAATATAAAAGGAACAAAATATGATAATTTCTGTCGAATATTAAGCTTTACAAAATATTTAATAATTTCTCTTACCTTCCACCCTATTCTGTTTTTCATTACCAGTGAAAAAAAAATTTAAGGGTTGTTGACAAATGTATAACATTCTGAAGAACTGAGAAACTGCTTGTGTAAAAACAATTTAATATACTGAAGCAAGATGAAAAAGGAAACAGAGAACTATCTGAAATAAAAATGGCTCAATTTGAAAGGCTTCAAGCAATTTTTATTTTTAATTTTTAAGTACTATAAAATATTCTGAAGTATCTGGTTTTTAAAACTATTAAGTTAGTTACATAAAACAATATTTTACATCTACTTTGGGGACTAAGAAATATGGGATCTCTTATTTTAGAGAAAATTCTCGCATGCAGTAGTGCACACAGGAATTTTTCAGGGGGGCGGGGTCGAAAGTTCACCATTCTTGTATCATGCTCCTTTTGATTTTGTCGATTTTCGGGAACAAAACACAGTAAAAAAACTAATTATTGAATAAATAATTAGCCTTAATTAATAAAATTAATCATTAATAACAAATACTTAATTAAATTTTACGTACTATATACTTAGATTTATAATCAATCGGAAAAAATCAAGGGCTTTGGGGGGGGCCGGACCCCCAGGGTGGCCACGGTAGCCGAGTGGTATAGGTATCGGACCGTGGGTTGCCTTGTCACGAGTTTGAGCCCAGTGCCACTAAAGACCCGCCGTGTAGGGCAGCGATGCACGTTAAATCTGTCGAGAGCTGAAACGTCCTCCAGTTGGTGTGGTGTGGTAGTTAGGAGAAGGGGGTGCCAGCTCAGGTGTCGTCCACGTCACTTGACCATGGTTCAAAACTACGTGGTCCGTCGCCAAAAGCCCTCGTGTAGCTAAACAGTGTGACGTTAATAATAAATCATCATCACTGGACCCCCAGGACCCCCCCTGCTTGTGTGCGCCACTGCTCGTATGTAATCATTAAAAGCTATTGTATTCTTCCTCTCTCTCATTTGTTATGTTTAAAGATGTGTTTAATTTTTTCTACCTGTTCAGGATTATGTTATACAACTCTTTGATCTATATATCACTGATCATAAAAAACAGTATTGATATTTTAAATATCTGTTATGGGTTAACAGTATGCTTGTGAGAGGGGTATATACTGCTATAGAGAGCTTGTGTTTCCAAGAGGTATATACTGCTATTCGTAGTGTGATAGCCTCCCACTAGGGGAAGCCATCTCTTCATCTACTCGACCTAGATTTGTAGAAGGTAAGGATTGAGATGACCCAAGCTAGCCATACTAAATCCAATTTATTATTATCAAATATAATAATCAAAGACAATCTTATTCTAGGGGCGAATTCAAGAGTGATGTATTGCAGCTCTAAATCTTATGTGAATAAGCGCCTAAAATCCTAACCGCTTAACTTTAAGTACAGTTATCCTATGAATCCTAACTTCCTTAAATTATTTGAATAGCTAAAGCCTGTTCTATAATTACGTGTCTAAGTTCAGATCCTTACCATAACTTCACAGTGTTCAGCAACTCAGCTTCCTTTTCTCCTTCTTTTCAATTACTAAACCTCCGCTATATATCTACTAACTAATCTGCATATCAAGGTTTCTTCTTGAGAGGATTGACTGTGAAATAACTCAATTGATGGCCTTAAAGATTCCCCAAGAAGATTAGTATGAAAAACTCCGTAAAGCCCGGTAACAGTAGTAATGATTAATCATTTTAAAATTTTTTTGCCATGATTTTAAAGGAGAATTCAGTAGAAATATTTCCAATTTGAAGAGACGAAAATAATTATTTTACTATCTTAAGTTATTTGAAACAGATTTATTATAGCCACTTTTAAAGAGCTTAGTTTATCTAAACTGGCAGTTTTAAACATTTTTCTCAGCATACTGTGTATTTAGGATGTAAGATCTAATGAAATCCCAAAGAACCTCGTATATATACAACTAAATAAAACCTGCCAAATCCTTGCTTATCTTATGAAATATGTACGGAATATTAAAAAAGCTGCAAAAGGGACTTGGAAAAAATAGACGTCTCATTCATTTTAGAGAATTGATTGATTGTATATTAACACTGCATTTAGGAACAATATGTAATGTATTTCATAATTTTAAACCATGGTCCAGCATGGTCTGACAATATTCTTTTCCTATACAATTATGAAGAATGGAAATTATATATACTGTAATACCACTACTTATACAAATTAGCATTTATATAATTTTTCATTATACCTTGTTCCAGTCAAAAACCTTTTATTGAAATTTATTCCTTGATATTACTTTCTATATCAATCCATGTGTTAATGAATTGAACAAAATTATATTGTGTTTTTCTATGATTTACGAAATGTGAAAAGAGCATATTTCACACATAATGAAGTTTGGATGTGCATTACTGATAGATAGCATGAGTGACGTACACTAGGGCGGGGTTTGGGGGTTCAGACCCTCCCCCAAGAGCTTTGTCTATGTAATTTTTAAAATATAACCCCCACTCTGTAAAAGTAGTCTGTGTAGGTCACTGATTAACGTTACATAATTACATTCTTTGATGTGAGAGAAAAGGCATATTTTTTTTACCTGAAAGATATTTTTATTACTCATATTTCCTAGAATGATTAAATCTAAATCAAACCTAAAAGTCATACATGTTTTTTTTTATTGCAAATATGTATTTCTTGTTCTTAACCTATAATTTCAGACTTTACATATAGAGCAGCTGTTCTTAAACTGTGGTCTGCAGCACTTTTCTAGAGGGTTAGCAAAGATCTGTCATCTTATGTTAAGATTTCCTTCTTTTACAGACTCTGAAAGGACTCGTAGAATAATTGAATGATGTGTCTTCCTAGACTAGATCACTAAATTGTTCCCAATAAAAATATTTAGTAGACCATGTATTTTGATCAAGAATATTAATTCAGCAATTTTTAGTTTGCAACTACATAGCCATTGATAAAACGTTATATTTTTAAAAAAAACTGTATAGTAGAAACACGTGTGCAAAGATTGAGAAATGAATTCACATAGCACACCAATATGATTGTATCCATCTCAGTTTCTTAATCAAATTATGCCTCTGTTATTTATTTACCGTAAAATCTGGCGTATATAACGCGCACCTATACTTTCCGTCTTATTTTTTTAATTTTTAGGTATATTTGCTGTATAACATGCACTCCCTTTTTTATGAAGAAATCTGAAATATTAGTATACATTTCTCTTATGTTTTGAAGTCATTTATTCGAGATATTATTTCAGACTTTTGAAAAAATAGTTTTTTAATAGAACTACTGCTTTTTTAGTTCATAAGGCAAGTCATTTCTTTTAAATAAATAGTATTTTGATGCATGTAGAAGTAAAAATTTCTTTAAGCTCATCCCTTTTATTATTTTTAAATCTACCGTTTTTATATCAGGCATATAACACGCACCCTTAAATTTCGATCTTATTTTTGTTAAAAGTGCGCTTTATACGCCAGATTTTACGGTAATTTTGCCTGTACCATTTATTTATTTGAAACTAGTTCATAACATTTTTATGTACATTTATAATTAGATGTGTGCTAAAAAAGTTTATGAAAAAAAGATCAAAAGTTTTAAGAACTGCTACTCTAGAGTTTTAATGTATGTCATGATTGTGTTTAATATATCATGTCATTATATCCTATTTTTTAGATCTCAGTCTTTCACCAGGACCCAAATCTCTAGAAACAAATTTTAGTGATGTCACAGATAAGAGTGCCAATCTCAGTGAACCCAGTAATGTATCTTTGCCATCCAGCAGTCAATGCAAAAAACCGTCCTTTTCTTCCCCTGGTGCTGGAGAACTATCAGACGATTCCTTTCAAGAAGTAGATCTGAATAGTTAAGCATGTAGGCCTAATAATGATTTAGCAGGAATATTATAGATCTTTTATTAGTTATTTTATTTTATTCATTGTACATATTTTTATCTGGTTTTTATTTTGTTTCAAGTTTTCAGAAAATGAATTTTTTTCCTGTTAGATGCATTTTTATTTCTACATCTTATTTGTTGTATATTAATGGTTGTTTTATGGTAAGGTTCAAGAGTGAATCATGTTATGCCTTAGATTGTAAAAAATATATTCATTTGTTGAGTACCACAGTTAGTTTTGTATCTATACAATTAAGAATAATTATTTGTGTTGTGTATCATTCGATTCATATGTTGTGTTTTTTCTATGTTTAGTATGAGTACAAAATTAATCATTTTTTTTTCTTTTTGATTTCTTCAGATTTTATGGAATGGCTATTTTTATTATGTTTTCAAAATAATTTAGGGCTACTATTCTTTTTTCTCAAGTTTACATTCTATTGATATATTTTAAGTTATAATTAAATAATTTTAGATCTTTCTAACACTTGTGAATAATATAAAAGTAATGATAATCGAGCTTTTTATTATGCTAACCATGATCTGAATTTTGTGACTGAATCTAGTCCCTTTTGACAGAAAATCAGTCACTTTTGTTTGATAACAGTTGCCTAAACTTTTATGGAATACTCATTATTTAAAATATATTTACACATGATGATAAATTTAATATACTTTAAAAACTAATTGGAAATACACTGTTTCATTTTTTTAATATTTTTCAACATAATAAATTAGGAAAATGATTATCAATAGCTGGCTCAGAGAACAATAACTAACCATGCTTTATAAATTGATCATTATAATGTCTTTTATTTTAATTATTCTAATATATTTAAATACTTGAATGGCTGATTAAAATTATTGTTATTGTTCATCAAAACTTCAAAACAAATTTGTTAAATTGAATTGTTTTATGTAAAAAATTATGTTGAATTTATATAAATCACAGTCCCTCCCCCCCTCCAAAATTTCAGTGATCACATTTAGTTACTTAGGATGTATATCTTCTTGAATTCTGATAAAAAAAAAATTTAATTTCAATTAATGCTTATAATTCTCAGGAATTTTAAAGTAAATATATATGTAATCTGCTTTTTTCTAGAAGTGGTTTATAATTTTAAGCATTTCTCTTAGAGTTATATTGGTTATTTATTTTCTTTGAAACTTATTCTTTTATATTACAGTTGAGGTTATTCTTTTTCAAAATGTGTGAAGTAATTTTGATGATACTTTATACATTTTATCTTCAAATGAAAAAAGATGCGTAAAAATGAAATTAGATCTTTTTTTTATTTCTGTTATTATAGAATTAAAACATTTTTTTAATTACTAGAATTACACAAATCACAATGTTGTTGGTTTTATTGTAATAAATACAATTATAATTAAAGATAAATGGATAAATGTTAATAAAATTTGTAGAAATTTTTAGATACAGTTTTGTAGCTTTATTGAATTTAAATTAAAGGAAAAAAAAAGTTACTGTAAAATCCTGCATATATAATGTGCACCTATATTTTCAATTTTTGGGTATACTCGCTGTATAACACGCACTCACTTTTTTAAGAAGAAACCTGAAATATGCATGTGCAATTCTTTTATGTTTTGAAGTCTTTTATTTGAGATATTATTCCAAGTTTTAGATAAACAGTATTACAACCATTAAGAGTTCATAAGGAATGTCATTTCTTTTAAATAAACAGTATTTTGATACATATAAACCTAATTTTTTTCTATGCTCATCTTTTTTTTCTTTATTTTTAAGAAGTTCTCATTTTTATACTCGTCATATAACCCGTATATTTCTATCTTATTGTTCGTGTTCAAAGTGCGTATTGTATGCTGGATTTTATGGTTAAAGTTAAAGGTTTACTTTATTTAAAATATCAAAGAACTGTATAACTAACAAAGATGTTTCATGTTATGAAAAATATTGTGTTAAGAAGTATTAATAAGATCTGTATTCATATATAAAATATCAACAGATTTAAAAACAATCATTGTTAACTTTATACTATAAAAGGTAACCATATGTGATAAAATGGGTTGTGGTTAATATTGTTTAAGGACAAGCCATTTTATATGATATAAGGTATTTTAAACTGAATTTAATTGTTGTGAAATTCTGATGCAGCTCTTTGAACAAAACTTTACAAGAATTAAAAGTGCTCAATTATATTTTATATTTATAAATATTTCCTATCAATAATTCTGCCCTCCTAAAAAAAAGTTTGAAGGTAATGAAAAGTAATTTCTCTTTCTCCACTTAATCTACTTAAAATTAAATTCAGGTATAATTGTATAAAGTATGCAAGTTTTGGATTTGTTATTCGAGTGAATACATATTTCTCAATTTTTATAACATTGATCAATAAGAGATTGTTCAATAAAAGGTACTTTGTTTTAAGAAGGTTTTAAATGAATAATCATGGAGAGACAAGTAGTTAATTATTAGTTTTATGATTATTTGTGATTTATATATGCAAATGAAAATGTGAAACAAAAAATTATCCATATTTGATACTTGGTAAATATTCATGATTCTTTGGTATAAATATATTGTGTGGGATATATTTGCATATATAAAAAATTATATTTCTTAACAATAGTTTTGTTGTCATTTGCCTTGATTAATTCTGTTTTCTTTATAAATCTTAGTTCTATCATAAAATTATCTAAACTATTTTTTTTTTTACTATACTATAATAAACTGATTTCATCAACATTGACTGATTCAACATATCATAACAGCCATATATCATTCAGACATTTGATTTATGTTTGTGTTGTACATATGGTTCAGTGTGTTTCTGTAATATATTTTTCTGTTAGATCTATTGGAATTAATTATTTTAATATTGTTATTATCATTTATATTCAATAATCAAAATATTAGTCGAATGGTAAGAAATAGTGTTTAAATAGCATAAAAAAATGCTTATTCACTGCAATATCACCATTAAAAGCATTTTAGTTTGAAACTTCTTTTTATAGAATAGTATATTTATTTCTCCAAAGAAAATATTTTTTTATGAACAATTGACTGTGAAAATATTAAAAGAAATCATATATTGATATAATTTAAATTGTATCAAATTTAGTTATGTTAAATGTTAAATAGAAGCTCGGTAGCTGAGTGGTTAGTGCATTGCGCTTCCACGCCACAGGTCCGAGATTCAAACCTCGGGCTGCACAAGGTTAACTCGGCCTTTCAGTGGGTCGATAAATGAGTACCAAGCTATTGCTTGAGAACTTAATACTGGGGGTTTTCACCTGAGACTGACCGGAACATCTGCTCATGTACTTCAGGGCCCAAGGTCGTGTATACTCAGTTGGGCACAGTAGACCTTGGCCCTCATGGGCTGTTGCGCCACTGAGTTAACTTAAATGTTAAATATTGTTACAACTAATATTATGTTCTTAAATTTGAAGCAACAGTATATGAAAAATTCCAAACATATTTTTCAAGCTCATAAAATTTAGAAAAAGAAAAAAAGATTTCAAAACTTTTTTATTTTATGCAAATGTTTAATTTGTAGCTTTTTAATTTTTTTAAAAAAAATTTAGTCCTGATGTAGTTCTTTTAAAAAATTTTGATTTTTCTTGTAGCAACTTGCATTTTTGAGCAAACTTCTCTTTTTGTTATTTCCTTTATTTATTACTGTTAAGGAATAGAATATTTAACAGCTCATGTTCAATAACTCATATTGTAAGCTATAATAAATTTTGCTCATTCTATCTTCCATAGAATAGATCTTTCGATAGTTTTTCTTAACTACATACATATGTAGTTAAAATTTTTAGAATTTTCTATACTTTTCTTGACAAATAATTGAGATTATTGTATTTATGATTGTTTCTGGTATTACTTCTCATACTATTGATAAATGATCAACTGTTATGCAACCATTTCAAAGTTGAATAAGTAATGCATTTAAAACTGATCATGTTCAGCTATTAAAAAATGTGTATATTTTTCTGTGCCATATCATATTGTTAGTTATAGGTTGTAGTTTATCTTATTAAAAATGTTCTGTTATTAAGCCAGAAGTATATCTTTTTTTCAAAAGTAAAACATTTTTTAAATTTTTAATGTATCATTTAATGTGAATTTTGTATGTTTACTTTTTTCTATAAAGTAATTAAGGGTCTCTTTACCCTTTAACTGTGCAAAATGTTACATAATCTTCTTTCCAGCTCCAGTGTTTTAAACATTGTTATGTGGTGCATTGACATGCGCAGTTATGCAATGCATTGTGGGAGACAAATAGGCATAAATAAGTAAGTCCTTTGCAAACACTGTCAAGGTCATTGTATTGTATTTTAAAGTATTCGGATTGCAAAGTTTTACAGATAGCAGCACAATATAAAAGTTTATAATTCTATAGGCATATATATACTCCAGGGGCAGTTAATGGGTTGATTAAAAGAATTTTACTCTTCTCGATAATAATTTAAAAATATATGCATCTTGTGTTTATGTTTTTAGAAAACAAAATGTTGAAAAAGTTTCAAAGTTAAAATTTACTTCATCATTATTTTATGTAAATGTTTTTTTTTTCTTAAAGTATAAATTTTAAAAAAAATTAAAGGAGCAGTTTTTCAATTAGAATGTTTTATTAACCTTGAAAATACATATGCATTGAAAAATAAAATATTGATTCTTGTATTCCTTTTTTAAAATATGAATCTTGAGAAATATTTGTTGGTTGCTGTATATATGTATGCAACCATAAAAATTCATAGTAAAATATTAGTGTACATGTTATTATGTGTTTTATAACAACTTTCTTTTTTATTGCTTTCATTTTACAACATTACTGTACCTTTTGATTTTAAATATATTGCTAGGAAGAAATGAGACTGGAAATCTCTTGTGCTCAATTTTACCTAATGATTTTTTTTTAATTCTATCATTCATTTGATTTTATTTTGTTTCATTATTGATTATTCAACTGAGATTTAAAATTTTTTTGTTGATATTTTAATTTCCATTTTTTTTATCTATCTATTTTATTTTTTATAACATTCTTATTATTCAAATGAGGCTTTAAATCTGGCAAAAATTTGATGTTTTGAAATATTCATTGAAAAAAAAAAACTCAGATTGATAATTTTTTTAAGGGAAAAAAAAGTGAAAAATGGAATGGGCTAAGTTCATGACAGTCACATGGTAAATGCTATCATGAGATCACCATTTAACTCAAAACTGCTTTTGGCCTTGCATTTGTTGTTTAATTGTAAAATTTAGATAAAATTTCAAATCTGATAATTGGGTTAAAACATTGAAGCATATTAATATTCTTCAAAATTATAAGACTTAAATTTTATTGTAGACCGACTGGGTGGCATAGTTGGTTTGGCACTGGCCTTTTTGCACCCAAATTTGCAGGTTCAACTGCAGTTCAAGCCGGTGGATTTTCATGATGCAAAAAACTGGCAGCATCCATATCATATGATTATGCTGTTTGTTAAGAACCCTAGAGTGCCTGTTTTGCTTGGATGCTCTTGGCAAAATTAAAATTCCTAGTACTGTTTTGTATCTTCAGAGCTCAAGTGGCACCCCTTTGGGGAGGAGACTGGCAATTGATATCCATCTATATGGTGCCACACTATAAAGTAATATCAGCTCTCGGAGAATGTACGAAGTCTGCAATGTTAATTACCAATCCACAGCCCCATTAGAAGGGGGAAAATATTAAATTATATATGTATTTTAAAATCAAAAGTGCATTTTATTTACCTATGTATTTCTTTTTTTAAAGAAAAGTTTCTAAAAGAAAGCAAAAAGAAAAAAACAAAAGCTGGCAACAGTGATGCTTATAAACTGATTAACTGGAGCATGATTGCATTTATATTGTAATTATGATTTCACATAAATTTATGATCTGATTGGCTAGAAACACAATTTTAGTTATCATGTGACTATGACATCACATGAATTTTGCCCATTGTGTTAATGATTGCTTTGATAAACCTTTAAATGTAATTCTAGACTGTAAGATAAGTTAAATTATATATATATATATATGCTCTTAAAGTGATATCAACTAAAATAAATAAAGTATATGTTTATATTATTTAAAGCAATGAAGAATTTATTCAGAATTAATTGATGTGTTTGAAGAAAAATTTAAAACTGTTACTATTTCATTGTAAAAACTAGGTTCAAAAACTGCATACTTTTTTCTCTTTTTGTGATCAAACTTGAGTTATTTCAAAGATTATGAAATGTTTTGAAACTTTTTTTATATTTAACAAATTTTAAATTATGTATTAGTTTTAAAAAGGATTATTACAATTCAGTATATTTCTCAGAAACTGTTCTGAAAATTTCTTCTTGCAAATTTGCAATATTTTAAGTAATTAAATTTGAAAGAAAAAAAAAGAATTCATATTTAACTTTTATTATGTGTCAGTATAATTACAATATGTATATACTTCTCTATATGTACAATTAAAAATTATACTTATAGGTTGATCCTTTACTTCTTTCAAAGTGAAGTTCATTATATTGTTATATGAGCTCAATAATGTTGCTTATATTATTGCATTTGAAAAAAAAATTAAAGAATGTTAATGTTTGTTATGTAAAAATTAAGTCATTTTTTTGTTCAAAAAATGTCATTTATTCTTTTCATGTACTAACATGAGAATCACTAAAATTTGAAGTTAAATGCATTAGAATAAATCAAGTGAAAATATTCGAAACAAATGCAATTGTAATAGATATAGAAAGAGCTTTATTTTTGATCTGATGTGAAATTTAGTAAACACCGTAATGTAAATTAAAATATTCAAAAAGAGGTGTAATAAATTATTTTTTACTCTTGTTTTTTGTATCAATTTTGTACATAATTCTAATTTTATTTGACACTGAGTGCATCTTATGCTAGAGGTGATTAACTAGCGGCCCGCCAAAACAGTCAGGAAATCCGCTTGGAACTAAGACTTATTTTCCATGAGCTATGAAAGATTTTTTAAAAAAATTTCTAATGGGCTTCGGATTGGTGTTTTACCATTGCAGACCTAGTACATTCCCCGGAAGCTCGTATCTCTTTTTAGTGTGGCATCATATAGGTGAATACCAATCGCCGCAGATAATTTTGATGCCCAGTTTCCTCCCTAGAGGGAGGCACCTGAGCTCTTACGATGTGAACATGAACAAGGATTTAATTTTGCTGAAAACACCCAAGCTAAAAAAGCACTCTAGGGATCTTTTACATGCCGTATAATACGACATGGCTGCTGTCGATTTTCTGTAACATGAAAATCCATCGACTTGGGGCGGGGTCGAACCCGTAACCGTAGGTGCAGAGGGCCAGCGACCAACCAACCTCGCCACCCAGCCGGCAAAGGTTCGTCTTTTATTTTTCACTAGTGGGAAAACAAAGTACAGTGAAATACGCTTAAAGGATCACGGTTTAAGAACTGCTGTTGTAGAACATTTACTAAAAAATAGGATTAAAATATCTCAGTAATAAATATGCTTAAATATATAAGGAGACAGAAATATAAGTCTGAATAAATGATAATAATTTAAGGTGTGTAATGTGTACGTATATTGAATTGAAAACTTCCTGATAATAAAATAATTCTTTCCCTAATTATTTGATTTATATAGTTAAGTTAGTTTGATTTATATAGTTTTTCGTTTTATTTTTAGGTAAGTCGAACTATTTTAATCTTGCATTGAACTTTTCCAAGTCTCTTAGGAATAAATCTTTTTCTTTCCTTGGATCAATAATTTTTTCTATGTGAGATTTACTACAAATATTATTTCTCTCCCCTCCCCCCTCAAGTGTAATGCCATCAGAGGGAGGCATAACTAGAAGGTTCCAGTGGCAAGTTCTTTTTTTTGTTTTATCTACATTGGATAAGAGGGAAAAATAAAATGCAACACTAACTCACGTGTTTGTCTTTCAGTCGGGGTTATTATGATTTAATTTCTAATTTTCGCCAGTGTCACGATGGCTGCTGAGTGATTATCAGTGGCGCACACACAAGTTCAGGGTTGGGGGGGTTGTCGGGTCCAGACCCCCAAACCCTTGATTTTTTCCCCATTGATTATATTCCTATGTATATAGTACGTAAAATTTAATTTTTTGTTGTTAACTAATTTTATTAATTAATGCTAATTATTTTTCAATAATTAATTTTTTACTGTTTTGTTCCCGAAAATCGACAAAATCAAATAATATATTGGGTGGCGTATTGGAGCATGATACGAGAATGGTGGATTTTCGACCCTGCCCCCAAAAATTCCTGTGTGCGCCACTGGTGATTATAGAAGCAGCATCTATATATATATATATGAGTCGAAATTATTTTTACGTATTATAAGCAAGAACATTCGAATCATCAGATTGATTTTGAATAGCATAAAATGCAGCTCATTCTAAAAATATTAATTGGATTCATATAGAATGAAGACCCAATACAGTGAAAATCGCATAACACAAAACTGTGGGGGACTGAAATATTTTTACGTGTTAAAAGATATTGCAAAAAGAAACGTATATTCTACAAAATAAGTTTATTAGAGTACATTTTATTTACATAAGTATGTATAAACATGCATTTAATAAAAATCACTCAAACAAAAACAGTCACAAGAACTTAATGAAATTCAATGCAAATTTATCAAGTTTTTTGAAAACTAAAACATGTATTGAGTTTTTGGAAAATAATTTGATACTTTTCTTTGCATTGTGTTTTTTTTTCAATTCTTACTACTCTCTCTTTCTATTTATTTACCTTGTTCAAATTTTCAATCGTTAATAAAATACTTTATATTCACCCAATCAAGTTCAAATAAATTTTTTTAAACTTGTAGTGGATGACACTTGATGTTAATTCAGTTTTTTCAAATATTAATTAGTTTTAAATTTATTCTGCGTTGTTTACCTCGTAGTTACAGTTAGCTGCAACAGATGGCGCCAGTACGTTTTTGTAGGAAATGTTAATTTTTTTTATATATTACTTGTTTGTCATTGAATTGTCAACAAATTGTCCGATGTCGTCCATTTTGTTATTCATTTTACCATTGGAAAGTGCTTCTAAATAACCACGCATACTTTTTCGTCGTTGGAATCTGTATCAATGATATTTTTTCAGTTTTGAATTAACTGCAAAATGCCTTTGTGTGCCATAATTAGGGCTGTATATACATTATCATCATCTATTACAACGAATTCTTCCGATGATAACAATAGGGCTGTCTGATAATACAGAAACTTTCTCAAACATTTCATTAAGTGTCTAGTGTTCTCCGTATTTTGTTCACTCCCAGAAAGAGTTAAATGATTTTAGTTTCGTGTTAAGAGAAAAAAATGCACGAAAATACATAGTAGTTTGTCGTGACCGTTGTATTATTTCGTGTTAACCGATATTTCTTAAGCGTTTTCGCGTTAAACGTCTTCTACTGTGTATACTTGCTTTAGCAGAATTGTTCTATTGGTTAGTTGCGATGATGTATGACCATATTTATAGACAAACTATCGTTAAGGGGACGATTCAATTGACCAAAATCGGTCGAAATATCAAATTCAATTTTTTTAGCCTAAATTATTCTTTATATACTTTTCTATAACCTCGCAAAATTTGAAAGCTCTAAACATAAAAAATGTAGAATTATGATAGCTGTTACGTTCGTTTTTATTCACATTTCTATGGCAAATCAAAACTTTAAACTCGCTTATCTCAGAAAGATAAAATAACTAGTTTGTCTTCATTTAAAGTGCTAAGGCTTTGGATTTTTTTTTACCCATTGCCAGTAGTACATGTAACAAAAGTTGGTATGCATTTTTGAATCAAAGCAATGCTTATTTTTTTAAAAATAATTGAACACAGAATTTATACATTTTTTAAGGAATTTTCAATAAGCATTCATAAAAAGAAGCATTGTACGAATACCAATCATGTTATCGCAAAACCCATACCAACTTTTGTTATAGTACATAGTGTTTGTCGTACTTGTAAATCAAATTTCATGCGCTTACGTAAATTTTTGTAGGGGAGGAGTAGCATTTTAAAATCACTTCACAAATTTTAAGTTTTTCCTTTAAAAAATTATATGGGGTTAGTTTTTTATGAAATTTTGAGCACAAAATCTGTTTTACATAGTACATACACATAGGAGGCAACCAAATAAATCTTAAAAATCCCCTTAAATTAAAAATTATTGCGTAAATCGTTCTATGTCCCCTAAATTTACAAAGCAACGTGTTATTGTGTGATCCAGATAAAAACTGTGAATGCAAAAAAGGGATGGAATAACATAGGAAAGGTGGAAAATTGAAAAAGATCCCTAGAGCATCCGGAAATGCATCACCATTTTTACAAAAGACAACTTTGGATTATTCATTAGCTTGGTGTGGTAGTTTGGAAAGTGAGTGCCAGCTCAGGTCAATTAACCGAGGTTCAAAATTACCGAGATCTGTGGCCAAAAGTCTTCGTGTTACTTATAAAATCATATCTGGCATGACATGCAAGTACAAAGCGTCAAAATAGAAATGGAACTTTGTATATACACGCTGTATGGTAAGGTAATTGGGGCTGCGGTATCCCAGTGGTCAAGGTATCGAATCATGGCATGCATGTCATGAGTTCGAGCCTAATACCAATAAAGACCCACCGTGTAGGGGAACGATACACATTAAATCTGTCAAGAGCTCTAACGTCCTCCCGTTGGTGTGGTAGTTAGGAGAGTGGGTGCCTGCTCAGGTGTCGTCCACGTCACTTGACCATGGTTCAAAATTACGAGGTCCGTCGCCAAACGCCCTCGTGTAACTGAACAGTGCGACGTTAATATTCACTCACTCACGGTAAGGTAAGTAAATGAGGGAGATACTAATCGACGTGTCGGCCTCGTCATTTGAAAGTTCGAAATTGCTATGTTCTCCAATACAGAGACCCAATGGCGTAACGGAGAGTATTAGGGCCCGAAGCCAGATCTTACAAATGATACGTACTTGTCGTCAGTCAGGTTTTGCCTCCCCCCGCGATACGGAGGTGTACATTACACTACTGCAGAGACCATGGCTACTGGGTGCTTAATTAGTTCATTTTGCATTCAAATTAGAGGCGATTATCTCATAGTAGCCAAAAACGCTTTAAAAATATTGTTACAATTTTCTGCATCTTATTTGCGGGAATTCGGATTTTCAATATTAAAAAACGAAAAACGTTCGAGATGTGTGTAATGTAAATGGCAAAATGAGAAAGGGATTATTATTTTTACGATCCAATATAAACGAAATTATTAAAAAGTCTCAAGCTGAAATTTCGCATTAAATGTGTATTCTTATAGTTAATTTGTAATTAGTTCCCTTCAACAAACATTTTGTTGTCTTTGTGTGGTGCATATTATTTCATTTAACACTGTATATTATTATCATAAACTATTTTTCATAGTGTATTACAGATGAGTGAAATTCTTTTAAACATTTTATTGTTAGTATACCGCCAAATTTGGAATTGTTAAAAGTGTACCGCAACAACAACAAAAAAGGCTGAGAATCACTGCACTACACTAACGAGAGGACATTGAGCCTGGACAGATTTACTGTGCATCGGCACCTCCTAAACGGCGGGCCAGGAACCCATGACACTGATCATGAGTCCTTGACCATAATTACTAGGCTACCGCGACCATCCATAGTTCCATCGAAGACTGCTTCGTGTGGAACGGATAATACCTGATAAATGTGTGTCAGTTCTCTTGTTGGCGTTGAAGTTAGGCAAGTGGGATATCGGGCATCATCTGGCAATTGTATAAAGAACTACGAGGTCCATCGCCAATATCAGTTATATTGCGTCTTTTATGAAGGTAAGAAACAATTTAACTTATATTTGATAAATGGTTAAGGAGACCCCCCAAATTTGGGTCCTCCCTAAGAGAAATGCGCACTTTGATTTTCTTGTGAAAATAACTACAGTAATACCCAGTGGCATAACGGAGAATATTCGGGCCCCTACAAAGTCAGGCTTTGCCCCCTCCCCCGATGTGGGGGTGTACGTTACGCCACTGGTAATACCTCGACTTACGCGGTTTTTATATAAATCTCATCGAAATGTCCTTTCTTTCTTAACTTTTTATCATCACTGAAACTGAGGGGTAATCACTGTCAGACCCTGATGAAATTGGTAATTTAATTGAAAAAGTTATAGTAATAAATTAGTAAATAAATTTGGAAGTGAATAGTGATGACGTTCAAGGTATGCTGGATACCCACAATCAGGAGCTGACAATGGATGAGCTCACAGAAATGTATGAGTAAGAGCAAGACATTGAAGAACTTGAGTTTTAAGGCTGTTTTCGGCTAATGTTAAAGAATAGGACCCCGATTCGGAATACTTTTCCGGATATAAAAGCATTCCAGCATTAGTATTATATTTTGGCTTCATTATCCTGTAGAGAGAATCGCTTATTTTATCATACTATTCATTTTTATCCGAGTTGACACATTTCTTCTGTTATAAAGTGCTTCGCATTTTTTCTCCTATATCGTAATGCTAAATGAGCTCTCCCTTTACACGTTAAGAGGAAAAAGCTGATTATTTATGAAATATTTTGAAATTCTAAAAACACTATATTGTAAACAAATCCATGAGTTACAATGTCACAAATTTTTATAAAAACTGGGCATTTTTTCTGCTTGAAAATGTGCTCCGCGTTAAGTCCACACTGTCGTACATATTTCGACCCAGTTCAATTTGAAGGTCGAATGGAAATTTCGCAGAAGGCATCAGTTTAGTTGAAAATAGATTACAAACTACTCCAACGAAGAACGTATTTTTGTAACAAAATAAGGAATAAAAAAAAACTATTAGCATGCTCTGAAAAAAGTGTGTGTGAGAAGAAAAAAAATCTTTCAGCCAGCAGACTACTTCTTAGATTTTATGAAACCTTCTGCATCAAAGTAACTTTGGTTTGCGATTTTGTATGTGTGTGTGTGTGTAATCTAAGATTTTATTATAACTTTTTTTTCTACATTATTTTCTTTCGTCTCCAGCCCAAACTGAAAACAATTTATATGCGAAATTATACCTCAACTTACGTGGTTATCCCATAGTCCTACCTATCGCATAAGTTCGGTATTACTGTATAAACTTTCCTATAAGAAGGGGAGGGGATTCACATTCTTAATTTTCTTTGTTTTAAGGTATCCGACTACGTTTGGAACCGTGATTTTGCAAAAGCGCATAAATGGATAATTTTCATGATACTTAGTGTCACTCAGATTAGACTACATGTATAAAATTGTTTTAAGGACATTTTGACAAAAAAAAGTTATTAAAATACAATATTTTGTCAAAAAATTAACTTAGAATAAACTTTTTTCAAAATGTTCTCCTTTTGTGAAAAATGCTTCTATTGTAATAATATTTTGCCTGTATATAGCTCAGATCTCTCTACAGAGGCTCAAATAGAATTTTTTAAATATATAACTTAGAAGTGGGTTTATCCATATTTTACGACAACAGAGGGGAGCAGTTTTAAGAAAAAAACGCCGATAATTATTTCAATGAGTTGTATCGCTAAAAATAACGTGAATTTTTCAAAACTCCTAGTTGAGCCTCTGTAAAGAAGTCTGAGTAATATACAGGCAAAATATTATTACAATAGAAGCATTTTTCACAAAAGGAGAACATTTTGAAAAAATTTCATTCTAAGTTAATTTTTTGACAAAATATTCTATTTTAATAACTTTTTTTTGTCAAAATGTCCTTAAAACAATTTTATGCATGTAGTCTAATCTGAGTGACACTAAGTATCATGAGAATTATCCATTTATGAGGTTTTTTAAATGGGTGTTTTTTTAGAGGTATAGAACTTTAAATTGCAATAAAACAACGATGTATTATTCGATTGACATGAATTTTTTTTTATTCGAAAGATAATCTTGTGGCATTGCATTTTAAATATGATTTCTGGCATAGGACTGCCACGGCTGGCTCGGATGTAGTTCAATCTGGACGTCCAATTTTCGATGACTTTTTCCAACATTTGTGGCCGTATATCGGCAATAACATGGCGAATGTTCGCTTATGAAGTCATCGAAAATTGGACGTCCAGATTGGACTACATCCGAGCCAGCCGTGGCAGTCCTATGCCAGAAATCATATTTAAAATGCAATGCCACAAGATTATCTTTCGAATAAAAAAAAATTCATGTCAATCGAATAATACATCGTTGTTTTATTGCAATTTAAAGTTCTATACCTCTAAAAAAACACCCTTTAAAATCAAGGTTCTGAACGTAGTCGGATACCTTAAAGAAAGAATAGGAAGTTAAAAATGAGTATGTATGTGTTTTTGAATCGCAAAATGAAATAGCAAAAATCTTGTTCTGTTGATTTTTCGGAAAGTTAATAAAATAGCAAAATATATTGAATTTTCTGCGGATAGAGTCTTGAAATATATCCCCGTGGAGTTCTCTCAAGGACTAACACATGGAATATTTTATCATACCTATTTTTTTTCTTGAACGCAAAGGTAACTGTTACATTTTTTGCCTTGAATTTTAAGGATGGCACTGGCCTTCGCGCTGTTTGATATTTACGTTTTCTAGTAAAGAACGTTTTCTCGAACTTTCTTTGCGTCGGAAGAAAACAGCATGTGTTACAGTTATTTAAATTTGCTTCCCTTCTTAATTGGAATGGATCTGATATATCGAAATTCAAGTGTACTCGTATCTATGTAGCTTATAAAGGGTGTTTTTTAAAGAGGCATAGAACTTTAAATTGCAATAAAACAACGATGTATTATTCGATTGACATGAATTTTTTTTTATTCGAAAGATAATCTTGTGGCATTACATTTTAAATATGATTTCTGGCATATGACTGCCACAGCTGGCTCGGATGTAGTCCGATCTGGACGTCCAATTTTCGATGACTTTTTCCAACAATTTTGTTTAGCGATGAAGCGCACTTCTGGTTGAATGGCTACGTCAACAAACAAAACTGCCGCATTTGGAGTGAAGCTAATCCACAAGTGTATGTCGAAACACCGTTGCATCCAGAAAAACTAACTGTTTGGTGCGCTTTATGGGCTGGTGGAATCATTGGTCCGTACTTCTTCAAAAACGATAAAGGCCACAACGTTACAGTCAATGGTGATCGGTATAGAGCCATGATTACTAACTTTTTCATTCCTGAATTGAACAATCATGATGTCCAGGAGCTGTGGTTCCAACAAGACGGCGCAATATGTCACACAGCTCGTGCCACAATCGATTTATTGAAAGACACGTTTGGTGACCGCCTAATTTCACGTTTTGGACCTGTGAATTGGCCTCCAAGATCTTGTGATTTAACACCGCTAGACTATTTTCTGTGGGGCTATGTAAAGTCATTGGTCTATGCGGATAAGCCACAAACGCTTGACCATTAGGAAGACAACATTCGCCGTGTTATTGCCGATATACGGCCACAAATGTTGGAAAAAGTCATCGAAAATTGGATGTCCAGATTGGACTACATTCGAGCCAGCCGTGGCAATCCTATGCCAGAAATCATATTTAAAATGTAATGCTTCAAGATTATCTTTCGAATAAAAAAATTCATGTCAATCGAATAATACATCGTTGTTTTATTGCAATTTAAAGTTCTATACCTCTAAAAAAACACCCTTTATAACCCACAACAATCAATTTATTACGTTACACACACACAAAAAAAAACGTTTCACAAAAAAAAAATATTTCTAAGAAAAATTCTTGTACATGAGAAAGAGTTCTCAAGAATTAGAATTTAACACAGAGCAAAAACTATTTTATACTCACAGAGTAAACGATCAAGATCATCTTTTAAAACAAAGGGTTGGTTTTACAAGCCTATGTTTTCCCTTGTGAATCCCTCAGAAGACCTGGTAGCCTTGTGGTCATGGGTTCGAACCCTAGTGCCGTGTACAGGACCTGATGTATGTTAACACCAGGGAGTGGTTGCACGGGGCAATGAGTTACCCCAGGCTGACGAAATCTTTAATTTTGGAAAACTGTTTATTTGATACCAATGGCCTCAGCATCCTTCTACATAACAGTCTTCATGGGAATTAAAATGTATTTGTCTCATTCCTCTCTCTTTTGGGAATGTGGCAAACGTTTTCTTACAAATCTTAAGGTACTTGAGGTGACTGAGTTTCTCGCGCGACCGCTTTTGTTCCAAAATGTTTTCTATGAACAGATTACATTTTCCCCTCGTGAACGACTTATTGGTTTTGAATGTTGTGTTGTACGACTCTTTATGGTTTATGAATAAAAGTGAACAGAATATAAAATGTAAAGGAGCAGAAATGGGAATATAATAAAAGAAATGGGTATTTGCGCAGGATCTCTAGTTGAAACTGATCAAGCGAGGGAAGAACCTGGTGAAATAATGGATATTAACCATGGCAGCGAAAGTAGATTTAAGAAAAGTGATGAGCACATGAAACTTTTGAGTTGAAAGGAAAGTTTTTAAATGCTACCTAAAAAAGTTCATCAAGAAATATATGAAGCCACATGCGTACCATAGGACACTCGACGCCCTGTCAAAAAGACCAAAGTGAGAAAAAGTTCAACATGCTATTTGTCGATCATCAAAGGACAATATAACTGCTATAACTTGAACAGTTTTGCTTGCAAGTATCATTCCTTTAATGTTAGCGAAGAGTATCTGTGTGATTTTCACTAGCGTAGCTAGTTCTGAGTTTGCCCGTGGCCGCTGTAGCCAAGTGGTATAGGTATCGGATCGTGGCTTGCCTTGTCACGAGTTCGAGAGCTGAAGCATCCTCCCGTTGGTGTGGTATGGTAGTTAGAAGAGGGAGGTGCCAACTCAGGTGCCGTCCACGCCACTTGACCATGGTTCAAAATTACGTCGTCCGTCACCAAAAGCCCTCGCGTAGCTGAACAGTGCGACGTTAATATTCAATCAATCAATCTGAGTGGGCCCTGTATCAAAATTCCATCTGGGCCCTTCTTTAGATATGGAAACTCTGTTAGTGAGACTGTAATTACACATGTTGGGGGCCCTGTATCAATGATATGGCGGTAGCTACGCCCCTAATGATTTGTGCCCTTTATTAAAGTCACGCAAATTTGAAACATTTTAGTTCAGTTTTTTTTTCTCAAATTATCAGAGAAAAATTGAAAAGTCCATAAAATTAGGTAAATATACTTTCTCTTAATTAAATTATTCACTAGAATTTTACGATTGTTATGTGGTGTATACTAAAAATAATTTAAAAAAGAATTGGGGTGGCTGAATTTGCAATATTAAAAACTTTTAATAGTGTAATTGCTTTAAACGTTAGTATTACGTTCAGTTTCTCCCTCCGCCCATCCGGTTAGTGACGCTGACTGGTGTGCCATAGGACATGGGTTCGAATCCCGGAAAAGGCACGGATATTTATGAATGTATAGTGCCTTTGGGGGAATGGGGGTACTCTAAATAGCCGTTGAGCCGCAAATCATCTCGTAAGGTTGGAGGAAGGGGAAGAGAGGTGGGAGGCCAATGATAACCCTCAGGCTGTTCTCTTTCGAAATTGGAGTGGAAAACAAGCCAAATCGTTCTTTCACCTGCTTGGTAATCAAGGCTACAGCTAAAAACAGGCGTACAATCTAGCCCTGATGAATTTCGTGGGTCTCGATCTGGCACATGCCGATCAAGTGACATTAGTAACAACACCAACATCAATTTCCCCCATCCAACGAATTTATACGCCTTCGATTCTAAGCTGCACCCGATTTTCAGTACCACTTTCAATGGGGGAAGTGCATCATTTATTCGAATAAAAACGATATAAAGAAATTCACAAACACTAAATTAAGTAATATTTTTATTTGTGTTGTATGTAGCTACTTCAACTCAATAAATATGTTTTTAAAATTGCATGTGGCCGCGGTAGCCGAGTGGTATAGGTATCGGACCGTGGCTTGCTTTGTCACAGGTTCGATCCCAGTACCACTAAAGACCCGCCGTGTAGGGCAGCGATGCACGTTAAATCTGTCGAGAGCTGAAACGTCCTCCCGTTGGTGTGGTGGGGTAGTTAGGAGAGGGGGGTGCCAGCTCAGGTGTCGCCCACGTCACTTGACCATGGTTCAAAATTACGTGGTCCGTTGCCAAAAGCCCTCGTGTAGCTGAACAGTGCGACGTTAATATTCAATCAATCAATCAATTTAAAATTGCATTCATTTGGTTTCATAACTAAGAAGAAAGACAATGATAAAGATGAATTTAAAAAAAAACAGGAAGAGAGAGGGGAATCTATATAATTATTGTCATAAACATGTAGGCAATCACATATTTAGATTCTTAGTAATTTTTAAAAAAATAAATTGAAAAAAATAATTTAGAAAAAAAAGAAGAGAAAGGGAAAATAAAGAAAGGGGCAGGGGTAAAAATCTAACACTCTATATTTTTTGTGACACTTATAAATTTTTAGCTTATTGGCCGTTTTCTGGTGAATAATTTAGCAGTCAGGAAAAAAAAAGAACACGTAGAAGAAAGGTCAATTCTAATTGGACCTTCTATTGCAGAGTAGTTTTGTGGATAAACAGCGTGTTTCTGGAGAGTTAACAATTTACTCAAGAGAGGTCACGTGACCTATTTAGTTCTGTGTAAAAATATAGAAGTTTCTAGAAGTAAACAAAAAGGCTTTGTCTAAAAAAGTGGGTTGAAATTGCGTCTGGAATAAAGTTTTGTTGAACCCGAGTATTTTAAGTCAAGAAATTATTCCTTATTTTTTGTCTGAGATGTTTATAAGTAACCGTAGAAGTATTTAACCGTACAAACAAATTTTAATTTTTTAGTCTGGGGCTTATAAAAAACAGAAGAACTTATACAATTTTTTTTTTGTACTGTATCATTTCTCTTTGAAACCCGGAAGATTTTTTTTAATAATATTTATATATATATACTAGCTGACCCGCGACCATGCATTGCTGTGGCTTTGTTTTAATAGGTTGATTTAATATTATTCTAAGCTATTCAATGCAGTTAAATTAATTTTAACTTATAATTTCGAAGAGTTGAAATTAAGCATGGAACAAAATATTTTAAAATTTTGAATGTTATTCATTTCCTATTGATGGGGGCCGCCTTTCCATAAGGATTACAAAAGTAATTTGTATACAGACCCTGTTGTTGTTTACAAGCAGAGGAATTTTGGGAGTGTCTCTCACCCCACCGAAAAGGGTGACGCGTTTCCCACGCCTGGAAGAAGGCAATGTACCCATAAATACATCATGGTATGGGATGTTTTTGGGAATTTCCCGCGTTTTGGGTGAGTTATGGACCGCGGGAAGATATCCCTCCGCTGACTTCAGACCAATCAGAAAAGCTGATTGTGTTTCGAGAAATAATCCCCTCCAGAATACAGGGGTAAACCGCCGCGAAATATAAGCGCTTGCACGACGAATTTAGTCACTCATTGGAATCGATTTTCGATGAGAACCGTATCTGACTCGGACTGTAGAGGTTGACTGGTCGCCGCTCTAGACAGTGGCCCGCAAGAGATCTCCCTCTACCGAATTGGATGCGTCATCTATACGCCCCAATTCAGCATACCACGTACACATACCGCTCTCATCTCACTAGTATCTGGCTACAGCACTTTTCAGTGCTATCTGGGTAGACAGTTATTTAGTACTTTCTCTCCCATTATTGCTCACTTGGATTCACGACACGGACATGGCACTGGACAACCACACCGATATGGATTTTACCCCACAATCTCCTCTTTCATCCGCATCGAACGGTACTGCTCCCACACCATGTGAGGAGCTCACCACGATGAAAATTTACTTAAGACGTCTTCAAATTATTTGCAGTGAAAAGGAAAGGACTGTCTCCCTCCTGAGACAAGATAAAGGACATCATGAAAGTGATACGCTGTATCAACTGGCGTGGAACGAATACCAGGACGTACAAAGCTCTTTACAGCAAGCGGTGAGTGACTTTGACTCTCTCCCCCCCTGTACCAACCCAGTCTGCTCGCATCATGTCTCGCCTAAGTCTACCCCTAAAAATACACCCCCACCTTCTCCCACTAGGAGAAACACTCAACTAAAACGAAAAGATGATGACGATTTTGAATTTCCCCCGACTAGAAAAACTGCACGTAAAGCTATCTTGCAGGATTCTCAAGAGATTGGAATTGAAAATCAATTCTCCCTTCTCCCCAATGTCATAATTAAACAAGTCTCAGGTCAACTGGCTTCGTCCGCCGCGAAAAACTCTGAATCGACTACCACAGCCAATCAGAATAACCGCAGCAACGCACTCCCACCCCCTCTCATGCTTAAAACCGACGAAAACTATCGTGTCCAGGTAGACACTATCAAAAAGATCTACCCGCATTTAAGACTTAAAACCACAGGAGAGTACATTAAATTATATTCAAATACGACAGAGCAAAACAGAATCGTTAGACAAACTCTTATTGAACTAGGATACCGGTTTTATGTAATTACCCCTAAAAATGAACGCCCGATTAAAGTCGTAATTAAGGGATTCCCCAAAAAAGCTAACCCAGAAGAAATTAAAAAGGACCTGGAAAAAGAAGGATTCGAACCCGATAGGGTCACTCAGTTAGTTGGTCGCAGGACCAAACAATTATTGCCTATTTTTCAAGTAACTCTTCCCCGCACCATAGAAAACCTAAAAATTTTCGATCTTAAAACTCTAGCACACCTTAACATTACCGTAGACGGATACAACGGCAGAGGAGTCACACAGTGCTTCTCCTGCAACAACTTTCACCATAACGCAGACAATTGCTACCTCAAACCTCGCTGTCTTAAATGCGGCGAAGAGCACCTTACTAAAGATTGCCCCATAAAGCAGAGATTGGAAACAAAATTCTGCATTAACTGTCAGGTGTACGGCCACATGGCCAACTGGTACGGCTGCCCCTGTTTTCCTAAGCCCCCTAAGGGCACTGCTAAAGTAAACCGCAATAGCTATACAAACTTGTATAACAGTTTAATTAGACCCAACCTTTCATACGCACAAGCAACAACAGGGAAACCAGCAACTACGAACAAAAAACCACAACAGATGGCGCCACGAAGACCTGAGACTTCTCGCCAAACTGAGACCGTTATTCAAACCCCATCCATCCAAAATCATAATGTAAACCCACAAATTAGCACTACTCAAAAACCAATCTAAACCTAAATGCTCCAATCACTAATAATAACAGTGATATCAAAGCACTTCTCTCAACTACAGTGCAATGTCTAATACAACTACTAACGCTATGAATACAACTCCAGCAATAGCAAATAATTTCGATACTGTTAATTCCGCACAAGCGGATGCTAATCAGATGTACGGCCTAATAGAGGCATCTTGTAACGTTGATAATGATCAGTAAGTCCCCATCGGTCTCAGTTTGTGTTCATGGAACGCAAACGGCTTACTTGGTAAAATAACAGAACTTAAAATTTTTATAGAAAAGCACTCCCCTGACCTAATCTTAATTCAAGAAACACATTTGAGACCTTCACACAACATAAACATAGCTAATTACATATGTTACAGAAACGACAGACCGACATCAAACGAAAACTACAGGGCCTTCGGTGGAACTCTAATTCTCATTAAAAACTCTATTAAACACTACTCACTTCCTACTCCATCCATGCAAACTATCGAAGCTACCATTGTAATACTAACTCCCATAGATCACGATCCCATCTCGATTGTCAGTATTTATATACCGCCGAGATCGGACGAATACACCTTCACAATTGATATCGAAAACCTCATTCAAACCAGCAGTAACTGTGTTTTATTTGGCGACTTCAATGCCCCACATACTGCCTGGAATTGTAATACTAACTCTTCTAGAGGAGTTCGCCTCCTTGACTATGTTAATATGACTAATTTATACATTGCCTACCCCGACTCTCCTACGAGGTTCGGGATTAACTCAGCTAACACCTTAGATATCGCTGTTATAAGAAATTTCTACTACCCATATACCATTAACTCCCTTCCTGATCTATCATCCGATCACAACCCAGTTCTTCTTAATTTCACTCTTAAACTTAAAAAGATACTCCTAATCCCAGAGCTGTTCATACAAACTGGCCGCTCTTCTCTAAGCACCTTAACACTAAGCTTTCTCTAATTAATTATCATCCAAATTCTATCAAAACTAGCACAGATATCGACCAAAAAATTTCAGAGTTCACTGAAACGGTCCGCGCCGCCCATAGCCACGCCTCCCGACCAATAGAAACTCTCCGCAAAAGCTACACTCCGCAGCATATTCACAATCTTATTAAGCAGAAAAACCAATACAGAAATCTTTACCACAGAACACTCGATCCACACTACAAAACACTTTACAATAGAGCACAAAAAAATGTCAAAAATGAACTTCGTAGATATAGTAATGAAAATTGGTCAGCCAGACTAAAAGCACTTGACACACAAGACAATAGTCTATGGGCAGTACAAAAATTCCTCAAAAATAAGCGTTCCGACATTCCACCGTTAAACTGTTCCTCCGGCACAGCTGTTACGGATACACAAAAAGCGAATATCTTGGCCGAATCTATTCTTGATAATTTCACCGAAAATTCTAGACCTAATAATGATTTTGATAACGACGATGAGTTAATTAATAATACGGTTAACACCTTCCTCTCCCTTCCTACTTCCACTACTACTGAAACTGCCTATCCCTCTGAGATTATTCGCTATATTAAGAAATCTAACTCTAAAAAGCGCCAGGTAAAGATGGCATTAGTAATCGAATGACCAAAAATTTCTCCCTCAAAGCCATTCTCATTCTAACAATTCTAATTAATAAGATTTTAACTCTCAATTACTTTCCTAAAGCTTGGAAAGAAGCCATAATTTTTCCTATCCTTAAGCCAGGTAAAAACAAAAATATTCCTTCTAGTTATCGACCAATTTCCCTACTTTCCACCTTAAGTAAAATCACTGAATCTATTATCCTGACTAGACTCAAAGAATTTCTCTATACTAACAATATTATCAACCCTAATCAGTATGGTTTTACAAATAAACTCTCTACCCTACACCCACTTTTGAATCTAACGGAAGCAATCTCAGAGGGCTTTCAAAGTAAAAAGAGCACCGGCGCAGTATTTCTGGATATCCAGAAAGCCTTCGACCGTGTGTGGCTTACTGGTCTTACTTATAAACTTATAAATTATAAAATTCCTCCTCCGCTCGTTTTCTACTTCACTCGTACAACTCTAATCGCTCTTATCAGGTTCGTGTCAAGGATACCTTGTCTACAACCAAATTTATTAACTGTGGAGTAGCACAGGGCAGTCTGCTTGGACCCCTGCTGTTTAATCTTTACATTAACGACATACCAGAATATTCTCTCACTAAACTAAACATGTATGCAGACGATACAGCTGTGCACACTACATTTAAGAGAATCACATCAGTCACTTTTGCTCTAAATAAACACCTTAAATTGCTAGAAAATTACTACGACCGGTGGAAAATCAGCATTAATGTTGAAAAATCCGCCGCAGTATTATTCACTAAAAACGTAAAATTCCACCACCACCTAAAATGTACAACACCACAATCCCATGGTCTCAAAGTACTAAATACCTCGGTATTACATTTGATAAAAATCTCACTTGGAAAACACACATTCAAAACACGCGGAAAAATTCCGGAAATTAATGTTTAAACTTTTCCCCCTAATTGGCCGGAATTCGGATTTATCTAGAAATAATAAAGTGCTTTTATTCACAGCCGTTATGCGTCCCATATTATCTTATGGGTGCCCAGTGTGGGGATACGCCGCTAAAACTAATATTAATATCTTAGATACCCTTACAAAATTCAACAATCCGAATGATCGTTAAAGCCTCAAGGTACATGAGAAACGACGACATTCGGAAAGCTCTTAAAATCAAAAGTTTTAAATTCTATATTCAGAAAATAGCTAAAAAGTTCTTTAATTCTCTGCAATTCACTAATAATAGCAATATGATTAACTTAAATACCTATACTCCTCATGATTCTACCAAAAGACCGAGAAGAATACTTCTCGACTCCTACAATCCGCCATAATTTTATTAGCCAGTGCATTTTTTGCACAACTATTGCTAAATTTTTAATTATTTTTTATCTTTATTTTTCATCTTAAATTTTGTCGTATCCCCACCATCCGGGCTTACCCCTCCCCTTTAGTCTTAATTTTCTCTTTGAGAGACTTGAGCAGCCTATGAGAGTCAATTTCATCTCCCGCCATGCACCAATAAGAGAGCTTCCTTTCAGCTCTCCGCCATGAACTCAGAAATCCGCACGACCCAGGAAATTACTCCAACGATTGGCTCGACCAATCAGCTGCTTCCTACATGCTAGCAGGATACAGCCCACAGTCGTTCCTCACATATTTTTCGGATATGGGATGGAGGCTCGCTTCGCGAGCCATATGCCCAGATAATGTCACCGTAGTTAATTAAGACACTCTCTGACACAAATTTTATCACCGATTTTGGTCTGACGACCCTTTGACAAATTGCCGAGGTTAGAGACTCCCGAGATGGCACACCATGTTTCCTCTCTCTCAGATCCTAATTCAGTTAAGTAATCATGTATATCCTTAGTATTTAACGTAATTTAAATGTTATTGTAAATAAATTAAGTGTTAATTTAAAGAACGGCTTTTTAATTTAGTGTCCTGTTTTATTTGTCATTAAAGATATAATGTTTAAATTTAAGCTATAGTGTGACGCCAAATGATAAATTAGAACCTGGGTATTATAAAATGGATAATAAGAATAAATTAAATTAATTTAAGTCAACCGGGCGTCGCATTATCTGGTGCCAGTGACCAGAATTTTTAAATTTTTTTTCGTTGTTAAAATTTTTTTACATCCTCGTTAGAAATATTTTTTTTTTTTTTACAATTTTTTTTGTAAACGTTTCTTGATGGATCATCAGGACAAATTTTCATCTCGTGTGCTACTGTGTATTTTATGTATTGCTTGAATTTGATACTGTGATTTTTTTTTCTTGCAGTTTTGTCAGAGAGTCCGAGGTGCAACGATGATGCAGGTACTTGTGCTCTTTAATTTTTTTTCTCTTCAATATTGATGTGAATTTTTTTTCTCTATGCATGTATTTACGCGAGAGCCGATTAGCTAAAAGTTTCATTTAAATTTAAAAGTTCATGAATTTCTGTTGCCTTGCACGAGTGCTTGAATTTTGTTTCAATTTAACGGTTTTCGTTGTGAATTAGATTCGCTAGAAATTTTGGTCTTAACTAATAATTAACAAACATGCCCCGTACACGACAATCAGACCCCCTTTTGACGCAAACGGCGTTGGAGAAATTTAATCTAATTGATCTAATTCCAATGTACGACGGAGGTGAATCGTTAGGAATACGCAGGTTCTTGGGAAAATTAAACGATGTTGCGAATTTAGGCAAGTGGTCAAACGATGAGAAAGTAACAATTCTAAAATTAAAATTAACGGGAATAGCTGAGGAATTTTTCTATCCGACCCAACACATAGTCAATTGACAGAATATAACGATATCGCAAGAATTCTTATTGGAAGATTCGAAAAAGCTGTACCTTTATCAACGCGTCTCCAATTATTTTCATCGTGTATCCAGGGTCCTTCGGAAAGCGTACAGGAATTTGCAGCACGCATCAATAAACTGGGAACACAGATTTTCCAGTCAGGAAATTCGGCTCAAAATACCGCGGTGAGAAATGCGAATGACCAATTGTTGCAATCTCGGTTTATAAGTGGTTTAAAAAATGACATACGCCGATTTGTTCTTTCCCGCGATCCTTTGAATTTAGAGGAATCAATCAATGCGGCATTGATAGAAGAGCAGAACATGAAATTAAACCAAATAGCTAGCGAAGAGAGATCCGGTTTGTTGTCCGCACAAACGGAAAATCCAGTTCTTTCAGCATTAGCGGATAGATTACAAGAAATAAATTTAAAGGTCGGCCGTCTACAAGAGGCAAGTGCAGTTACAGCTCGTAAATCAGGTGGGAACTATTTTAACAGAAGAGAGAACGTTTTCAAGTGCTTTTATTGTGGAATTCGAGGACATAGACAGGTGGAATGTAGAAAGAGACAGAGGGACGAACGCGCTGCCCGTTACCAGCCCCCCGGAGAAACGCCGCAAGCGAATATTTTTCAAATCACCCCGGGTCAGAAGGGAGAAATGTACATTTCGGGGAATCTGCCTTCCGCGACAATTACGCCATCCCCAGGCATTCAGTGAGAGCGACACACACAAATTCTGAGAATAGGGGTTTTCAACGTTTTCGCAGAAATGAGAATTTAAACTCCCGTGGAGAAAACCGTATTTAGATTTTTCATTCGGTAGAGGAGCGGTTTTCTCCGATTCAATCTCGAGATAAAATATTCGATCTACCAATAATAAATGCAAACGTTAAACATCACAAGTTTAGAATTTTAATTGACACAGGTGCATCCGTATCTTTAATGTCTAATTCTTTTTCACTAAAATAAAAATGATAACTTTAGGGAATTTAATGTTTGAATTCAGATTAAAGCCGTTAGCGGAGACACGGTAGAAATTATCGGCTGCTATGAAATACAATTGTCATTGGGGGAATTTCAATTTCAACATATTTTTTTTTTTTTTATAACAAAGCAAGAGATTAACGATAATTATTGCGCTATTTTGGGATACGATTTTTTGAAAGTATGGGATGCAGTTTTAGATATAGGTAAACACCGTTTATTAATTAATAATTTTTTTCAATTCCGCTTATTCATTATTCACTCCCCACGCGTGTGGTACAGAGTAACTTTATAAATGGATTTTTAAACACAAAACGTGTGTGGGTCCCCATTCGGTCACAAATGTTCGCATACATGTTGAAACATTACCTATTTCGACGTCACTGGCCACTATTCGGGTTCAGCAAAGCTACGAAATAAAAACATTCATTTAACCAATTCGCGAATTAATATTGATCCACAGACAAATGACACCATCTTAGAAATTAGAAACGATTCAGATAACATAATCACCCTTAACAAGAACATGAAAATAATTACAGTCAATAATTACGAAGACTTTTCTTCTGATTTTCCGGTTTCTCAAGATACTTTACCCCACTCACGGAAAAGATTTCAACCTTTCAGGTTTGGACAGTAAAATCAAACACAGATTATTTCAACTTTTAATTTCGCACAAAAGTGCTTTCGCTCGCTCTACAGTAGAATTATTCGCAGCCGCTACGGAGCAGCACAGAATCAGTTTACAACACGATTATCCCATTAAATGTCCAATTTATAAGATTCCATTCAATTTAAGAAACGAATTTCGACGTCAAAAATAGCAGATTTAGAAAAGGCGGGAATTATTTCGAAATCCAATTCCCAGTATAATACTCCAGCCTTGTTTGTCAAACAGAAAGAAAAATGGCGCCTAGTTTTAGATTTTCGGAAACTCAACGAAATAACTGTGACTCAGGATTTTGTCATTCCAACATTGGACGACATATTACATGAAATTTCAGGTTCAAACTATTTTCCGGCGTTAGACATGAAGTCCGCATTTAATCAAATTCCACTACACTTTGCGGACAGGCATAAGACGGCATTCTCTACTCCCGACGGTGATAAATATCAATTTAACAGATTATGTTTCGGTTTAAAAAACTCACCTAAAGCTTTTCAATCAATCGCACAGGAGGTCCTAGGAGATTTATTACACCACGGAGCTTTGGTTTATATAGATGACATTATTTTATTCACTAAAACTATAGATGAACATTTTGAACTACTGGGTAAGGTTTTTGAACGCTTTGAAAGAATTCACTTAAAATTTAACCCGAGTAAATGCCAGTTTTTAACAAAAAGTTGTAAATTTTTAGGGTTTGTGGTAACGCCGGAAGGCATTCTTATAGATAAAGATAAGTCCGTATCAATTAACGAATTTCCAGTTCCAAAGGATCAAAAACAAATTAAATCTTTTTTAGGGTGCTGTAATTTGTATAGGAGATATATCAAGAATTTCGCAAAACGCGCACTTCCCTTAACGAATCTATTGAGAAAAGACACTCCATTTGAGTGAACATCCGAAACGCAGGAGGCATTTGATGATATTAAGAAAGCCATATTGAATCCACCGGTCTTGGCACTACCTGATCAGAAACGCAGAGTTACAAATAACAACGGACGCTTCTTCTCGCGGCATAGGGGCAGTTTTAGAACAAAAATATCCTAACTCTGAAGTCAAACCTTTATATTTTTTTCTAAGAAATTAAATCCATCACAATCAAAATATAACGCAATGGTTTTAGAATTTTTCGCGATATATACAGCATTAAATTTTTAGACCTTTCTTGTTAGGCAGAAAATTTAAAGTTTTTACCGATCATAATCCTCTCGCGGGATTTCTTTCTAATAAAAATCTCTCTTCCAAAATTTTGCGTTGGAAATTGGCTCTGGAAGAATTTAATTACGACATACACTACATCAGGGGATCCTTAAATTCAGTCGCAGATCATCTTTCTCGTTATATTAACAACATCACAATAGCTTTACCGGACTCTAAAGATCTTATTAATAGGCAACGCGAAGATTCTGTTTTAAGCACTATCATACAAAAAATTGATCAAAATGATGTTAGCCCACAAATCAGCAACTATTTTATTAATGGGGAAGGTTTGTTATGTCATTTGTCTAAGCGCCCCTCGAGATCACCCAGGTCTAACACCACTAGAAAGCAGGTTTGCATTCCACATTGTCTAAAAGCTAAAATTCTCGAATCAGTTCATTCAGAATATGGAGGACATCTTAAATTTTTAAAACTTATCATCGACTCAGCGAGAACTTCTTTTGGCACAATATGTATAAAGATACTAAAAATTTTGTTCGTTCTTGTACCATATGTTTATCTCGAAAAAAAAAGCTTTTAAAATCCCCCTGCACCCCATCAACTTGTTGAACAAAGTACTGAACCAGGAGAAACGTGTCATATGGATATTTTCGGTCCCTTAAAAACCACGCTTAAAGGTAATAGCTATGTTTTATCTATGATAGATGCATTCACAAAATATATTCACATCGTTCCACTTCCGGATACTAGGTCCAGTACGATTTCAAAAGCTTTCTTTGATAATTACATTGTACACAGGGTTGCCCACATAAATTAGTCGTAGATAACGCTACATATTTTAAGAGTTCCGAATTTGTTGAATTTTGCAGAGTCATGGGTATTCAAAAAAGGCACATATCAAGTTATTCCGCTCACGTCAACGGTAGGGTAGAGAAACCCAATCAATCGCTAGCCAATATCCTTGCATCAATTTCACAAAACACAAACGATTGGGATGAGCAACTCCCGCACACATGTTAGCATTAAATTCAGCGATCCATGAAGCTACATACACATCTCCTTTTTCCTAGAGCATGGCAGAGATATTCGATTATCCTACACTTACGAAAAGAATTCTGATACACCACAAAATAAGTATGAATATGTCGAGAAACTTTTACCGTCTTTGGAGCATACTTTCAATAAAGTTTTAAAAAATCTAAAGGATCAGGAGGCATCACATGTTGAATTGAGTACGAGAGCGACAAAACAACATCATTACGATTACAAAATCGGGTCCTTGTGTTTTATAAAGACGTCTAACATTAAATCTAATTTATCTCCAAAACTCAGACCTAAGTTCGAAGGTCCTTACAGAGTGATAGAGCGTTTTTCTAATGTCAATTATAGGGTGCAACATGTAGAACAATTGAGGAAAAGATTTAACACGCATGTCAATCGGATGATTCCATTTATTAAGAGATTTTCATATTTGCATTTGAAAATTTGGATGATTTACAACCAGACGAGACGGAGGTTAAGGGTATTGTTCCAAGTCCACGGTATAATTTAAGGGCTCGTGCAGGTAATTCGGCTCGTTAAATACAATTCCGCGCAAAAATATTTGAGGGAGACTTAATTTTTTTTTACAATTTTACGCTTCGTCATTTCGAGAGCACGCATTGAATGATACCTGTCTCATAGTTGCACCTTGTTTCATGCTATGTTTTATGTTTTTTTAGTTATATCAAATTTTGTACTTATTTATTTAATGATTTCCTGTTATTTAATGAATTCCAGTTAAATTTTTTTTTTTTTTTATGCAGTTTGTTTTATGTCTTGATTTTATGCTTAAATGACATAGGGCTGTTTGTGGTTAATATCAATTTTAACTCTAGATAAAATATTTTCATGCTGTGTGTTTTGTGCAATATCTTAAATAAATTTGTAATGCAAGTGTTATTCAATGATAATGATGTACGTACGTCAATTTTTTAATTTTATTAATTTTAAGCTTTAATTTATGTTTGTGACAAAAATCAAATTTTTGGGGTCTCTGGACACCTGTCATGAAATTTGAATATTGTTATGATACATACATATTTTAAATTTTTTTTTTTCCTATTACATAATTTGTTTTGTGATTATTATCTAGAATTTCAATAATTTTTTCATATAAAAGGTTCCTTTATTGAATTGTTTAGTTTATGCTGAATTGAATGTTTATAACTGTACTTTCTGGTTAAATTTTTATTTTTGCATAGAAGATTAATTTTTTTAGCAGCATTTTGTTAGAATCAATTTTATTGCTAAATTGTGTTGGTGTATCAATTTTAAGTGGTTGTGTATTACTAAATGATGATAACATTGGAATTTATGCTTGTTAAGATATGGATAGAGATGGTTGTTTGAATATTTTCTATAAGATATTAGGTTGAAACTTTAATATTTTTTTTTTTTTTCTCGCGCATGTTGTTTTTTTTTATGTGAGATGATTGCTAACTTTGACTTAAAATTTGCGGCTATTTCTGTTAAGTGTTTTAATGCTCATTTAAATTCTGCGTTGTTTGTTTTGCTATAGATTTGGAATTTTTTTTTTGTTTGTTATATTCAGGGGTTTTGATTAAAATTGTGGTTCTTAAATTAATGTGCAGTCAATCATTGTGTCTCGCTTGTGCTAAACTGTACTAGGAATTGAAGGTTTTGTTTGTCGAGATAGTATTTCTGTTGGTTTCGATTAATTGTGGTTGTTAAATTAATGTGCAGTCAATAATTGTGTCTCGGTTGTGTGCTAAACTGTACTAGGAATTGAATTTTGTTTTGGTCGCGATAGTATTTTTTTTTCTCGTTGGTTTCGATTAATTGTGTTGAAATTAATGTCAGTCAATCATTATTTAACTGAGTGTTGATGTTGTTTAATTTATTGTTCTGGATTTTAAACTAGTTCTGCTTGTTATTTGGTTATGGGTTTTTTTCTCTTGTTGGAATTGAAGGTTTTGTTTGTCGAGATAGTGGATTTCATCTGTCGGTTTTAGATTAATTATGGTTGTTAAATGAATTTGCAGTCAATAAGTGTCTCGGTTGTGGATTGGGCATTCTTAAACTACTGGAATTTGCTTGATTTTTTGGTCGGTCGATATTGTATTTTTTGTGCTCCATTTACAAGTGGAACATGTTTGAAATATGTCTGCGGGTAGATTATTTCACTAGTGTTGACGTTGATTCAATTTTTTGTTCTGGATTTTAGTACGTAGTTCTGCTTGTTATTTGGTAAACTTTTTTTTTTTTTTTTTTTGTTGGTCATCTAATGGTGTGAAAAACTGTGATAGTCCATTCGTTTCGAAAACGTGGGGAGAGACATTTTGGACGTTTTTTTCTCTCCTTGATAGCGCCATCTGAAAATGGAGTAGGGCGGACACTTTTTGTTGATTGGAATTTCGTGAAGTTTATTGGTTACTCCGCCGACTTTCGCAGGGACCCTCCCCACGGGCAGTCTAATTCAAGGGGTGGAATTTTTGATGTCGGATTCTTGACCGCCTTAGAGGGGTCTTCCCTTTCCCCCCACTGCTGTCGCGACAGAGATTCAGCAAAATTTTTCCGTCAGCCCCATTGGTGAAATTTTCGTTCCCCAGCCCGTTGTTTCCTGAATTTACGTTACGGTGCTGTTGCTATGAGGGTTTGAAAATGTTGGAATTTAGGATGTTGGATGTGAATTTTTTTTGTTGTTGTTTCACTACTTGTAAGGAGTTACATAAGTTTGAGTTAAGAGATTTCGTGGAATATTTGAGACAGTTATTTGAAGGAGATCGATAAAGTTTGCACTGATGAATTTGTTGAATGGTTGGGAAGGTTTTTTTTTGCTATGGAGATAGTTAAGTTTGTGTTCAAAATGTACGTTTATTCGATAGTTGTTTTTTATGGAAATGGATAATTGAATTGAAGGGAAAGTCATGGTTTTTTTGAGAAAATTGTTTGATGTACAGAAGGATATTTTGAGTTACGGATTTTTGGGCAAAGGAAATATTGAGTTGATATAATTATACGGTATAATTGAGAAAGTTGTTTTGATGTAGATAGGATAATTTGAGTTAATGATTTGGTACAGTTCCGAGAAATAGTTGATGAACATGGATAAGTTGAATTAAAAGGGTGTGTGGTTTATTTAATAAAACTGTTTGAGATGCATTTAGGAAAGTTATTTTGAGTGGAGGATTATGGGAGATTTTTGTGAATAATTGATGAGCAAAGACTGGTTTTGGTTATTGGTATTGCGGAGAAGTCGATTAATTATTTGAAAGTTGAAGATAAGTCTTAATGATTGTGTTTTGTGTATTTTAAGAGTTTTGTTCATGAGATTTTGTGTAAGTTCGAGTTGAGGATTTTCGACGAATAGATGGTTTTAGTTAATGGTATTGTGGAGCAATCGATTATTCGGTAGTTGCAGATGAGTTTAGTTAGTGTTGTTGAGGCATAAGATGTGAACGATCTGAGGTAAAGGCAATTTTGGATCATCGAGGAATCATTTTAAGGTTACTGAGAATTTTAGGTTGTTGTTATAGAATTGTACTTGAGTTATTAATTAGAGGATTTTCGATGAATTGAGTTAGCGGTATTGTTGTAAATCGAGGATCTTGTGTGTTTTTTTTTTTCGTGTTTGTATATTTGTTGCGCGTATAGTGAAACAATTTTAGTTTTTTTTATATATTATTTGGACTTTGGATACATTGTATTACGAGGATTGTTAAAAAGTTATGTTGATTAGTTAAACGATATTTTTTTTATATTGGAAACTGTTTAATTCTGTGTAACACTTGCAATAATTTTCTTTTAGTTAAATTACTTTACTCTGTATGTATCGCCTCATATGACTTGGGTTGCATATCAATTTTATGTTTTAAATTTTTTCCGAAATTTTCAACTGCACTTGTGATTTCTGGAATTCATTTCTCAAATGGAAATTCAAATGAATTGAAGGTGGAAGAAATTTTTTTTTTCTCTTTAAAGTTTTTAAAGCAATATTAATCGTTATAGTTATTTTTTTACAATCGGATTTGCAAATTTTTTTTTATCTTAAATTCATTCTATCTCTTGTGCTGGCGTTTGCGGCATGCAGCAAATCGTTTGCGCAGGGAATGGCATGTTTTTTTTTGTGTTGCATTTGTAAACAGTGGGGGTGCATACTGATCACATGCGCACTCACAGTTTGCGATTCTAAATTTAATCACAGTAATTTTTTTTTCCTTAATTTTATTTGTAACCAATGCTCGTAGTGAAGTTTTCTTTTAAAATTCCTTAGGCTACTCAGCATTCTTGCAGGTTATAAATTTTTTTTTATCATTTATACGATTAGTTCATTTATAAAATTTTAATTTGCAAATCTTAATTAATTCCGTTAAATTTTTTTTTAAAACTTTTATTTGTAACCAATGCTTGTAGTGAATTTTTTTAATTTCTTAGGCTACCAAGCATTCTATGAAGTTACAAAATTTTTTTTTCTCCACTTATGCACACTCATCGTTTCAATCTCTAATTTTTTTTTTACTTTTACTTAATTATTTTCATTAAATATTATCAATGCTCTTAGTGAACCATTGAAATTTTTTACGCTTGAGTATGTAAAGAGTTCTGCTAGTTTTTTTTTTTTTTGATGGTCTGGGACTTTCACTTCACATTGGTCGTGTCAAGATTTCGATGTTAAACGATTATGAAGTGTCTGTTTCTAAGCGCCACGCTTGAATTGTATGTAAATGTTTTCACTGGCGTTTATTTCTTATCAATGTATTTTGTTCAACACTCCTAAGTGTTGTTTTATTAGTTGCGCAGTTGTTACATACGCCAATTTTGTATTCTTACGTGTTATTTGTCTTAATATTTTTTATTATTTAGTGGCACACGATTCTTTGTGATTGTTTAATTATTTCTATTTGTCAGTCTGTGTCTGATGTTTTGTGAATTGTTTGGGTGATCCATTCAGTAAATTTTTTTCTCCTCTTAGTACATTAACGTCATTATAGTTGTTGATAGTTAATTTGGTTTTCCCTCACGGAATAGGTTAGGAACTTCAGAAATTGATTGTATTTTTTTAACATTCTTATTTTCATTTTATGAGCGGTGAGAGGAGTTGGAAATTGGTGCTTGGAGTCTTCAAGTGTGGTCACAAAGGGCCAAGTTTAATTTTTTTTCTCATAACTGTTGTTTCATTACTAATATGGTTTCCCTGGGAGACAAAGTTTCTGTTATTTTTTTGCAGTATAGCAGATTTCTTTAGCAATATCTGAGCGGACGATGGAGCTGCCAACATCATGGATGAACATGGACAGAACCCCTCATAAGACGTGGACAGCTGATAGTGAACCAGGAGTCTACAATTTTTGTTCTTGACATAGACATTTGCCGACGCTAGGCCAATTCTGTATTTCGTTTGCGTACTGAAATTTTTTTATTATTATTCATTTTGGTTTTGTTAATCTGAGAGAGGGGAGGAGTGATGGGGGGCCGCCTTTCCATAAGGATTACAAAAGTAATTTGTATACAGACCCTGTTGTTGTTTACAAGCAGAGGAATTTTGGGAGTGTCTCTCACCCCACCGAAAAAGGGTGACGCGTTTCCCACGCCTGGAAGAAGGCAATGTACCCATAAATACATCATGGTATGGGATGTTTTTTGGGAATTTCCCGCGTTTTGGGTGAGTTATGGACCGCGGGAAGATATCCCTCCGCTGACTTCAGACCAATCAGAAAAGCTGATTGTGTTTCGAGAAATAATCCCCTCCAGAATACAGGGGTAAACCGCCGCGAAATATAAGCGCTTGCACGACGAATTTAGTCACTCTCTGACACAAATTTTATCACCGATTTTGGTCTGACGACCGTTTGACAAATTGCCGAGGTTGGAGACTCCCGAGATGGCACACCATGTTCTCTCTCTCTCAGATCCTAATTCAGTTAAGTAATCATGTATATCCTTAGTCTTTAACGTAATTTAAATGTTATTGTAAATAAATTAAGTGTTAATTTAAAGAACGGCTTTTTAATTTAGTGTCCTGTTTTATTTGTCATTAAAGATATAATGTTTAAATTTAAGCTATAGTGTGACGCCAAATGATAAATTAGAACCTGGGTATTATAAAATGGATAATAAGAATAAATTAAATTAACTTAAGTTAACCGGGCGTCGCATTACTATATATTTGAGTATAGTATAACACATGAATTACTCGAAAAGTTGTTAAATAGCAGCATATGAAGATTTAGTTTATAATCGAGGTAAATAAAGCTGATTTCTCTACCAATTTTTAATACTGTATAACGGTCGTCCGGCATAATCCAGCAAAGTTATCGGAACTTCTTAAATCCGATTTCAGATCCTCGTTCAGAACCCCAAACGGCAACCAGGAATGAATTTCAATGCCGCAGCAGGTACAAGTTCAGCCTCCAGAGGGAATGAAGATCTGGACATGGGACTCGAACGCGAAGCCTTTCCACATTATTTTAGCAATATCCGGCAAAAATACGAGAGTTTCTGAAATTTGATTTCAGAATCTTATTTTCTGCCTCTAGACGCAAACCGACTTGCTTTCCGGTAGACCTACACCTGCAAGTTCAGTCACGGGAGGGGGTGCATTAGGGTCGTCCGGTATTATCCGACAAAGTTGCGTGAATTTCTAAAATTAGATTTTGGATTCTCGTTCACCACCCCGAAGTACAACAGAAATGCACTTTTCTCACGCACCAATACTTTGAGAGTAAGCCTCTGCCACTGTCTGCGTAAAAGATGGTTGTCCGGAATTATCCAGCAAAGTTAAGAGAATTTCTTGGATCGGATATCACAAATTCGGTTTTCCCGTCTCCAGACCCTTCAGGAAACCAAGTTTTCGCGCTCCAAGGATTTTAAGGTAAACCTCTGCCACGGTGTATCTAAAATATGGTCGTCCGGCATTATCTGGCAAAGTTACTGATATTATTGGAAACCGATTCGAAAATCGGATTCCACGCCCCGAAATACGTTGGGCATTCACTTTTTGTTCACTTTCGTCAACAAAATCAGCTTTTAGTGACACGCGTACATTGCGACATTTTGCGAATTTTCTCGCTTTCCGGATTCTTAACATTTCCGGAAATAAAGAATTATGACGTCATTAATTGAGATAAAAACTATCCTATATTTTAAGTTGGACGCGAAATGACACACACACTATGCAAAATTGTGTTAAGATCGGTTGAGTAGTTTCGGAGTTTATCGCGGACAAACACTGTGACACGTAATTTTTATATATAAAGATACACAGTGGGGGCCAAAATTGTGGCCACGTTTTTAAATTATGTTTGTTACGTTTGTATGCTTATAAAAAAATGTTACGTTGCACAAAATTCAAAGTATTTTATACAATTTTAAAGTGAATTTAATACTGAGTTCGATACAAAAAACAAAGCTCAAATATTTGCAACTCAAAAAAAAAAGTTATGCTGCAATAACTATGGATATACATTAGATATTGATGATAGCAAAGAGTTATCAGTGCTTAGTGGCGTAGCCTTTATTTATTTATTTTTATTAGAGCTTCACATCGATGTTCAATTGAGCTGAAAACAGTTTTAAGTTCATTATTACATGATGCCAGGAAAATATTACATTCTCAATTAGTTCCTTTTTATTTTATGAATGCCTCATTTGAACAAGAGTTATTAAACGATGCCACAAGTTTTCCATAGGATAGATATTGTCAAGAAGCAATAAAGACAAATAAAAGAGTAGATTGGACACCTAGAAAGAGATGTGTGACAAAGAGGTGGCCTTTTCTGTGTTAAAATTGCAAAATAGTTAGGGCAGTACTTCTGAAACTTTCAATACTGGCGCCCCCCTTTTCAATCACAATTTTTATCACGCCCCCCTTATATATTAATAATGTACTGAATGCAAAAATAATGCACTTTTTTTTTACGCTAAAGCAATAATCTTAATTATAAACCGTACAAATTCATGACATAAGTACTAAATTTTGTATATGTTGCTTTTAAGCAAAAAAAAAAAAATAATAATAAATAAGTATTAGGATAATTATGTTATTTTTCCTTTCTCTAATTTTTAAATTGGAACATATTACAAAATGCGGGGGCTGCTTAGAAGACAAAATATAGATATCAGCTTTTTTTTAGAAAGAACTCAGTGGGTCAATTTCTAATCATAAGCATTCCTTGAAAAATTTGCTCTGTTAGACAAGCCCATGGAAGTCGCTAATATTTATTAAACTTGTTCTTAATTTAGCATTAATTAATTAGTTATAAAATATTCTGTGCAACACTGATACATTAAAAGTATACCGGCTGAAGTACCCGCTATTTGCACGAGTTCATTTATAAGAAAAAACATTATTGATATAATCGCTGAATTTTAAGGAGAGTGTTAAGCCAAGTGCGCGACAATGTTTACAAAAATGTAAAATTATTTTTTAAAATCATTTCTTAAATTATAATTAGTTTTAAGCGAACTGTAATTTTAAGCCTCACAGAATTAGCATTTAGAGTTGATGTTGAATAATGAACAATAATATAAAATTCCGATGAAAAATAATTGTATTATTTTTAATATTTAAAGTGAAAAGACTTCAACATGTTTTAACCCTGAAGCAGGCACGCACTCGATACTGATGGTCGAGTGGGGGTATTGTGAGTCACCCCAATCCTTTTTTTATAATTATTTTTATAGTACACAATAAAAATCGTAATTCAAGTGAACAATTTAATTAAGAGAAAATATACTCACACCTACTTTCAAGGACACAGAAAATATTTCGGAAAAAATGTTATCACACCGGGAACTCAGTCAAAACAAGTACCTTAAGATAGTAAAAAAACGTTTGTTCTTCCCAAAAAAGAGGGAGATATGTGACAAATATATTTTAGTTCACACGTTAAGACTGTCAAACAGGAGGATAGTGTCAGAGCCATTGGTAACAATTAAACAGTTTTGCCAGAATTACCGATTTCGTGCACTCCGGGCTCGGTGTGACAGCTCGGATTAAAAGTGTATTTATTGCAATATGGATGTTCAAAAAAAGATTATGTAAAACGTTTTTTATTATGCTTTATATGTTTGGGAATAACTCATAGAAATAAATCTTGGCCAAGTAATATTCAAAGTGCTCTCTGTGCTTTTCCAAAAATCATAAAAATAGTTTACAAGGAAAAAATCTCAGCAGAAATAGTTTATTTTCAACTTCCCTAAATGAAAAAACAAATACACATAAGAGCAGGGACGTAACTAACCGTACAAGTAAGTTCGAAGGTCAAACCGCAGCAAATACATTCTGCTGCCTACAGCTGATGACAATAATATTACAGTGATGAATTTTTTATCTTTCTAAAATTTTTTTTTGATTATGGGTTTGGGTTTTGTTTTTTCTCATTTTGGTTTGAAAAGAAACCGTAATAAAAAAAATCTCTCATCATGGGATTACAGCAAATCAAATAAAAGGTTTTTTATTTCGTTACATTATCAAAGATAGCTAAAATGAGGTTTTGAAGTAGAAGCTTTTATTTTTTATGACGTAATATCGCAGATGATATATATAAATTATATCAGTGTAAAAATGTGTATTTTTTTATTATATCGGAAAGTATTTTGTTTTATTTCATTCCAGTAAATAAATTTTTTTTAATCTTTTATTTTCGATATGCTCGCTCCCCCCTTGTACGTTTATCGCGCCCCACAGTTTGATAAACACTGAGTTAGGGGGTTCAATGACTACATCTGGAGACTGAAAGTTTTTTAAGATATCAGGAGACGAATTTCATATAAAACAAACAGGAAAAGGCCGAAAGAAGTGCACCCCATCTGTGGATGACAGAAGAACAAAAATACTATATCTCCAAGATAAAAGAATGTCATCATTAGTTATCTGAATGATGCTGGTGTTTCTGTCACAATTCAAAAACAACAAGGAGACGATTAGCAGATGTTAGACTAAGAGGAAGAATTTCACGATAAAGGCCTTATCTCAATTTACAGCAGCGCTAAAAAAGACTTCAGTGGTCAAAGGCGCACATTAATTTGACAAATGATTAGTGGTCACAAGTAATAAGGAAGAACGAAACTAAGATATCATTATTCGGTAGTGATGGCCGAAAATATGTCAGACGTAGAGTGGGCTACATCCTGACTATATGCAGGTAACTGTGAAGTACCCAGATAGAGTTTTATGATTTGGTCATGCATATCAGCAGAAGGTATCGAAGTGACACTGAATGTCAGAAAATACATCGAGACCATTCTAAAATCCAAACTTCTACTTTCCATCAGGCAGCTATATACCAACAATGCTTCATTTATTTTTCAGCAAGATTCTTCTCCTTGCCACACAGTATTAGTAATTCAAAGACTGGTATCGTTATATAAATATTGAGTTGTCCTGGCCAGGAAACACACACACACACAGTCCTGATCTCAATCCTACCGAAAATTTGTAGCACCGTTTGAAAACTCTTATCCGAATGATGTACCTATGTAATAATAGGGAATTAATTGAGGCTGAAATTGTTTCCTGGCATCATGTAATAACGAAGGAAGAATAGAAAACTATTTTCAGCTCAATGAATTATCGATGTTGTGACGTCCCCCTCTCGAAATGAGTTTCACTCTTTCAGGGCAATATTAGTCTGAGTTTTGCTGCACCTGCAGCTGGGGGCTCATTATCGTTTATTTAGCGTCTGGACTTTGGTGCCAGTGAGACTAGACAAACAATAATCTGGCCATACCACTGTGTACGAGATCGCTTCCGAGGCAGCAGATCGACTCACATGGGCCCACCAATGAGAAAGCGTGAGGGGGAGGAATGGTCTGCCCCTGATGTTTTCGAAGGCTGAAAAACGGAAGGAAAGAGGAAAAAAAACGGAGATCGAAAAAGACGAGGACTGGGTTTTTTTCGGAGGATCCCGGAGTCTGGCCATACTGGTTAGGCTCAGAGACAAATTCTGAATTTAATTTAATCTAATTACCCTGTAGGAGAAAAAATTAAAAGTATTTTTTTACTCCCACAACCTTGCTGTGTTGTTATCTTCGTACGCTACCTTCTAACGACGTTACAATGTGAAGCGGCAATAAAAAATAAAGGCTACCCCTCTAAACATTGATAACTCACTGCTATCATGAGTATCTAATGGATATCGATAGTTATTGCAGCACAACTTTTTTTGCGTTGCAAATACAGTCGGACCTCTATATAACGAAATGGCTAAATCCCTGAAAAAAGATCGTTACATGGAAAATTCGTTATTTAGAGGTTCATCGTTTAATATACTTTATAACAGCGTTTCTCAAACTGTGGGGCGTGCCCCCCTTGAGGGGCGTGATTACTCTACAAGGGGGGCGCGAGCAAATTGAAAAGTTGAAAACTAAAGATTATTCAAAACATTATTAATTTACTGAAAGTAAGCAAGCAAAGTACTTTGACATAATAAAATATGAAAAGCACATTTACACTGATATAATACACTTATAAAAAATTATCTGTACTGTACAATGTATTTTATTATTAATTTAACAATACAAAGTTAAGAACAAGTTTGATAATTACCAGTGACCCCATGGGCTTGTATTAACACTTATCTTGATCATTTGCACAGTTTATAATTAATTCCTTAACTGTCGTTTAAAAGTTACGCGGTTTGATCCCCAATGCCACGGTTTCCCATGTAGACGCGCGTATTTGGATGTTTTTTTCGGTGCAGGAGAAAAGGAATAAATAAGCGAAGTCCTCTGAAATAAGTAAATCCTTTGCAAAGACTGTCAAGGTCCTTTTATTGTGTTCCAAAGCCTTAGGAATAATTTTATGGATAGCAGTGCACAGAAAAGATCGTACATCGGAAAGACGTATATATACGTCCAGAAGATTAATGCTTTGGCTGAGCGAGACGTTTATATACGTCGGTGGCACATAAGAGGTTAAAGTCGGACTGTAGCTTTAATGTCAGAGTATAGTATTATTGAATTCAATACAATGTTATTGCATTGAGGGGGCGATGAAAATGATGACTGCATATTGGGTCGCGAGTATTGAAAGTTTGAGAAGCACTGACTTTATAAACCACATACAACACATTTTAAATTCATAAACACTATGTATTAAAAAAAGTAATTATTCACACCTTTTTAAAAATTAATATATGTTTATTTTATATATCTTACTAATCAAAAAAAAAAAAAAAAAAAAAAAGGAAGGAAGAAAACTACTAGGAAAACAAGAACAAAAAATGACAAAGAATACACTGCACGTTCAATATTAAGAATGTAATTTTACATTAAAATTAATGAATTTTAAGGGCATTTTCTAATTTAAAGCATACAAGTAATATGAAACACATTATTTTATAGCTAGAACATGGGGACACGGGACAACATTGAGTGTGAAAGGGGATATTGAAGATGTTTCTCGTGAACTGAACAATAGGGGTTAGAAGTTGTACTTCTTGGATGAAACACCTAGAACATTATTGCTGTCGGCGAGTTAGGATCGAATAAAGCCAGTTTAAGAGATTAATGACCACTATAAAATATGTTAAAAGAGGAAATAACTTGAAATGTTCAGAAATACTTTAAAAATAGGGAGAAAAGAAATTGAATCACAAAAGAAAAGGTTCGTTATATAGAAAATGCACTTCTCTTTAGAGGGGTCATTTTACGAAGAAAATCGTGAAATGTTCAAGGTTCCAGGAAAAAGTTCGCTATGTAGAAAAATTCGCAATATAGAGGTTCAACTGTATTTGAATTTTGTTCATTGTATAGAATTTAATATTAAATTGTCTTTAAAATTATATAAAATACTTTGCATTTTGTGCAACGTAACGCCTTCTATAAACAAACTTAAAAAATGTAACAATTTAAAAAAGTGTCCACACAATTTTGATCACTACTCTATATTTATATATATAATCCACCCCCCACCCCCAGTCTTAAATATATTTACTATGTGTAAAATTTATATTATTCAAGTCACATTTATAACAATAAAAGATATTGATCAATTGTGGTATTTAGTATATTGATTTATAGTATCGTAAAAAATCAAAACTCAACAAAGTTAATTTTATTTTTTTGCAACAGCAAAAATCTATTTTTGCAAAAATAATTTGTTCTGAAATAATGGAAACTACAACACCATTTTGTTAATTTATATTTCGAATTAATCAATGCTTTTTACTGTTCACTATATGTCTCCTCTTTATTCAGTTTGTTTTATCGAGTCCTAGTGCCATTCCCAACTTCCACACTACTCCAACGGAAAAACTTATTGTCTCGGTATATTATATATCCATAGGTCCGGGACTCGAATCTTAAAGATGGTCAAGGTCGACTAAGCCTTTCATCCTTTCAATGGGTTGATGAATCAGTACCAGGTTTGCTTAGGAACTAAACACTGAGGGTGAGTGAGTGAGTGAATATTAACGTCACACTGTGTTAAGCTACTCGGGGGATTTTGGTGACCATGTAATTCTGAACCATGGTCAAGTGACGAGGATGACACCTGAGCTGGAACCCCCTCTCCTAACTACCACACCACACCAACGGAAGGACGTTTAAGCTCTCGACAGATTTAATGTGCACCGCTCCACTACACGGTGGGTTTTCAGCGGTATTAGGCTCGAATGCATGACACGCGGGCCACGAGTTTGTTACCTTGAAAACTAGGCTACCGCGGCCACCCTAAACACTGGAGGTTTCGTGTCAAACTGACCAACTGACCGGAACATCTGCTCATGCATCTCAGTGTACAAGGTCACGTATACTGAGATAGGTACAGTAAGCCTCATGGGCTGTTGAGCTACCGAGTTTTGTTTAGATTATATATGCATCAACGAATTTTTTTAATGGTTCTAGGTTTTGTGAACCCGAGTGACTTAGTAATGGCGGCCACGAGTTCGGGACTATGACTACTCAGATAACGCGGGCAACTAACTCGAAGTTTTTAGCTTAAATTGTTCTTCATGGTCAAAATGGTGCGTAAAGACGAAAAGTGAATTTTCAAATTTTGGATTAATTTAATGTCCATATATGAAACTGATGTAACAATGGTAACCTAGTGGTCATGGTCATGGTCATGCACTCGTGGCCTGCGTATCATGAATTCGAACCTTAGAGACACTGAAGACCCGACGCGTAAAGGAGCTAATGTACGTTAAATCTGTTGAAGCTCTAAGTCATCCCGTTGGCGTGCTGTAGCTCGAGGAGGGAGACGCCAGCTCAGATGTCGTCGTCACTTGACCACGAGTCAAAATTACGAAGTCCACAGCAACCGAAAGAAACATTATTATTTTATGTTTCCTGTTCCTATTTTTTTTCTCTTTGGGTCTGTACGGAGCATTTATATTGGATAATTTTACTATTTTTGATGGGATTGTCAGAATGCTGGAATAATGTATATTTTTCTTCCTTCTCTTATACCCTTTATATATATATATATATATATATAATTATTTTTATTTTGTATATTTGTATTATGCTAACGTATATGAGCGGGTGCATTGTCTTGGTACAACAGCCATCCATCTTTCCCCAATTCTGGCCTCCCCCTTTTATTTTTTCACGAAGTCTTTTAGTACTTCAATGTAGTAGTTTTGATTAACAGTCTGACCTCTCATGTGAGTGAGAACCCTCTCGTATCACGAATTTTGGCAATGTTTTGGTCCGTAATCGCTTACCTTGGACGTCTAGCACGCTCATTATCTTCCAAACAGTCCCTTCCCCCTGAAAATCGCCAATGAAAACAAACACATGTGCACGAGACAAGGTTCCATCTCCATAAGTTTCGGTTAAAACTTGAAAGATTTTCGTGGCTGATTTCTTAAGTTTCACGAGAAGCTTGTTGCTGATTCAACATTTTCCCGGTAGAATGCGGTTGCACGGGTTCGCTCAATGACGCAATACTCCCAACTGGCGTGATCGGCTTAGGCGAAACTGAACATATAGATAGAAGAGATGCGTTGGATGACGTCACCAAAACAGTTGTTGCCATTTTCACTCTCTTTTTCAAGCTACACGCTTAGTTTCGTTTTTTGTGTCACACCTTGTATATGTTATTATACTGACTTCTGCTGTTTAAAATGCAAGCTTTGATTTTTTTTAATAAAGACTGGACGTGGGTGTGTTTGTTTTCCGAGGGATCGGCTTGTAGCTCTAAACCGTCATTGGGTGAGTTAGGTTCTTTTGGGAATTCTTCCAGTAGTCCTCGTGTTGCCTTATAGTGCAACTTTGATGAACACGTACTCGACACATTTTACATGCATCAGCCCCTCTACACGGTGAGTCTTCGGGGGCATTTGATTTCAAAATTTCCACTTGATTGTGACCAGGACATCTCGGATATCACGGCCAAATAACTTTGAAAGTTTTCAGCTTAAAATGCTTTTTATTGCGAAAATATTTCGTAAATTAAATATTTTTAAAGTAATTTTTTTATAAATTCTGAATTAATTTAATGTCTATACGAAGCTGATGTGGCCTCGGCGACCTAGTGATCATGGTCACGGACTCGTGGCCGGCGTGTCATGAAGTTCGAGCCTAGTGAAACTGAAGACCCGTCGTGCAGAGGGGCTATGCACGTTAAATCAGACTTGGCTCAAAGTCCTCCCTTGTCACCGTGGTATGGTAGCGCAGAGAGGGGGACAGCGGAGGTGTCGTCCTCTTAACTTGAGCAATGTTCAAAATTACGAGGTCCGTCGCAGATAGCCCTCGTGTTGCTTTAAACTAAACTCAGTGGCGCAACAGTCCATGCAGGCCAAGGCCTACTGCATACATTTCAGTATTCGAGACTTTGGGTACAGGGGTACATGAGAAAAGGTTTCGATCAGGTGGTCAGCCTCACTCAAAACCCTCTGTGTTTAGTTCACAAGCAAGCTTGGTATTTATCGACTCTTTGAAGGGATGAAAGGCTGAGTCGATGTCCAGCCCGGGATTTGAACCCCACTCCTGTGGTACGGAAGCGCGAAACGCTACCACTCAGCCACTGGACTTGCTTTATAGTGCTGTTAATAAACACTCACTCACATGAAACCAGTAGCACAAAGAATATTAGCCCCCCCGCAAAGTCAGGTTTGAGGCCCCAAATAGGATTTTACGTACTTGGCGTCAGTCAAGCTTTGGGCCCTCTAGAGCCCCCCCTCCCTGCAGATGAGGAGGTGTATGTTACTCTACTGTATGAAACTAATGTTCGGCATGTACGGTGAAAAATAAATCTGAGAGATCAAATCCATGAAAAATATTTATTACAACCTTTCCCAAGTTAAATCTTTGTTTAAATTTTACAAATGTTTCTTTATTTGGTCATAGTAGTTAATTTTTTAAATACCAAAAAATGCGTAAACTTCATATAGTTGAATTATAAATTTGTATGCCGCCCACCCAGTATAGTGGTTAGTGACGCTGACTGCGGTGCCGTAGGGCCTGGGTTCGAATCCCGGAGAAGGCATGGATGTTTGTAAATGTATAGTGCCTTCGCGGCATGGGGGTACTCTAAATAGCCGTCGAGCCGCAAGTCATCTCGTGAGGTTGGTGGGAAGGGAAGAGAGGTGGGAACCCCCTGACTACCCCAGGGTGTTCTCACTCAAAATTGGGGGGACCAAGCAAAATAGTACTGTCACCTGCATGGTGCTCAAAGCTAAGGCTAACGTCAGGCGTAAAAATCTAGCCCTTAGCCGCGATGAATTTCGTGGACCTTGATCTGATGTTACTGTCGATCAGGGGGCATAAGTAACAACAACAACAACATAAATTTGTATAATTATGATTCTGCATCAAATCAATAGAAATAAAAAGTATTATTTTAGTCAAACATTAATATTCATCCATTTATTAAAATTTGGAAAGGCTTGTATTTATCAAAATACAAACATATTCGGAAAAGGGGTAGTGCATCGTAGATAAAAAAAAAGTTGTATGTTTAACAACTTCCTTAAGATGATATTGCAATCTGTCATCAGACCGTGGCATTGAAATCATATGCCTCAATGGAGGAAGTAATCATAAAGAGCACTGATTAATTAATGGATGCGAAATGAGCTTCTGTTATAACCAACTGAGATTAAGAGAAATTACCTTAGAATAGTGCTTCTCAAACTTTCAATACTGGCGCCCCCCTTTTCGATCACAATTTTTTTCGCGCCCCCCTTATACATTAATAATGTACTGAATGCAATAATAATGCACTTTGACGCTAAAGCTACAATAGGCGATCTTAATTATAAACCATACAAATTAATAACATAAGTATTAACACGTTTGTATACTACTTTTAAGTAAAATAAATAAAATAATAGGATAATTATTATGTTACTTTTTCCTTTCTCTAATTTTTAAATTGAACATATTACAAAATGCGGTGGCTGCTTAGAAGACAAAATATAGATATCTGCTAAATATAGAAAAAGAACTCAGAGGGTCAATTTCTATAATAATAAGCATTCCTTATAAAAACTTTGCTTTCCAAGACAAGCTCGTGGACGCCATTAATACTTATTAAACTTGTTCTTAATTTAGTATTAATTAATTAGTTATAAAATATTCTGTGCAGCACTGATACATTAAAAGTATACCGGCTGAAGTGCCCGCTCTTTGCTCGAGTTCATTTATAAGAAAATAAAACATTATTGATATAATAGCTTAATTGTAAGGGAAGCAAAACCAAGTGCGCGACAATGTTTACAAAAACGTAAAATGATTTTTTTAAAATCGTTGCTCAAATTATAATTAGTTTTAAGCGAATTGTAATTTTAAGCCTCACAGAATTAGCATTTATAATTGATGTTAAACAGTAGTGCACACAGGAATTTTTCAAGGGGGTCCGGGGTCGAAAGTTCACCAATCTTGTATCAGGTTCCTTTTGATTTTGTCGATTTTCGGGAACAAAACACAGTAAAAAATTAATTCCTGAATAAATAATTCGCATTAACTAATAAAATTAATCATTAATAACAAATACTTAACTAAATTTTGCGTACTATAAACTTAGAACTATAATCAATCGGAAAAAAATCAAGGGCTTTGGGGGGATCCGGACCCCCCCCTTGTGTGCGCCACTGATGTTAAATAATGATCAATAATATAAAATATCGATGAAGAAAAATTGTATTATTTTTAATATTTAAAGTGAAAAGACCAACATGTTTTAACCCGGGAGCAGGCGCGCACTCGGTACGGTCGGGGTTATTGAGTCACCCCAATCCTTTTTTTTATAATTATTTTATTGTACACGATACAAATCATGATTCCAGTGAATGATTTAGCTAAGAGAAGGTTTACTTACCTACTTTCAAGGACTTTTAAATTTTTCTTTGGTAATAAATAAACAGTTTTGCCAGAATTAACGATTTCGTAATCTGTGTTTCCCACGCGACCACTTCCGGGTAAAAAGTATATTCATTATGATAATATGTATGTTACTGCTAAAAAATTGTGTGAAACGTTTTTCGTTATGCTTTATACATTGAGAATATTTATAAAAATATGTCTTGGCCAAGTAATCCTTCATGAGATAGTGCGTGTGTGCTCTCCGTGGTTTTCCAAATATCATAAAACTCTTTTGCATGAAAAAAAGCGCAACAGAGAACACGTAAGAGAGGGATCATAACTAACTGTACCAATAACTTAGAAGGTCAAACAGATTACAGCTATAATGTGCAGTATTTCAAAAATAATGACAGTGATGAATTTTTTATGTTCCTGAAGTTTTTCGATTCTGGGTCCGGGATCTGTTTTTTCTCTGAAATAGTAGAGGTTAAAAAAAGCGTAATAAAAAAATCTCTCATCACGGGATGACAGTAAATCAAATAAAAGTTTTTTATTTGGTTATAGGATCAAAGATAGCTAATTAGGTATTGAAGAAGTTTTTATTTTTGATGGCTTAATATCGCCTATAAATTATATCAGAGTAAAAGTGCATTTTTTATTATGTCTGAAAGTATGTTGTTTTAATTCATTCCAGTAAACTAATTATTTTTTAAATCTTTTATTTTCGATATGCTCGCGCCCCCCTCGTAAGGTCATCGCGCCCCCCCAGGGGGACGCGCCCCACAGTTTGAGAAGCACTGCCTTAGAAACTAAATAAAAGAAATAAAGTGAATACCACTTATATTTCCATGTATAAGCTGAGAATTTTTGGAATATTTTATACAGCGAAAGTAAGGGGGTCGACTTATACTTGACAAATTCAGAAGGGGATAGTATGCAGCATCAGGGGCGGCTGGCTCTAGGGCCGGACCCCTGCCCGGGGTGGTATATTTTAAGGGCGTCATTTGGATCAAATTTGAAAAATATTTTTTTTGTTACAAAACATTTGATATATAATATTTTCTGAAATATTATTGGGTTGGAATTCGGTATTTTATTTAACGCATCTTATTTTTTTACATTGTACTCTGTATGTTAAGTGACAGGTTTCTTTTAAGTTGAAACTTGAATAGTTCGAGACGGAAGTATATGTTAAAGCATGGAATTTAATATGTTTACGTATCTTTCACTAATAGATTTCTCCCCATCTCGGAGTGAGGTCACGACGGACATTCCTTTCACCCTTGCAATGTCCGGTGTCAGCTATCCAAAAGGGGACAAGGGTGATAAGAGGTTTTGGTAGATAGAGAGTTGCATGAGATGTTTTATTTTAGTCTTGAGTATAGTTACTATAAGTTAAAACAAACGCTTGTGATCCCCACCATTAGTAGACTATTTTTCGAAGAAATTGGCCTGCTTAAATAGACGATTCCATCTCGTACATTTCACTCGTTTTGTCTGGGGCGGTAAAACTGCTAGAGCCGGCCCTGGCAGCATGGGGACGACACGATATAGAACATAGGTTCTGAACGTGGGAGAAAACGCCCCCTTGTGGGCGTTGGAGGCTTTCAGGGGCAGTAAAAGACCCAGTTATGGGGTTTCGAGATGGTATGGAGGGACGAACAGATTAACCAAATATAGTCTAAAGAAAGACTAAAAAAACACGCTGATTATGTACTAACAAAAGTAAACTTTAATATTGGTTACCTTCTGTTGATTGTATGTATTTAAAATTGTATAGTCGTGTCAATAGCTGTTTCAGATTTGCAAATAAAAAAGAATTGGAGCCTTTATTCTTGTTTTCACCATGTATTACGAACGCTGTTATTTATCTGGAGTGGGAGATGGCGGTAACGAAATATTCACTAGAAAAAAGAGCGTCAGTTAAAAAATGGTTGGGAACCTATAATATAGAACATGGGTTCACAACCTCCCTTTTGGTCAGAGTAATTCGCAAAAACAGTTATGAAGGATCTTATGTTGAAGGGAATGAAAAGGTACTATAAGAGGTAAGAAATACATTTATTTGGTGTAAAGCATGTTTGCAATACGAACAATGCATCACAGTTCGACGTCAGAAATGCAACGACAAATGGTTGTCACAGGAATTGTTCGAAGTTTCGGCCGCGTAGGTCAGAGCACAGCCGACACAGATGGACGTATCGGACGTGTTGAAACAAATCCGGTGAGCAGCTGGATGTCAGCTGAAGCGACGACGATCCGTTACGTGAAATCCTCCACTGTAGCCACTAGCATCTCACACAGAAGTGATTTCAGGAGTCCCCAAAGAAATCCATGGGAATAAACTCCGGGAAGCGTGGTGGCCAAGCAAAAAGTCTGCCGCGTGCAATCCACCTCTTGGTATATGATAACATGGAGTTGGTTACAAACCGCAATCGAAAAATGGGCTGGTGTATGAACCACACGATCTGTTGTGGAGTGGCCGGTACTTTTTGCAGCAATTCCGGGAGAAGGGGGAAATTAGTGTACGTGCAAGTTTCTTCAATCCTACCACGGCGCTCCAAATCCCTTCATTCCTTTGGCCACGCTCCTTGTCTAGCTTATCTTCCTCCCAAAGTCACTAGACATAGACGTCTAGTGTATGTCTTACCTGACATCGACGCGTGCATTTCTCTTATGTTTTTAAGTCACTTATTCGAAGTTTTACCCGAAGCTATATAACAAATAGTATCCTTTTAGAACTATAGCCTTTAAGATCATACACGAAATGATATTTCTTTTAAATAAACAGAATTTCGATATAATGTAGGTATAATTTTTTTATACTATTGTCTTTTTTTTTACTTTTAAAGCTCTCATTTCCATAACCGGCGTATAACGCGCATGCGTAAATTTCGATCTTATTTTTTGCGTTAAAAGCGCACGTTATACGCCGGATTTTACGGTATTTAAATTTTCATTTAAAAGTGGACCGAAATTTTTAAAAAAATAACAGAAGGTTTTAATATTTTTAAAATAAAATGTATATCATTGATTTCCAAAGTGGTCTATATAGACCCCCAGGAATCTACGACGACCTGCAAGGGCTCCACGTCAGCAAAAAGAATTTGGGAGTTTTTGAGGTGTAAATGGGGGTCTATGATAGTGGCTCTCATTAAACCAGATCATGACTTTATTATTTTAAAAAAATTTGATCTGGTGGAAACCAGATTTCACCAATTTAATATTTACTACATTTAGTGAGGTTAATTTGTGGTTATTAGGCGACAGTATAAAATTTACTAGGACAAAGACCATTTCAGCATTTCATTCAAAATTAAGCTAAAGAAGTATAATATTGGATTTCGCAAATTTTCTCAAATTGTCACAGACAGTCTGTTGGATTTTAACCTACATTCAACATGTAAATGCCCTTTACTTAGATTTTGAAACTAGGGGTTTGAGATTGCTTTTTTTATAGTAATACAACAGTAGATAATGAGAGATTTCAAATAGTCACTTTGAAAAAAAAATGTCACATTACAATAGAATCTGATCAGAATAGGTTCTAACGAAAATCTTAAAGCTTAGAAATGGATGTCAGTAATTTTGGCTTTAAAAAGACATACCCGATATTTGTCTCAAATGATTGAGAGTCTTTAATTGCTTTTCCTAGTGAGAGGCAGTTTCAGTGAATTTACCAATCTCAAAAAAAAAAAAGAAAAAACTCGACAAAGGAGATTTAAGGGTAAACCTGACAAGATTGATAACAAATGTTGAAAATTTGTTATTGCAGCACCAGATGCATCCCTCTTATTAAAAGCATTTGTTTGTTGTTCATTTATTTTATATAACAGTTGTGACGAATCTGTACGGCACCTTTCCTCTAATACTCTTAGGCGTCTTTGGGGATTATAAATTCGCGTATATTTTCAATCAACTCTAAAAAGGAGAAAACGGGATATGCAAAGTAGATAGGGTATTTAAGGAGAGCGTTGTAAGTTAGCGAGGATGAAGGCAATTGAGCCATCAGCAGTAGTGACCACGTTTATAGGATTCAATTTGATTACGATAGTGAAACATTGCTGTTAATACTCAACGAAGGAACCTTAGGAAGTTCATATAAAGGGTGTTTTTTTAGAGGTATAGAACTTTAAATTGCAATAAAACAACGATGTATTATTCGATTGACATGAATTTTTTTTTATTCGAAAGATAATCTTGTGGCATTACATTTTAAATATGATTTCTGGCATAGGACTGCCACGGCTGGCTCGAATGTAGTCCAATCTGGACGTCGAATTTTCGATGACTTTTTCCAACATTTGTGGCCGTATATCGGCAATAACACGGCGAATGTTGTCTTCCAAATGGTCAAGCGTTTGTGGCTTATCCGCATAGACCAATGGCTTTACATAGCCCCACAGAAAATAGTCTAGCGGTGTTAAATCACAAGATCTTGGAGGTCAATTCACAGGTCCAAAACGTGAAATTATGCTGTCACTAAACGTGTCTTTCAATAAATCGATTGTGTCACGAGCTGTGTGACATGTTGCGCCGTCTTGTTGGAACCACAGCTCCTGGACATCATGATTGTTCAATTCAGGAATGAAAAAGTTAATAATCATGGCTCTATACCGATCACCATTGACTGTAACGTTGTGGCCTTCGTCGTTTTTGAAGAAGGATTCCACCAGCCCATAAAGCGCACCAAACAGTCAGTTTTCTGGATGTAACGGTGTTTCGACGTACACTTGTGGATTAGCTTCACTTCAAATGCGGCATTTTTGTTTGTTGACGTAGCCATTCAACCAGAAGTGCGCTTCATCGCTAAACGAAATTCGCTTATGAAAATCGACCATTATTTTCGAAATAAAATTGCACAATTTGAAAGCGTTGTTCAGGCGTGAGTCTATTCATGATGAATTGCCCAACCAAACTGAGAATAAATCACTTGACAGCTGTTAAATCGGTCGCCATCTTGGAAAGTAATGCCAACTTAAACTTCTATACCTGGAAAAAAGACACTCTGTACCTGAAGAGATCATAAGTACTACCAGGTGATATATTCTAGTTTAATACCACTTACCAAAAGCGTTAGTTTAATAAAATTAGTTTCAGCTAATAAAAGCTAATATTTCAAGTTGCGTGTATTTCTCAGACCTCCTATTCTGGTAAACCGTTTTGATATTGCGCGTAGTTATTGATTAACTTCATATTTGGTAATTTAATTTAATATTAAAGGTTAATCCCTTTCGTTTGACGTAGACATATAGATACTATTTGTTATTAAAAGTTTTTGATATTTGAATCAAGTGAATAAATATAAGTTATTTTTATACAAATCGCGTCTGGTCATTCTTTGCCTCAAATTAATCTTAGTGTCCAGGCTGAGACCCAGGGGGGGTCCCCACACAGTTATTTTATGTATTAATTTGATTTTAATTTCAATTAATTAACAAGTACTTCTTAAGTTTTAAACACTATACTTCACTACAGTCAGAAATTTAATTCTTTTAATGTAATTAGTATCACCAGATGTCAAAAAGACATTTAAGTTAATAAATTTGAAAAAATTTAATATTAGGTTTGCAGGGATCTCCCTCTAAATCGTAAAACATGGCAAGGGGTCTATGGGACAAAAAAGTTTGGGAGCCTCTGATGTATTTGATACAAAAAAGTTGGGATTTTTTTACTTCTATCAAATTAATTTCCAGTTACAAGTCTTTTTTCTTCCCTTCAAACATCTTGTGTTGTATCAGTTTTTAAAACACTGTAAATAAAATGAGCAAATTAAAAGTTTTAGTTGAGAAAATAATAGCATACACTATTTTTTTAAAAAATCTTTAAGGTATCCGACTACGTTCGGAACCGTGAATTTAAAAAAGCGCGTAAATGGATAATATTTAAGTTATTTAGTGTCACTTAGATTAGAATACATGTATAAATTGTTTTAAGGACATTTTGACAAAAAAAATTATTTAAATACAATATTTTGGTAAAAAATTAACTTAGAATAACCTTTTTTCAAAAAAATGTTCTTCTTTTATAAAAATGCTTCTAAAATAATAATATTTTGCTTATATAAAGTAAAGACATCTCTCTCCAGAGAGTCTGAACTATTTTTTTTTTAAAAAAATTCGCCTTAATTTCAAAGTTACAACCAACTGAAATAATTATCGGCGTTTTTTTCTTAAAATTTTTCCCCTCTGTTGTCGTAAAACATGGATTAACCCACTTCTAAGTTACATATTTCAAAAATTCTAGTTAAGCCTCTGTACAGAGATCTGAGCTATATACAGGCAAAATATTATTATAATAGAAGCATTTTTTTTACAAAAGGAGAATATTTTGAAAATGGGTCATTATCTATTCATTTTTGTCAAAATATTGTACTTAAATACTTTTTTATTGTAATAATATTATTAAAACAATTTTATATACGTTTTATAATCTAAGTGACACTAAATATCATAAATATTCATTTATACGCTTTTGCAAAATCTCGGTTCTGTACACACACACACACACACAGTCGAATACCTTAATTTTATGAAATTCTCTTTAGATGTTTATTTAAATTTTCCTTTAAAAAATGGACCAAAATTTTTAAGAAAATTACAGAAGGTTTTAATATTTAAAATAAAATGTATATGATACAAAAAAAAGTTGAATTTTTTTTCTTTATTCAAATTAAATTCCAGTCACACAGTTCTTTTTTTACCTACAAATATTTTGTGATTCCGATCAGCTTTTAGAATACTGTAAATAAAATAAGCAAATTAAAATATTTTGAACAAGGTAACAGTTTTAGTAGAGAAAATAATGGAATATACTTTAATAAAAATCCTTAAAGGAAAATTTAGAAGAAAAAAAAATGTGAAAATTTAACACAAAAACAGGACGAATATCATTTTTGTAAATGTATATCTAATATAGTTTAAAAATCACTTTATAGTTTTTCATTTTGAAATAATCAAACAAATTAGTTATAATCACAAGAAAACAACTGTGTGCAATAAAGAAAAAGTTGGAGTATAATGGGTTCTTTTCCTATGAGTAAGATGAAAACCCTTTTCAGAAATAGTTTGATTGATTTTTGAGAACCTTTTTCAGTGAAGGAACCAGGACGTATGTAGATGAGTCTTACTATTTCAAGTAAAGTGAAACTAATTGACGGCAAACGTTGATAACGAAACCTCAGGAGATAATGATAGCTTAGGTTATAGTTTCTCGAAAGCTGCTTTGCGAAATATCTACATATTGGTAAAATCCTATTACAGCCACCATTTGACAAGGAGTTTTCGAACCGAGCTAAAATGGCGCGTTTTTCAAAGTCGAAACCAGGGAAACTAGAAAAAACATGGCGTTTGCTCCGAAAGAGCAAAAATGGAACAATTTTATGACTCGAAAAACAAATTGATATAAAATTTAACCTCTTGAAACAGCAAATTAAGGACATTCTAACAAGAATAAATTGATATCCGAGGAACAAAAACGAAAATTTTTAAGATATATAGAGCAATTGAAAGAAATTTTTTTTTAGAATAATAAGAACATTCTTTGAAGAAAAAAAATGATGTTCGAAGGAGAAAAATTGAAAGTTTTAAAACTTTAGTCACAATTTCCTATAAAATTTAGCTGATTAAGATAGATTCTAAGAACATTCCAAAATTACTCAAATGATTTTTGCTGAGCCACGCACCTTTATGTTTTTACACACAGTGGTGTAGCGTGGGCTTTCACCGCCTGTGGCCGACCGGAAATTTGTCGCCTCTCTATTTTAATTATTAGTCAAGAAAATCAGTAAAAGTAAAAAAAAAAAAAGCTTAATTTTTTTTATTGATTAAAAATGCACTTTTTGTGTTTTGTTCGTAGCAAAATCTTTTATACAATTGTCAATATCATTGTCAATTGTGTATGTCGTGTTCAATTGCCAGAATAACTAAATTTGTTAGCCTTAACGTGGACACAGTCGATCTGAGATCCTTTTTGATTAATTTTAGCTTAGAGAAGCTTCTCTCGCACAACTGGCATTACTGATGGCAGATGTTAAAAAAATTCTCAACATTATGACAATGTTTGGTACGCCATCTTCAAGTTTGGACTCAATAATATATTTTAATAAACCCAGAGAACCGGACCTAATGAGTTTCTTTTTACAGCCTGGGGCTGTTGCAGCTACGAAAGTTTGTAGACGTACGCGCTCCAGTTGGAATTCTTCTTTATTAATGTCTTGAGGAGCTTGATCTAAGTTAAGTTCGTCCATTCTCAATATCACTTCAGGCCTTAAAAAAGCACTTTTTTTGCGCTAGATTCTGCAACTGTTGGAATCTTTCTCGAATTTCAGCAGTTACTCTGTCTATTGAAGAAAACATTGTTCACCTCAAGTCATCTTCGTACGATAACTGAATATCTTTACTTCCGTCGCCAAATATATGCTTCCTCCTGATTCGTCTTGGGGAATCAAAAGAAATTTCAAGCTTTTCACATAAACTTATAGCATATATTAAAGTTACATCTACAAATTACTTTCGTTTTGCTTCTAATACGGTCTGTAATGCACGTATTTTTTGAGCACATTGATGGATATTTAGTCCCTCTGTTTGCAAATAATTTTGAGCATCATTAACTTCACACAGTACCGGTTGCCAGAAGCCTAAGTTGTAAGAGGCTCACTCCTCTCTCTCGGGTACCTAGATGAGGGAAGGGAAGAAACACTCAACACGATCCAACTAATCTATTTATTTACTACACCAAGAACAGATACAAATTCAACTAATAATAGAAAGAGAATGTTTCAATGTCAACCGCGAAAGTGGAACAACGACGATAAAACGCTAACGATTAGGAGATTATCAAACTCGATCCTTATCTTAATATAGAATCAAACCTATCATCCGATTTAATCTAATATCAAATCAATCCTAGTGAACAATCGTCACTTTAAAGTTTCTTCCTAATAAGAATCCAATCACTATAATTCTAATATTATACCTTCACTAGCAATCTCACCTGAATCGAGTATATCTTCTCTCCTTCTCTCTCTCTCAAGCTAGAAAGCCTCCCAACTATATATAATAAGTTGATTTAAATATCACGATTATCTTCTTTCGAAGGGTTGGTTGTGAATAACGCGAATTGATAGCCCAAAGATTTCCCAAGAGGATTAGTTGGAAAAACGCGTACAGATCCCTCACAAAGTAACATAAAAACGAATGCGATTGATAGCGACTAATAAACTTCCTGCATCTGTGCATGTATAGAAGCTTTCACACGTTTCCGTCAGTTTCGTCGCGCTGCCACGAATTGGCGTTTGAAATATTTTTGAATTTAATTATCATGGTACTTGCCGCCACCCTTTTTCGTATGCCGCCCGGTGTCATGGACCCCTCACTCTACGCCACTGCTTACACACTTGTTGATTTTATCCTACTTTTGAATGGCATCTCCATTTATAAATATATTAACCATCAATTTTTTAAAATATTCTTCTGAATACTATTCCCGCATTCTGTCATACATTCATTCTTTGAGCCTTCTTGTACTTAATCATTTTCTTTTGCTCCTTCAGTTCGAAATAAATTAACAAAAAACCTGTTAAGCCTTGCACTTACTCATTTTAAACAGCAACGTATATTTATCAATTAATAATCAAGTGTGGAAAAGGTGCGAATGGACGTTGTTACCGTTAGTTGCGGCCGCGATAACCTTGTGGTCAAGGTATCGGAGCACGGCTGGCTTGTCACGAGCTCGAGCTCAGTACCGCTAAAGACCCACCGTGTAAGGGAGATATGCACGTTAAATCTGTCGAGTGCTCAAACATCCTCCCTTTGGTCTGGTGTGGTAATTAGGAGAAGAGGGTGCGAGCTGACGTGTCGTCCTCGTCACTTGACCATGGTTCAAAATTACGAGGTCCATCGCCAAAAACCCTCGTGTAGCTGAACAGTGCGATGTTAATATTCACTCACTCTCTTCAAAGTATAAATAATAATGTTTCAAAAAATAATTTTCATACCAACTTTTTCGTTACCAAAAAAACAAAATTCGGTTCAAATGCTGTCCCTAAAATTCACCGCCTCGGACATGGGTCCAGTTTCTCCGGTCCTAGAGCCACCCCTGTAGCTAACTTAGAGACAATAGTAAACACGGTAAGTGGCTAAGTGGATTAGATCATATGAAATTACTCTCCAACTAGGAGTATACATGTAAACAACTGGATGGTCATGGATTCTGTCAACATATCGGTCAGGATTAGCTTTTAACCCTCTAACCGGATAGTACGGAAAATTCCGTCAGTGTAAAGATGCTTCGAAAATGGACAGCACGGATTTTTCTGCCTTCAAGTAACGTTTTCAAAAGCGGATTAGCCGCACTTTTCTGAAATCCTTTCCCCCTTTTAAAGGTTTAACATCTTGAAAGATAATTGGGGACGGTAGAAGCAACACAGCAGGACACTAATAAAAGTTTTATGGCTCACAGGAAACCCCGTGTTTTGACCCTGGGGCAATCGTAAAAAATCGAGGGGAAATTTCTTTAGACCCCAGGAAGTGTTTATTTGTTACCTCGTTTTTTTTAAAGTTTTGTAAAGTCCCAACGCATAAGTAAAATATGTTACAATTCCCTTTTGGTTTCATATTAATTTGAAACTGTAACAAGTTGGGGCGTGTCAGTGCAATCTGCTATTTTATATAGTTAGACAAATTATAGATCTTTTTTTAAGTATATTCTTTCGCTTCATTTTTCTTATTTTAATCAAAGCTTTCAGTTTTTGAAACATGATTATTTTATTATAAGATACCGAAAAAATTAATAAAACACCAAACTCTTTAAAATTTGGAACTTTTTCAATTTTCCAACCACTAAAAATGAATAAATTTAAACTTCATCAAATCATTTGAAACATTTTCTTACACTTTGATAAAAATAATAACGAAAAAAAAAACTCATTAAGATTTATTAGTTTTTTTTTTTTTTTTAGATTTCAAAGCCTACAGATGGATGACAAAATAATACGAACACCCGTGAAAAAGGCATGACCCCCCCATTTCAAAGACGCACAACGCGCATGTCAGTTAGCGTTGCAGTCCGCCGCCTAGCGCATTCGAAATGTAAAGTATCAGTCGCTCAACAGCTGTGATAGGTGTTGCACGCGTCAATTGTAATTTCTGAAAAACGCAATAATGACGGACCTGTCAGAGTTCGAAAAAGGTATGATTGTTGGAATGAGGTGCACTGGTTGCTCGGTGACGTAAACAGCCATTTATTTGGGGCGTGCAAGGAGTACTGTATCTGCCGTTATGACAGCATACAAGAAATGCGGAAATGTGACGTCTGGCAAGCACAACAGTGGACGGAAAAGAAAGCTTACCGACAGGATAAAAGAGTCTTAACCCGCATAGTGGCCCGAAAGCGCAAACAATCGCTATCCCAGATAACGTCTGAGGTGAATAGTCATCTTCGTAACCCTCTATTTCAGCAAGAACCGTCCAAAGGGAACTTCATGCTTCGAACTTGTATGGAAGAGTTGGAATTCGTAAACCATTGGTAACAGCACACCATGCTTTACAGCGATGCCAGTGGTGTAGAACACACAGACAGTGGACCCCACAACAGTGGCAACAAGTCATCTGGTCGGATGAATCGACGTTCACCCTATTCCAAACCACCGGACGCGTTTATGTGTGGAGAACGCCCAAAGAAGTATGTGCTCCTGAATGCATCGTGCTGACTGTTAAGCATGGAGGTGGGTCCCTTATGGTATGGGGGGCGATATCTTGGCGTGGTCTTGGGCCACTTGTTACTCTGCATGACAAGGTTAAAGCTGCTCACTCTGTCAATATCCTGGGGGATCAGGTGCATCCATTTGTCCAGACTTCATTTCCCGGAGAATGCCCACTTTATCAAGACGACAACGCTCCTATCCACACTGCTAAAATCGTGCAAGAATGGTTTGCAGAGGATGAGGGGGAAGTAGGTCATCTTGATTGGCCCCCTCAGTCACCTGATTTAAATATTATTGAACATTTGTGGGGATATTTGGAGTCAAAACTACGTGCTCGATTCCCTCCACCATCTACGATTTCGGCATTAGAGACCGCTCTCCACGAAGAATGGCTTCACATTCCATTACAAGTTGTTCATGATACCTCTATGCGTCCATCCCACGTCGCATACAGTCTGTAATTCAGTCAAAGGGAGGTCCAACTCCCTATTAATAAAGCTTTTCTCTTCTTTCACAGGTGTTCGTATTATTTTGTCATCCACCTGTAAGTGTTCAGGGAAGTTTAAGTACAGTGTGTGTGTGTGTGCCTGGTTATATATTGTTAAAATACACCGAATTATATTTGAATTTTATGTGCTTGAACTTCAGTTTACATCAAAGACAACATGAATGAAGATTTTCACACATTTTTTTATAACTTGAATGTTTGAATAAATGGTAATAAAAAATATACGGAAACATTTACAGTAGACATTCAAACATATAAATAAACATAAAATCAATTTTAAATTCGAGCTATTGAAAAACATTCGAATTATATATTGTTCAAAAATATCTATTTATACAAAATACCTCAACATTTATCTTTTTTAAAGGCTAACTGAATAAGTAATTAAAATCTGGATATTTTTTGAAATCTCGACCTTATAAAGCTAGAAATTTTATGTTAGAAATTCCATTTGAAATTTCGAAAAAAAATGCATCGTGCAGTTAAAAATTATTTACCATAAGTTTTAGCAATTGTTTGAGTATAATAAAAATTTCAAATTTTATTATATAGTGATGGGAGGTCGCCGGTCCCCAGGGATTGCAACTGTAATTTTTATATCTGCCCTGTTGTTGTTTACAAGGAAAGGAATTTCTTGGGTGCGTCTCTTACCCCACCGAAAAGGGTGACGTGTTCCCACGCCTGGAAGAAGGCATTGCACCCATAAATACATCATGATACGGGGTGTTTGGGGGAATTTCCCGCGCTTGGGGGATGTCATTGACCGGGAGAGGATATCCTTTCGCTGACTCTAGACCAATCAGAAAAACTGATTGAATGACTGTAAAGAATCCACTCCAGAATACAGGAGCAAACCGCCTTGGAATAAAAGCAGATGCACCCCGAATTGTCGGACATTTTTTTTTGACTCTCTCGGGGCTTTTCTCACACACCTACTTGGTCTGACATGTCCCTTGAAATACCGCAGTTGGGGACTCTCCGGGCACCACCGTCATGACTCCTCTCTCTCGATCTCTATCAGTTAAGTAATGTTCTGTTATGTATCTCTTTATAATTTAACGTAATTTCAATCTTATTGTTTTAAAATAAATTAATGATTAATTAGAAAATGGTTTTTATTTAGCGTACAGTTTATTTGTCTTTAAAAGATCTAATGTTAAACGTAAGTTATAGTGTGACGCCAACAGAAGAATAGAACCGGGTTTTATTTAAAATGGATCTAACGAAATAAATTAATCAATTTAATTAAATTAAACCGGTGTCGCATTATCTGGTGCTAGTGACCAGGATATTAAATTTTTTCTTTGTACCATTATAATGGTACCGTGACAGGATTTTAATTTTTTTTTCTTTGCACCATCATTTGGTGCCGGACCAGTCGTCGGAAATTTTTTTTTTTTTTTCTTTTACATCCTCTGATGTCGTGAATTTTTTCTTGATGGGTCACCGAATAATAGTGCTACTTAATCTGTTAAACATGTGAAAAAAAAAAATTTTTATGTGTGCTATTCCAGTTGTGAATTTTTTTTTTTTTCTTCTAGTATTTTTTTTTTTAATTATTTAGATACTTAGAGATGTTGTTAATGTATTTTTTTCTTATGCTCTTTGTTAGTATATGTATGTGTGTATTCATTATCTTAACTGATCTAGCTATGATCTCAATTTCTTATGTGTTGATATGTTTGTATTGTGGATTTTAGTGTGTTCAAAATTCTTTTTTCCGTTTAATTAATTCGAGTGTATATTGTCATATGGAGTACGTGTTTCGTTGCTAGAGGACGTCCCATCTCGTTTCGATAGCTGTCCATGTCATTCCGGCGCACTCCTACTCGGAGAAAATTTGTTCCCCCCACCTGCCTGCCGCGGTCCAGGGTGGAACTGGATGTGGGTTCACTCCGGCGCTTTGCGAGATCAGATATTCAGCCTCTCTTTTTCTCTATAGGGTCGCTGTTCTCCCCCCTTTTTTTGTTGTTTGTTACTTTTCTCTCAGAGCTACTCGATATTGAAAATTTGGTTTTTCTCTTACATTTAATTTGCATACTTTCCGCTGGAATTTTTTTTATAACTATGCAACTTGTGTCATGTCGTTTTCTGATGTTTAAGTGAGACATTGTTGTAATTGGTTATTTAATGAATTTTTAGCTCAGAATTTTTTATGCACTTGTTTTATGTCATGTTTGATGTTTTAGCGAGATAAAATTTTGTACTTAATTTTTTTTTTTTAATGAATTCTAGCTCAAATATTTTTTATGCAGTTTGTTTCATGTATTGGTTTGATGCTTAAATGACATAATGTTGTATGTGGTTAATATCAAATTTTGCTCTAGATAAAATATTTTTTGATGCTATGTGTTTCATGCAATATATAAAATTTTTGTGTTGTTTGTAATAGGATTGTTTTTTTTTAAATTTTGCTATGAAATTCATGTATGCACGTCAATTTTAATTTTATAAATTTTAAGCTTTAAGCCATGTTTGTGACAAAAGTCAAATTTTGGGGTCCATGGACACCTGTCATGAAATTTGAATGTTGTTACTATACATACATATTTGACATTTTTTCATTTATTACATAATTTTGTGTTGTGATTATGATCTAGTATTTTTAAATAATTTTTTTTTCATACAAAAGGTTCCTTTATTGAATAACTTAGTTTATGCTGATTTGATTGTGTATAACTGTGTACTTTCTAGTTAAATTTTGAGTTTGCATACAATGTTAATTTTTTTTGGTAGCGGTATTTTGTCAGAAGCAATTTTTTTGATAAGTTGTGTCGGTGTATTAATTTTAAGTGTTGTGTATTACTAAATGATGATATCATTGGAATTTATGCTTGTTAAGATATGGATAGAGATGGTTGTTTGAATATTTTCCCTAAGAAATTATGTTGAAACTTAACTTTGTTTTGCTCATGTTGTTTTGTTCTGCTATATGATTGCTAACTTTAATTTAAAATTTTCTAGTGTTTCGGATAGGTGTTTCAATGCTCATTTAATTTTTGTGTTGTTTGTTTTGCTATAGATTTGGAATTTTTTTTTTACTCAGGGCTCTAGTTAAATTGTGGTTTGGTTAAATTAATATGCAGTCAATCATTCTGTCTCGGTTGTGTGCTAAACTGTACTAGGAATTGAATGTTTTGTTTGATGTCGATATAGTACTTCTGTTGGGTTAGATTAATTGTGGTTTGGTTAAATGAATGTGCAGTCAATCATTCTGTCTCGGTTGTGTGCTAAACTGTACTAGGAATTTAATGTTTTGGTTGATGTTGATATAGTATTTTTGTTGATTTAGGTTAACTTGTTTTTTGATTAATGGTAGCGCTCGGGTAGATTATTGAATTGAGTGTTGAGGTTGATTTAATTTTTTTTTTTTTTTTTAGGGTTTTGGATTTTAATTGTAGTTTTGCATTGTTATTTGGAAATAAGTTTTTGGTCAGATAATGGTATTCTTAAATTTTATGTTTTGTGTACGCGTAGTTGTGTTAGCTTTGAGTTTGGTTTTGGCTAAAAGAGAATTTTGATTTAGTATTGTTTGTTTTAGATATTGAGTTTGATAATTTTTTTTTGGTTTGAAAATGTTGAAGATGATTAGGTGTAATTTTTTTTTTGTTTTATTAATTGTTAAAGGAGTTGGATAAGTTGAGTTCAGGATTTTGTGGAATATTTGAGAAAGTTATTTTTGTTGAAGGAGATAGATAAAGTTTGCACTGTTTATGAATTATGGAAATGGATAATTGAGTTGAAAAGAAAGTCACATGGTTTATTTGATAAAATTGTTTGATGTACAGACGGATGTTTTGATTTAAGGATTTTGGGGCAAGGGAAATTGGGTTGATATAATTATACGGTATAATTGAGAACGTTGTTTTGATGTAGATAGGGTAATTTGAGTTAATGATTTGGTACGGTTTCGAGTAATTAAGTTGATGAACATAGATAAGTTGAATTAATGATTGTGTGGTATATTTAATAATGTTTTGAGATGCATTTAGGAAAGTTCGAGTTGAGGATTATGCGAGATTTTTGTAAATAAGTTGATGAGCTAAGATGGGTTTTAGTTATTGGTATTGTGGAGAAGTCGATTAATTATTCGGATGTTGCAGATAAGTCTAGTTAGTGTTATTGGGTATGTGAGATTTTGTGTACATAAGCTGATGAGCATAGATGGTTTTAGTTATTGGTATTGTGGAAAAGTCGATTAATTATTTGGATGTTGCAGATAAGTCTAGTTAGTGTTATTGGGTATGTGAGATTTTGTGTACATAAGCTGATGAGCATAGATGGTTTTAGTTAATGGTATTGTGGAGCAGTCAATTGATTATTCGGAAGTTGCAGATAAGTTTAGTTAGTGTTATTAAGGAATAAGATGTGAACGATCTGAGGAAAGAGGCAATTTTGGATTATCGAGGAATCATTTTAAGGTTACTGAGAATTTTAGGTTTTTGTTATAGAATTGTATTTGAGTTATTGATTAGAGGATTTTCGATGAATTGAGTTAGCGGTATTATTGTAAATAGAGGATCTTGTTTTTCTTTTTTTTTTCGTGTTTGTATATTTGTTGCGCGTATAGTGAAACATTTTGAGTTTTTTTATATTATCTGGACTTGATACATTGTATTACGAAGATTGTTAAAAAGTTATGTTGATTAGTTTAGCGATATTTTTTTTTATCTTGGAATTTATGTCTAATTTTGTGTAACACTTGCAATAATTTTCTTTTAGTTAAATTACTTTACTCTGTATGTGTCGCCTCATATGACTTGGGTTGCATATCAATTTTATGTTTTAATTTTTTTCTGAAATTTTCAACTGCACTTGTGATTTCTGGAATTCATTTCTCAAATGGAAATTCGAATGTATTGAATGTGGAAGAAATTTTTTTTTCTCCTTAAATTTATTTTAAACAGTATTAATCGATATAGTTATTTTTTTTTTACAATCGGATTTGCAATTTTTTTTTAGTCTTAATTCTGCACTCTGTTTCTTGTGTTGGCGGTTGCCGGCGATCGTCATATCGCAGGAAATGGGATGTTTTGTTTTGTTTTGTTTTGCTTTTGTACACTTTGGGGGTGCATACTGATCACATGCGCACTCATAGTTTGCAATTCTAAATTTAATTACAGTAAATTTTTTTTTCTTAATTTCATTTGTAACCAATGCTTGTAGTGAAATTTTTTTAAAAAATTCCTTAGGCTACTCAGCATTCTTACAGGTTATAGAATTTTTTTTATCATTTATACGATTCGTTAATTTATAGAATTTTAATTTGCAAATCTGAATTAATTACGTTAATTTTTTTTAAACTTTCAATTGTAACCAATGCTTGTAGTGAATTTTTTTAATTTCTTAGGCTATTAAGCATTCTCCGAGGTTATAAATTTGTTTTTCTCCACCTATGCACACCCATCGTTTCAATCCCTAAATATATTTTTACTTTTACTTAATTATTTTCATTAAATATTGTTACCAATGCTCTTAGTGAACCATTGCAATTTCTTATGCTTTGAGTATGTGAAGAGTTCTGCTAGTAATTTTTTTTTGAGTGGTTTGGACATTCACTTCACATTAGTCGTGTCAAGATTTCGATGTTAAACGATTATGAGGTGTCTGTTTCTGGGTGCCACGCTTGAATTGTATGTAAATGTTTTCACTAGCGTTTATTTCTTATCAATGTATTTTGTTCAATACTCCTAAGTGTTGTTATTGTGAGTTGCGCAGTTGTTGGATACGCAAATTTTGGATTTTTACGTGTTATGTGTCTTAATATTTTTTATTATTTAGTGGCACACGATTCTTTGTGATTGTTTAATTAATTCTATTTGTCAGCCTGTGTCTGATGTTTTTGTGAATTGTTTGGGTGATCCATTCAGTGAAATTTTTTTTTCCTCTTCGTACATTAACGTCATTGTACTTGTTGATGGTTAATTTGGTTTTCCCTCACGGAATTGGGTAGGAACTTCAGAAATTGATTGTATTTTTTTTACATTCTTATTTTTATTTTATGAGCGGTGAGAGGAGTTGGAGGTTAGTGCTTGGAGTCTTCGACGGCGGTCACAAAGGGCCAAGTTTAATTTTTTTTTCATAATTGTTGTTTCATTACTAATATGGTTTCCCTGGGAGACAAAGTTTTTTTTTTTTTTTTTTTTTGCAGTTTAGCAGATTTTTTTTAGAAATATGGAAGCGATGATTGAGCTGCGGACACGATAGAAGAGTATGGACAGAACCCCTACAGGATTCAAACAGCACCGGAATACGAACTACTTTGACAGTGAGATTACGACGCTCCAGACAATTTTTTTTCTCTACCATCAAGACGTGGACAGCCGCTCGTGAACCAGGAGCCTGTGAATTTTTGGACTTTGATATAGACATTATTTACATTTACTTACTGAAATTTTTGTTTTCCATTCATTCTAGTTTGTTAATCTGAAAGAGGGGGGGGAGTGATGGGAGGTCGCCGGTCCCCAGGGATTGCAACTGTAATTTTTATATCTGCCCTGTTGTTGTTTACAAGGAAAGGAATTTCTTGGGTGCGTCTCTTACCCCACCGAAAAGGTTGACGTGTTCCCACGCCTGGAAGAAGGCATTGCACCCATGAATACATCATGATACGGGGTGTTTGGGGGAATTTCCCGCGCTTGGGGGATGTCATTGACCGGGAGAGGATATCCTTCCGCTGACTCTAGACCAATCAGAAAAACTGATTGAATGACTGTAAAGAATCCGCTCCAGAATACAGGAGCAAACCGCCTTGGAATAAAAGCAGATGCACCCCGAATTGTTGGACACTTTTTTTTGACTCTATCGGGGCTTTTCTCACACACCTACTTGGTCTGACATGTCCCTTGAAATACCGCAGTTGGGGACTCTCCGGGCACCACCGTCATGACTCCTCTCTCTCGATCTCTATCAGTTAAGTAATGTTCTGTTATGTATCTCTTTATAATTTAACGTAATTTCAATCTTATTGTTTTAAAATAAATTAATGATTAATTAGAAAATGGTTTTTATTTAGCGTACAGTTTATTTGTCTTTAAAAGATCTAATGTTAAACGTAAGTTATAGTGTGACGCCAACAGAAGAATAGAACCGGGTTTTATTTAAAATGGATCTAACGAAATAAATTAATCAATTTAATTAAATTAAACCGGTGTCGCATTAATAGCTTTTTTGGTATCTTTTAATATATTTCGAAGATTTCATACAATTCAGTTGAAAACCGCATGCTAAGAGCAAAAAATATACTAAAAAAATTGATGAATATACAATTACAATAAATTCTTACATAGAGAGAGAGAAGCAAAACTGAGAAGCTAAAGCGTAGGAATAAAAAATTTTGAGTATATCTGAAGTAGTTTTCGAAATATTTATTTTAAAGTTCAGAAAATTTGTGTACGTTATGTTATACTTAATATTAATTAAATGGTTAAAATAATGTGTTAATATTAGTCATGTAATCGTTTGATGACACATTCATATACTAATAAAAATTATCATGGTCATTGATGCGAATGTCAAGAATTTTATGTAATTTTAAATTCAGACATTAAGATATTGATGTAGAAAATATAAAACGGCCATCTAAAATACATGAAAAATGCAGTCTGCTATAAAATGATCTTGACAAACAAAATCCGGCATTTTCACTTACTATGGCAGAGCCGGCTTAGTCAGGGGCGATCTGGAAAAACAGAGAGAGAACCGCGGTTTTGATGGATACCGCTCTAGCTTTTAAAGCTCCCAGGAAAAATTATATATATATAAATATATATATATAAATATAATATATATATATATAAATATTATATATATATATATATATATATATATATATATATATATATATATATATAAATCTGGGGTTCTATTAACGGGCTGCGCAAGGTCGACTCTGCCTTTCATCCCCGCTACATTGGGTCGATAAATGAGTACCAAGCTTGCTTCGGGTCTTAAACACTGAAGGTCTCTCTTCAGACAGACCACCAAATCGGGACATCTGTTCATGCACCTCAGCGTCCAATGGTCACGTGTATTATGATGGGCACAGTAGTTCCTGGCCCTCATGGATTGTTGTGCTTCTGAGTTTGAGTCTTAAGTTTGAGGATTACCTCACTTTGGGGATACCCCTTAGATAAACATGTATTTCCACTCATTTGCAATTAAACATTTTTCTTTCAATTACGTTTATTTCAGAAGGAAGTTTGATTTTCAAATGTATTTGCTTAATAACATGTATATTTGTGTATTATATTAAACATTTTATCAATCCAAAATTACATGTTTTTAGCTCCTCTAAAAGCTTTTAGGATTTTACGACTGATCTTACAATCCATATACGTTTTATAGTAGTGTATTTAAAAATGATAAAGACATTTTTTACGACTGTGTGAGCTTTTATGCGTCGTTTATAAATATAAAAATTGCATTCAGCTACAGTTTTTAAAATGTACTGAAATAAGTGGAGGAATAGGATATTTACATATTATGAATATTTTTGACTACAGTAAGATATATTTATATTTCAGTTTCTTTACAATTTGAATAGAAGTTGTAAGCCATTTTGCGAATAGTTTGATGTTGAGTATAAACCCATAGGCTGTTTAATATTGTAAAGTGTTTTACTTTGATACCAGCACACAATAAAATAAGGCTCATTTGCAGTTATATGATCAGCTTCAGTGATATTTAAATTTTCAAAAATAGTCTACACGCGTACGAAAACATTCTTTCACAACCGCACACCACATCTCTCATACTATATCTTCCCTACAGCAGGAAATATTTGTGTATACTGTATACTGAAAAATTTAATACAGGATACATTTCCAAGTGTTAAATTTGTTTTTAAAATTTGGTATGAATACATTGTGGAACTGTCGGTTAACTTCACTGAACAAAATTGTTTTAAGTGTACTGTTTTGAAAGACAAAAATTAATTAGGGAGAACTTTTCTCACAATAGAATTTGTAATGACTGAATTGTGTGAAAATGTAGTTATCGATGTGTGACATTTTCCTTGTAATAAAAAAAAAAAAACAGAAAGATAAGAAATTTAACTTGAGTAGAAAATGGTTAGAAGTACTGTCATGCGCATTTGAAGAAGTATATCCCCCGTTAAAATTAAAAATTATTGACTGAATGTGTGTTACGTCCATCACAAATGCCGATGTAGAAAAGGAATTTTTATTTAATACAAGAAGTTCGAAAAAGAGAACACTAGGAAGGAAAATTTAAATTTTTCCGAAAAATATTCAGTTAACATAAAAATATCTTTTATATGAATTTAATTAAAATAAATTAAAAGTATTGAAATCCTTTTTTTATGCTATTTTAAATTAAAAATATAACTGAATAGAGAGAAAGATCGGTTTTATTTCATAAATATATAATCATCATATGTATATCACCGTGTGTACCAGTTATTGTGTTATTGTTTAAAAAATGAGATAGGGCCTTTGCTCTTTTTACCTCATTACTTTTTTTAAAAAACAGGAAAGTGAGCGCGTTTTCTTACTCTCATATTCAAAAATGAATTTAGGATGCTTTTTTCTGGTTCAAATCACAATACCAAATATATATATATATATATATATATATATATATATATATATATATACTCTGTCGCAAAAAAATATATGCACCCAGAAGAAATCAAGCTACAATCACGAAACTCGGCAAGAATGTAGTCTGGTAAGAGATATGCAAATGATTAAAATTTCGAAGCCAATGAGACAAGGCTAAGTGTGCTATGCGCATATTAGTTGCGCAACTGGGAGAGTTTAAAAGCATGAGTACGAGCGCCGTACGGCTATCCAAACGAATCTGATGACTTTGATAGACGATATTGAGACTTAGGATGCCTCTAAGACGTAACCGGCGGCAGTACGAGCAGCTGACGGACTTTGATAGGGGCCGTATAATAGGCCTCAGAGAAGCAGGTTGGTCGAATAGACGTATCGGCCGCCACCTCGGTCGGAGCGATATGGTAGTTGCTCGGTGTTGGCAACAGTGGATCACAGAAGGTAGAGTGTACCGTCGCGGAGGGTCAGGACGTCCCAGGAACACAAATGATCGCGAGGATCGTGCAATCAGAAGAGTGGCCACTTCGGCACCAACAACGTCGCTAGCATCGATTCAACGCCACTTACCTCCTTCCAGACATCCAGTGCCATCAAGAGAAACCATAAGGAGACGACTGAGCGAAGTTGGCTTGAGGAGCCGACGTCCGCTAAGACGCTTACCACTGACCCCACATCATAGGCAGTGTCGACTGGATTTTTGCCGACCTCGGGCAACTTGGAGTGTGACAGACTGGAGACGTGTCATCTTCAGTGATGAATCCCGATTCAGTCTCAGTGCTGATGACCACCGCACACGTGTCTGGAGGCGCACCGGCCAGCGGTCCGATCCAGCATTTATTGTCGAGCGGCATACAGCAATTTCACAAGGTGTGACAGTGTGGGGAGCAATTTTTTGGGAAACACGATCATCTTTAGTGGTCCTTCAAGGCACTTTGACAGCTCGCAGATACGTGGACGATATTTTAACGCCGATTGTGCTACCCATGCTATCAAGTCGCCCAGGTGCCATTTATCAACAGGATAATGCTCGTCCACATACTGCGCGACTCTCCCAACAATGTCTTCAAGGATATGACGTCCTACCATGGCCTGCCAGGTCACCAGATCTTTCGCCAATAGAGCATGTCTAGGACGCGCTGGGAAGGCAACTGCAGCCGTCCCGAGATACAGGAGAATTAACTGCGCAGATGCAAAGACTATGGCAGGATCTTCCACAGGGGGTCATAAGTGATCTAATTGAATCGATGCCACGCCGAATTTCGGCTTGTATAGCTGCCAGAGGTGGCTTTACTACTAACTGATTTTTAACCTTTTGCAAGCTGTAACCGCTTAATAAAATGATATTTTGTTCTGAATTTTTAATCATTTGTTTATTTTCATATACACTACATGCATACCAAATTTCGTGAATGTAGCTCAATTTCTTCTGGGTGCATATATTTTTTTTTTGCGACAGAGTGTATATATATATATATATATATATATATATATATATATATATATATATATATATATATATATATATATATATATATATATATATATATATATATATATATTTTAATTTTTAAAAAATGACAGAAAAATAAATTTTCTTTGAAGAAAATATAATTATTTTTCAACTTCTAACATACTATTTATTTCATTTTTTCCTCTTTTTTTTTTACCTTTCATTTTGTTTTAATTTTACTGTGACTGAACATATAGGAGAAAGAAACACCGAATTCCACTACGCTTTCAAAGAAGATTGCCCAAGGCAACTTAACAGCTAGCTGTAAACGATTGATCTCTTGGTTCTTACTTTACAAAGGGGACCGAACTGGGTCGTAAAATTGTCCCCGTTCGACCTCCCAAGTTCTAAAAGGGGGAAAGGAAAGAAGTCTGTTGCATTTTTAAAGCGAACTTCAAAATAAGAGTTAAACGCTTTCGGAATAACTTTTCAGGAGGAAGGTATCCAGTTAGAGGGTTTTAATATATTGTGACATCTTCGATGGGAGTGAACCCCCATCTTCGAAGTCACAATAGGTTTTATGGTTTTACCAGCTGGTCAAGGACAAGTGCCTCACCCATCGATTGTCCCTGAATGTTTTACGATCAACCAGTTGTGGAATGACCGGTGCACGTGGCCATGGGTCCATTGTTTATTGTCTGAACTCAGGGAGTGGAGTTGCAGACGGGTCGGCATAATAGACTTAAGAGTTCGGCGCTCCATTGACAATAGGCGAAGCCTATCTTAAAAATAACCACGTTGTCTTTTTCTAGTGTTGTATGAAAGGGAATACTAGAAACAGGTGGCGTGATGGGCCGGTGTGTCCAGCTGTGGACAGGGAACTATGGCGCCTTGGACCAGACAGCTCGGGTGTGTTTTGGCGTGTTATGCGCCAATAGGAAGAAGGAGGGGGTCAAGAGAGACTTTGGTCCTGCGAATAAGAAGGAGCGAGGGGCGTGTTGTGGACACACCCCTGTTGTTTAAAAAGGGTTGTTTTTGAGGACACGAGAAAAAGAAAAGGAAAAAGACCGGAAAAAAACCTGGAGAGAGAGAGTAGAAGAGAAAAGAGACCGGAGAAAGACAAAATCCCCGAGAGGGAGTGAAAAAGACGAGGAACGCCGGTGGCGTTGAGCATGAGTATATGAACTGACCACACCGGCTTGGCATTTAATCTGGATTTATATTACTTCATTTACAAATTGTTAGCAAATAAAGTTTGCTTTTATTTGTATATTAAGCTGTAAAGATTTGTTTATTGATGGATAGCTACTCACGACGTTACAGCTAATATAAATATATGAAATTGGTGGCAGCGGTGTTGATCCGGCATTTAAGTAAACAGATGCCCGAATCCTTTATTTTAATTGAAGAAAAAAAAAAAAAAAAAGGCCAGCCGTGTGCGATTGTGATGAAGCGAGTTTAATGACCCCTAATTCCTGGATTTCCCAGCTGTGAGAAGTGCTGGATGCAAGTGTCTCCCGTTCCTGCTTGTGAAGAGTGCCCGCGACCCAGTTTTTTCCCGGAGAAGGATAAGGAAGAGGTTTTCCAGTGTTTTCACCTGCAATGTTAAGGTCAGTCTTTTTCTTTGAGTATCGTATCGGGGCAGCAATACATTATTTTTAGTTAAGGTAAAATTTTGTAATCAAAATAATGCTAGATAAAGTTAAAAGTATAGACTGAGAGACTACAGAAATTATTAAGTTTGTTTGCAGTGTATTGATTTGCTATGTTTGTATGTATGTTTGTTTATTGAGTTAGGTCGTAGTATACAGTAGTATATTTGCTTCGTTAGCACAGTTTTTGCGTAGTGTATTGTCACGTTACTCTGAGTATTTTTATTATTTTGTGAAGTATAATTAAAGTGTCTAGGTTTAGTGTACGGTTAGTTACGTTTGGTAGTTGTATAAGTTTGTGGAGTACAACGGAGTATAGTGTAGTGTTGATTTATGTTGGATATTTGATTTGTTTTAGAGACAATTGAGATTTGATTTTGTGTGTATTAGTGCATTATGGCGTTTCTCTTAAGAGAAAGAAAAGACGTATTGTTAGAGGTTGCGAAGGAATTAAGGGTAGAAATTGATATTACTTTACCCAAGATAGAATTTAAGAAGAGAATTTGTCAGAGTGAAGACTATAACGAAGAATCGGTTAAAAGTTTGTTGGAGGGTATCTTGGCGGAAAAACAGGAGGCTAGGGAATTGAAGGAAAGGCAGGAGGCTAGGGAATTGAAGGAAAAACAGGAAATTAAGGAATACGAAGAACGTAGACTAGCTAGGGAACGTGAGTTAGAAAGATTGAGAATTCAACTCAGAAATAAGTTAAATGAAAATAAATTGAAGGCAGGGAATAGGATTAACGATCTCGCAAATGTTTGTATTTTGTCAGGAAATCGTACTACAGAAGTTAGTGAATCGGTTAATAAGTGTAGGCCTGTAAATAACCCGGTAGTTAGTAAAAGCGTGGAGAACGCTACGTCTTGTGATTTTGAAAAGAAGAATTGTGACCCCCCAGTGAGATGTACGAACGTTTCCCACCCATCTGAAGTAGGAAGGAAAGAATTCAACGTGAATAGGAGTAGTGATTGTGACGTGGAAATGAAAGTAGGGGTATGTGAAGGAAGGGTCAAAACTGTGGCGATGGGTGCACAGCGGGTAATAATTCCGGATAATATTGTAGAAGCCTCTTTTGAGTTGAAAAGAGATAAGGGAGTGGCGAACCCTGAAGGATTGATTTGTGAGAATAGCTGCGAGGAAAAATATACCCTTGGGACGTTAAGGGGTTGTGGAAAGCAGTTAACAGTGAATCGGGAAAGTTTTCAAATTCATACAATAGCTAAGATAGCAGGGCCGTTAAAAGGGAAGGAAGACACGTGTAAAGCAGATGGGCTGACATGCTTGGAAGACGGGTTAGCAATGCGATTGCCTCTCTCAGAACCAAGGAAGATTTATAAGGATAGTTTAGAGACGGATAATCAATTTGAGAAAAGGAAGCCCATAATATGCTACTACTGCAATGAGACAGGGCACATAAAGCCAGTGTGCCCTAGATTAAGAAAAATAATTTCGAAACGGTAGCTAATTTAACTTTAAATACCGGGAATTACGACCCATTTAAAAATTCAAAATGAACATGGAAATAAATGGCATGGATCGCGTATGTCTAAGAGATTCGGGGTCATCCATAGACGTTTGTTCGCGGAGCTGGATTAATGAAGATGACCTCCTAGGTGAATACGTTTGGTTGAAAAGCCCGTTAGATGAGATTTGCCACTGTTTGCCTCTGGCTAAAATTTAAATCAAAACGAAGAAAGGAGAGTTTTATACCAAGGCTGCAATAAAACAGGATAGTAGTGACAATGATCTATATTTATTGGGAAACCGAACAGCTGAACTGCTGGAGTCAGACGAACTGGGGGTGCACTTGGTTAACGCAGTGGTGACTAGAAGTAAACAAAAAGGATTTTCCCCCGAGAAAGGAAAAGAGGCGAACGAAGCGGAGTTTGAACTTATGGATTTTCCCCCGTCCGAGGGAGGGGAAGACGATAGCTTTATCATTCCCGCTTTTGAAGGAGAAGGGGGAAAGAGTTTGGCGAAAGTGAATGGTGTTGAATTTAAAGAGGAACAAAGAAAATGCCCCGATCTAAAACCATTATGGGATAAGGCCCAAACAGGAATAGACAAAGAATTTAGGGTCATCAGGGGGAAATTAGAGTCGCGAAAACTAAGCGAGGGGAGGAGGTCAGACAGCTATGCGTACCCATAAAGTTTAGACTCGACATTAACAAACTTAGCCATGGCGAAATAGGGGGCATCTGGGGTTGACGAAAACCAAAGATAGAATTCTAAGGCATTTTTTTTTGGCCGAACGGGTACAGAGACGTGGAGGAGTTCGTCAAAACTTGCGATTCGTGTCAACGAGTAGGGAATCCGAGAGATAAGGCGAAAGCACCCCTGAAATTAGTGCCGATTATTTCGGAGGTATTCTCTAAAATCAATATAGATGCTGTGGGACCTCTCCCTGTCTCAACAAAGCAAAACAGATATCTGATTACGTCAATTTGTGTAGCCTCTAAGTACCCGGAAGCTATACCGGTGGAGAGTATTACTTCCCGAACGTAATAGACGCCCTCTTGAGTATCTTTTCTAGGATAGGATTCCCACGCGAAATACAATCCGACCTGGGGACTTCTTTCACTAGTGAACTGACCACCACCTTTTTCAATAAGTTCGGCATCAAAGTGACGAGGTCATCAGTCAGCCACCCCCAAAGCAATGCAGTGGAGCGAGTGCATAGAACCCTCAAGCGCGTAATTAAGGCTTTGTGCGTGGAATCGGGAGAAGATTGGGAGGGGTTCTTCCTTTGGCATTATTCTCTCTCAGAACGGTTGCGCACGAGAGTACAGGTTTCAGTCCCACCGAGTTGGTCATGGGAAAGAATTTGAGAACACCCCAAACGTTAGTTTACGAGGAATGGATGGAGGAGGGAAACACGAGTCAATCGGTAGTGGAATATTTATTGCAGTTTAATAGACTCAAACGTTGCCAAGATATTGCGATCACTAGGATGAAAGAATGCCAACTTAAAAGGAAAACGTGGTACGATCGCGATGTCGTGGAACGGAAATTTGTGGAAGGGGATCTGGTAATGGTGTTAGTTACCTCTAAACAAAATAAACTTGAGGTAAATTGGATAGGGCCGGGAAAGGTACTTAGTAGAATTTCGGATACAAATTATGTGATAGATCTACCAGGAAGAAGGGACCGTAGTACTATCTATCACGTAAACTTACTAAAACCGTATCATCGGAGACCCGAGCTGGTAAGCCTGGTTGTAGAAGAGGTCTCGGATGACATAGAGGGAGATGCGGAAATTCCTTATCCAGATAAACAATGCACGAAGTTTGACTATCACGAAATATTGCGGGAAAGTCAAATGCAACTTAAACTATCCCCCTCTCAGATCGACGAATTAAAACAAGTCATTACTAAAAATAAGGACGTGTTTTCCCCAGACCCTGGGACGACTCACTTGATGCGAATGGATATTGAATTGATCTCGGACAAGCCCATTAAAACAAAACCTTATCGGATGTCTCCGAGACAAATTAACATATTGCGAGAAGAAATTAAACGTTTGTTGGAACTGGGTGTAATAGAGATAGGACAGTCCGATTACACTTCGCCCCTTATTTTAGTAGAAAGCCCAAATAAAGACCCTCGTCCTTGTGTTGATTATCGTCGATTGAACGAGATAACTCGAGCTGAATTTTTCCCTTTGCCAAATATGGAAGAGATAGTAGAAAAAGTGAGTGCGGCTCCCTATGTAACGGTGATGGATTTGTCGAAAGGTTACTTTCAGATTCCGCTCACGCCGAGAGCTCAGAGATACGCAGCTTTCGTTACTCCATTTGGCACCTATATCCCCAAGAAAATGATGTTCGGGTTAGTATGTGCGCCCTATTATTTTTGCAAATTGATGGCCCAAGTTTTAGAGGGGTTGGAGCAGTTTGCATTGCCGTACATAGACGATATAGCCATTTTTTCCCAAGGGTGGAAAGATCACGTAAAGCATATCGACATAGTTTTAGGAAGATTGAGAAAGGCGGGGCTTAAAGTGAAACCCTCTAAATGTAAGTTTGCTCAAGAGGAAGTCTTATTTCTAGGGCATCGAATTGGTTCAGGGAGTAGGTCTCCGAGTGATTTGAAGATAAAAGCTATAGCAGATTTCCCGCGGCCCACCACTAAAACACACGTAAACGATCCTTTCTCGGTCTAGTGGGGTACTACTCTCATTATATCCCAAATTACAGCACAATAGCTTCACCCTTGACCGACGCACTGAAAGGGAAAATTAAGAAAGAGAAGATCACTTGGGATGAGAAATGTGGGAAAGCGTTCGAGGAGCTAAAAGCCAAGCTCGTCACCCAACCCATATTGTTTGCCCCAGATTTTGCCACGGAATTCATCCTGCAAACGGACGCGAGTGAGGTGGGTGCTGGGGTTGTTTTATCGCAAAGAATAGAAGGGGAAGAACACCCCATCGTTTTCCTAAGCAAAAATTTTCTAAGGCGGAGCGAAACTACAGCACGGTGGAAAGGGAATTAGCTGCGATAATTTTTGGTCTAAAGCGATTAAAGCATTATTTAGACGGGCAAAAATTTATTATAGAAACCGACCACAACCCCTTAAGGTACCTAAACAAGATGGGGAGTACTAATCCTAGGTTACAAAGATGGGCGTTGAGTTTACAGCCGTTTAATTTTGAAATCAAACACAAACCTGGGAGGCTCCATGGAAACGCGGACGGCCTAAGTAGATTGGAATAAGTAGTTTGTAGATTTTGCTATTAATTATTATGTATATTTAAATTACTGTTTTATTTATATGTGTGTATGTGTATCTGTGTACATTGTGGAAGAAAATAGATGTTAGTGAAAATCTCTGATGTCTCTTAGTCAACCGTAGGCCAACAGATGTTTACTTCTGTAGTCAGGCGCGATTAAGTGTAGATGGTTATTAAGAGATTGGCATTTGACGCCTTTTGTTTAAAATTATAATTTAAAGGTGAAATGTAACTTGGAGAAAAAGAATCCCAGATTCGGATTTTAAGATCTAATTGTGTGAAGTGTACATTTTTTTTTTTGGAAATTTGATTCATGTATTATGTTATTTTTTGATTGTTCTTAATACCGGGATTGCTGCCCTGATCAATCTCATTGATGGGACGATCTTTATGTGTGTGAATTCTAAGAACTGAATCCAACTAGGACCAGAGCAGTCCCGTGAAATGGACTTTTTTAGGGGGAGGAGTTGTGACATTTTCTATGGTCGTGAACCCCCATCTTCCAAGTCACAATAGGTTTTATGGTTTTACCAGCTGGTCAAGGACAAGTGCCTCACCCATCGATTGTCCCTGAATGTTTTACGATCAACCAGCTGTGGAATGACCGGTGCACGTGGCCATGGGGCCATTGTTTATTGTCTGAACTCAGGGAGTGGAGTTGCAGACGGGTCGGCATAATAGACTTAAGAGTTCGGCGCCCCATTGACAATAGGCGAAGCCTATCTTAAAAATAACCACGTTGTCTTTTTCTAGTGTTGTATGAAAGGGAATACTAGAAACAGGTGGCGTGATGGGCCAGTGTGTCCAGCTGTGGACAGGGAACTATGGCGCCTTGGACCAGACAGCTCGGGTGTGTTTTGGCGTGTTATGCGCCAATTGGAAGAAGGAGGGGGTCAAGAGAGACTTTGGTCCTGCGAATAAGAAGGAGCGAGGGGCGTGTTGTGAACACACCCCTGTTGTTTAAAAAGGGTTGTTTTTGAGGACACGAGAAAAGACCGAAAAGGAAAAAGACCGGAAAAAACCTGGAGAGAGAGAGAGAAGAGAAAAAAAGACCGGAGAAAAACAAAATCCCCGAGAGGAGTGAAAAAGACGATGAACGCCGGTGGCGTTGAGCATGAGTATATGAACTGACCACACCGGCTTGGCATTTAATCTGGATTTATATTACTTCATTTACAAATTGTTAGCAAATAAAGTTTGCTTTTATTTGTATATTAAGCTGTAAAGATTTGTTTATTGATGGATAGCTACTCACGACGTTACAGCTAATATAAATATATGAAATTGGTGGCAGCGGTGTTGATCCGGCATTTAAGTAAACAAATGCCCGAATCCTTTATTTTAATTGAAGAAAAAAAAAAAAAAAAAAAAAAAAGCCAGCCGTGTGCGATTGTGATGAAGCGAGTTTAATGACCCCTAATTCCTGGATTTCCCAGCTGTGAGAAGTGCTGGATGCAAGTGTCTCCCGTTCCTGCTTGTGAAGAGTGCCCGCGACCCAGTTTTTTCCCGGAGAAGGATAAGGAAGAGGTTTCCAGTGTTTTCACCTGCAATGTTAAGGTCAGTCTTTTTCTTTGAGTATCGTATCGGGGCAGCAATACATTATTTTTAGTTAAGGTAAAATTTTGTAATCAAAATAATGCTAGATAAAGTTAAAAGTATAGACTGAGAGACTACAGAAATTATTAAGTTTGTTTGCAGTGTATTGATTTGCTATGTTTGTATGTATGTTTGTTTATTGAGTTAGGTCGTAGTATACAGTAGTATATTTGCTTCGTTAGCACAGTTTTTGCGTAGTGTATTGTCACGTTACTCTGAGTATTTTTATTATTTTGTGAAGTATAATTAAAGTCTAGGTTTAGTGTACGGTTAGTTACGTTTGGTAGTTGTATAAGTTTGTGGAGTACAACGGAGTATAGTGTAGTGTTGATTTATGTTGGATATTTGATTTGTTTTAGAGACAATTGAGATTTGATTTTGTGTGTATTAGTGCATTATGGCGTTTCTCTTAAGAGAAAGAAAAGACGTATTGTTAGAGGTTGCGAAGGAATTAAGGGTAGAAATTGATATTACTTTACCCAAGATAGAATTTAAGAAGAGAATTTGTCAGAGTGAAGACTATAACGAAGAATCGGTTAAAAGTTTGTTGGAGGGTATCTTGGCGGAAAAACAGGAGGCTAGGGAATTGAAGGAAAGGCAGGAGGCTAGGGAATTGAAGGAAAAACAGGAAATTAAGGAATACGAAGAACGTAGACTAGCTAGGGAACGTGAGTTAGAAAGATTGAGAATTCAACTCAGAAATAAGTTAAATGAAAATAAATTGAAGGCAGGGAATAGGATTAACGATCTCGCAAATGTTTGTATTTTGTCAGGAAATCGTACTACAGAAGTTAGTGAATCGGTTAATAAGTGTAGGCCTGTAAATAACCCGGTAGTTAGTAAAAGCGTGGAGAACGCTACGTCTTGTGATTTTGAAAAGAAGAATTGTGACCCCCCAGTGAGATGTACGAACGTTTCCCACCCATCTGAAGTAGGAAGGAAAGAATTCAACGTGAATAGGAGTAGTGATTGTGACGTGGAAATGAAAGTAGGGGTATGTGAAGGAAGGGTCAAAACTGTGGCGATGGGTGCACAGCGGGTAATAATTCCGGATAATATTGTAGAAGCCTCTTTTGAGTTGAAAAGAGATAAAAAAAGTGGCGAACCCTGAAGGATTGATTTGTGAGAATAGCTGCGAGGAAAAATATACCCTTGGGACGTTAAGGGGTTGTGGAAAGCAGTTAACAGTGAATCGGGAAAGTTTTCAAATTCATACAATAGCTAAGATAGCAGGGCCGTTAAAAGGGAAGGAAGACACGTGTAAAGCAGATGGGCTGACATGCTTGGAAGACGGGTTAGCAATGCGATTGCCTCTCTCAGAACCAAGGAAGATTTATAAGGATAGTTTAGAGACGGATAATCAATTTGAGAAAAGGAAGCCCATAATATGCTACTACTGCAATGAGACAGGGCACATAAAGCCAGTGTGCCCTAGATTAAGGAAAAATAATTTCGAAACGGTAGCTAATTTAACTTTAAATACCGGGAATTACGACCCATTTAAAAAATTCAAAATGAACATGGAAATAAATGGCATGGATCGCGTATGTCTAAGAGATTCGGGGTCATCCATGGACGTTTGTTCGCGGAGCTGGATTAATGAAGATGACCTCCTAGGTGAATACGTTTGGTTGAAAAGCCCGTTAGATGAGATTTGCCACTGTTTGCCTCTGGCTAAAATTAAAATCAAAACGAAGAAAGGAGAGTTTTATACCAAGGCTGCAATAAAACAGGATAGTAGTGACAATGATCTATATTTATTGGGAAACCGAACAGCTGAACTGCTGGAGTCAGACGAACAGGGGGTGCACTTGGTTAACGCAGTGGTGACTAGAAGTAAACAAAAAAGGATTTTCCCCGAGAAAGGAAAAAAGAGGCGAACGAAGCGGAGTTTGAACTTATGGATTTTCCCCCGTCCGAGGGAGGGGAAGACGATAGCTTTATCATTCCCGCTTTTGAAGGAGAAGGGGGAAAGAGTTTGGCGAAAGTGAATGGTGTTGAATTTAAAGAGGAACAAAGAAAATGCCCCGATCTAAAACCATTATGGGATAAGGCCCAAACAGGAATAGACAAAGAATTTAGGGTCATCAGGGGGAAATTAGAGTCGCGAAAACTAAGCGAGGGGAGGAGGTCAGACAGCTATGCGTACCCATAAAGTTTAGACTCGACATTAACAAACTTAGCCATGGCGAAATAGGGGGGCATCTGGGGGTGACGAAAACCAAAGATAGAATTCTAAGGCATTTTTTTTTGGCCGAACGGGTACAGAGACGTGGAGGAGTTCGTCAAAACTTGCGATTCGTGTCAACGAGTAGGGAATCCGAGAGATAAGGCGAAAGCACCCCTGAAATTAGTGCCGATTATTTCGGTGGTATTCTCTAAAATCAATATAGATGCTGTGGGACCTCTCCCTGTCTCAACAAAGCAAAACAGATATCTGATTACGTCAATTTGTGTAGCCTCTAAGTACCCGGAAGCTATACCGGTGGAGAGTATTACTTCCCCGAACGTAATAGACGCCCTCTTGAGTATCTTTTCTAGGATAGGATTCCCACGCGAAATACAATCCGACCTGGGGACTTCTTTCACTAGTGAACTGACCACCACCTTTTTCAATAAGTTCGGCATCAAAGTGACGAGGTCATCAGTCAGCCACCCCCAAAGCAATGCAGTGGAGCGAGTGCATAGAACCATCAAGCGCGTAATTAAGGCTTTGTGCGTGGAATCGGGAGAAGATTGGGAGGGGGTTCTTCCTTTGGCATTATTCTCTCTCAAAACGGTTGCGCACGAGAGTACAGGTTTCAGTCCCACCGAGTTGGTCATGGGAAAGAATTTGAGAACACCCCAAACGTTAGTTTACGAGGAATGGATGGAGGAGGGAAACACGAGTCAATCGGTAGTGGAATATTTATTGCAGTTTAATAGACTCAAACGTTACCAAGATATTGCGATCACTAGGATGAAAGAATGCCAACTTAAAAGGAAAACGTGGTACGATCGCGATGTCGTGGAACGGAAATTTGTGGAAGGGGATCTGGTAATGGTGTTAGTTACCTCTAAACAAAATAAACTTGAGGTAAATTGGATAGGGCCGGGAAAGGTACTTAGTAGAATTTCGGATACAAATTATGTGATAGATCTACCAGGAAGAAGGGACCGTAGTACTATCTATCACGTAAACTTACTAAAACCGTATCATCGGAGACCCGAGCTGGTAAGCCTGGTTGTAGAAGAGGTCTCGGATGACATAGAGGGAGATGCGGAAATTCCTTATCCAGATAAACAATGCACGAAGTTTGACTATCACGAAATATTGCGGGAAAGTCAAATGCAACTTAAACTATCCCCCTCTCAGATCGACGAATTAAAACAAGTCATTACTAAAAATAAGGACGTGTTTTCCCCAGACCCTGGGACGACTCACTTGATGCGAATGGATATTGAATTGATCTCGGACAAGCCCATTAAAACAAAACCTTATCGGATGTCTCCGAGACAAATTAACATATTGCGAGAAGAAATTAAACGTTTGTTGGAACTGGGTGTAATAGAGATAGGACAGTTCCGATTACACTTCGCCCCTTATTTTAGTAGAAAGCCCAAATAAAGACCCTCGTCCTTGTGTTGATTATCGTCGATTGAACGAGATAACTCGAGCTGAATTTTTCCCTTTGCCAAATATGGAAGAGATAGTAGAAAAAGTGAGTGCGGCTCCCTATGTAACGGTGATGGATTTGTCGAAAGGTTACTTTCAGATTCCGCTCACGCCGAGAGCTCAGAGATACGCAGCTTTCGTTACTCCATTTGGCACCTATATCCCCAAGAAAATGATGTTCGGGTTAGTATGTGCGCCCTATTATTTTTGCAAATTGATGGCCCAAGTTTTAGAGGGGTTGGAGCAGTTTGCATTGCCGTACATAGACGATATAGCCATTTTTTCCCAAGGGTGGAAAGATCACGTAAAGCATATCGACATAGTTTTAGGAAGATTGAGAAAGGCGAGGCTTAAAGTGAAACCCTCTAAATGTAAGTTTGCTCAAGAGGAAGTCTTATTTCTAGGGCATCGAATTGGTTCAGGGAGTAGGTCTCCGAGTGATTTGAAGATAAAAGCTATAGCTGATTTCCCGCGGCCCACAACTAAAACACACAAACGATCCTTTCTCGGTCTAGTGGGGTACTACTCTCATTATATCCCAAATTACAGCACAATAGCTTCACCCTTGACCGACGCACTGAAAGGGAAAATTAAGAAAGAGAAGATCACTTGGGATGAGAAATGTGGGAAAGCGTTCGAGGAGCTAAAAGCCAAGCTCGTCACCCAACCCATATTGTTTGCCCCAGATTTTGCCACGGAATTCATCCTGCAAACGGACGCGAGTGAGGTGGGTGCTGGGGTTGTTTTATCGCAAAGAATAGAAGGGGAAGAACACACCCCATCGTTTTCCTAAGCAAAAAATTTTCTAAGGCGGAGCGAAACTACAGCACGGTGGAAAGGGAATTAGCTGCGATAATTTTTGGTCTAAAGCGATTAAAGCATTATTTAGACGGGCAAAAATTTATTATAGAAACCGACCACAACCCCTTAAGGTACCTAAACAAGATGGGGAGTACTAATCCTAGGTTACAAAGATGGGCGTTGAGTTTACAGCCGTTTAATTTTGAAATCAAACACAAACCTGGGAGGCTCCATGGAAACGCGGACGGCCTAAGTAGATTGGAATAAGTAGTTTGTAGATTTTGCTATTAATTATTATGTATATTTAAATTACTGTTTTATTTATATGTGTGTATGTGTATCTGTGTACATTGTGGAAGAAAATAGATGTTAGTGAAAATCTCTGATGTCTCTTAGTCAACCGTAGGCCAACAGATGTTTACTTCTGTAGTCAGGCGCGATTAAGTGTAGATGGTTATTAAGAGATTGGCATTTGACGCCTTTTGTTTAAAATTATAATTTAAAGGTGAAATGTAACTTGGAGAAAAAGAATCCCAGAGATTCGGATTTTAAGATCTAATTGTGTGAAGTGTACATTTTTTTTGGAAATTTGATTCATGTATTATGTTATTTTTTGATTGTTCTTAATACCGGGATTGCTGCCCTGATCAATCTCATTGATGGGACGATCTTTATGTGTGTGAATTCTAAGAACTGAATCCAACTAGGACCAGAGCAGTCCCGTGAAATGGACTTTTTAGGGGAGGAGTTGTGACATCTTCGATGGGAGTGAACCCCCATCTTCCAAGTCACAATAGGTTTTATGGTTTTACCAGCTGGTCAAGGACAAGTGCCTCACCCATCGATTGTCCCTGAATGTTTTACGATCAACCAGTTGTGGAATGACCGGTGCACGTGGCCATGGGTCCATTGTTTATTGTCTGAACTCAGGGAGTGGAGTTGCAGACGGGTCGGCATAATAGACTTAAGAGTTCGGCGCTCCATTGACAATAGGCGAAGCCTATCTTAAAAATAACCACGTTGTCTTTTTCTAGTGTTGTATGAAAGGGAATACTAGAAACAGGTGGCGTGATGGGCCGGTGTGTCCAGCTGTGGACAGGGAACTATGGCGCCTTGGACCAGACAGCTCGGGTGTGTTTTGGCGTGTTATGCGCCAATAGGAAGAAGGAGGGGGTCAAGAGAGACTTTGGTCCTGCGAATAAGAAGGAGCGAGGGGCGTGTTGTGGACACACCCCTGTTGTTTAAAAAGGGTTGTTTTTGAGGACACGAGAAAAAGAAAAGGAAAAAGACCGGAGAAAAACCTGGAGAGAGAGAGTAGAAGAGAAAAAGACCGGAGAAAAGACAAAATCCCCGAGAGAGAGTGAAAAAGACGAGGAACGCCGGTGGCGTTGAGCATGAGTATATGAACTGACCACACCGGCTTGGCATTTAATCTGGATTTATATTACTTCATTTACAAATTGTTAGCAAATAAAGTTTGCTTTTATTTGTATATTAAGCTGTAAAGATTTGTTTATTGATGGATAGCTACTCACGACGTTACAATATGTTTTCTTTAATTTCTGTTTTTTAGTGCTTTGTTGGGAATCGCTTGTTCACCTATTTGATTATATGGCATCCTGTTACAATTAGGACTTTAAAAAAAACGCATAAAGACAGCATTTTTTTAACCTAGTACTTAAGCACCTTTAACGCCCATATTCACCGCTAACCTGACCGCCGGTTAAAGGAAGGAAACCGGGGTTTCGCCGAAAACGTTATTCACCATCGCAAGTTAATAACTTAACTCCGGTTCAAGTTAAAAAATCCTTACCCAGGGTCACAGCCGGGTTAGTTTTAAACGCGCATGCGCAGTAAGCGATTTTTCGAGTGTTCACGTCTTCGTGCACGTTTTGAAGTAGTTTTGAGTTTTGATAGATTTTTAGTTTACGATGAATACCATTCAGGAAGTTTCCACTGTTACTCAATTAGATTTTTTAGAAAAACTGGAAACCAGAAAAGTCAGAAAATTCTATTATATGTAAGTGCGGCTTCATCAAAGCCAACACCAACTCTTTTTCGTACTGCGTAAAATAAATTCTGTTGGCATTCATTTTAAACAGATAGCGATACACGAGATTAAAAACAAGCTGGCACGAGGCGAAGACAGAAATTGTAACTCCAGCCGGAAGTCACGGGGTTTATTTCGATCAATGGGAATCGACCAGTAAATCCAAGTTAAGAAACTCAAAGTAACTGAAGGTCGAAAAAGAGCTGTGAATTGGAGTTCTAACCTGGGGTTGTGTGACTGCCCGTTACTTAACTCCAGGTTTCATCGCTGAGTCAGGTTAGCGGTGAATACGAGCGTTAGGGACTGCAACATAAAATTAAATTTAGAACTTGGTTAACATTAATAATATGTGAATATTGAAACGTTTTTCAAACAGGCTTTGTGTGTGTGTAATGAAAATCATTTACTCAAAAATCAAAAGAAGCTGCAAGATTTTTCGTCTAATAACTTAAGGCTGTTTTCGGTAAAAGTACGAGAGCTTGAATTAAACGCGGATCACATTTTCAGGCACAAAAATGCCTAAATTTTTTCAATGGAAATTTGCATTATTATAACTCATACATCTGTTAACAATATAGTGTTTTAAAATTTTTTTATAAATATTCAATGAATACTTTCTTTTTTGTTTTAATACGTAAAGGCATAGCTTATTTAACATTACGGTATAGGAGAAAAAACGCAAAACACATTTTATACCAGAAAAAATGAATCTAACTCAGAAATGGGAAGTATGACAAAAAATGCTGCTCTCTAAAGGATAGTGAAGCCAGAATATCATATTAATTTTTCATTTCTTTTATATCTGAAAAAATGATCCAAATTCGGGTCCTATTCTTTAACATTAACCGAAGACAGCCTTAATACCTACCTTTTGATAGAGGTATAGCTCTCTAAAAAGGAAAACGAGCATTGTTTAAAGCGTTTTAAGACCATATACAAAAATCACTTCTTCCCAATATTTTGTTTTTCTAAATTGTAAGGTTATATTATTAAGCTGAAAACTTTTAATCTCCCCAAATTCATATTGAATTTGAACATTATTAAGTTAACCGTACTAGATATTTTAATAAACCAACTTTCGCAAAAAATACTTTTTAAGACGCCTTTATTCAGCATCGATCCACAGTGCGCTGTCACAGTGCCGCTATTAAAAAACAAACAAAAGAAAAACTTTTTGAATGCGATATTGTCGGCTTTACCACACATTTTGCTATCAGATGAAGGATGTTTGTAAAGAGTAGACATATTTATGGACAATCAAGCCACATACTATGCACTAATATTCTATTCTTCTTAAAACTGTGCTGTGTTATCGGGAAATCGAGACTTCATTTTTCAATAACTATTGAAAATTCAGCATATTTATTCGATTTATTATAGCTTTGTTTTGAGAAATTCGTAAAAAAAGTTTGTTTGATTGATAGAACCATATACAGCCTGTGGCCGCACCTTGGTATGACCACCCGCGTGCGGTGCACTCGCTGCACACCTGCTAGGATCGGCCCAGCAAGAAGTGTCATTGCAAGACCGAGTGAGTGAGTGAATATTAACGTCGCACTGTTCAGCTACACGAGGGTTTCTGGCAACGGACCACGCAATTTTGAACCATGGTCAAGTGACGGGGATGACACCTGAACTGGCACCCCCTCTCCTAACTACCACACCACACTAACGGGAGGACGTTTCAGCTCTCGACAGATTTAACGTGCATCGCTGCCCTACACGGCGGGTCTTTAGTGATACTGGATTCGAACACATGAAAAGGCAAGCCACGGTCCGATACCTTTACCACTCGGCTACCGCGGCCACTACAAGACCGGGAAGAAACTTGGTAAAGAAACAGGGTAACTTCTAAGAAACAGGGTATGTTCAACATCGATCGTAACAAGGTCATCTACGTGCTACCACAGCCAATAATGATCGATAAATTGTGTTAACAGCTTGTAGAGACAGAACAGCCAATGAGACACAGATTCAAAAACAGTTTATTTTGACATCAGGACGAAGGGTTTCAAGACAAACAATCGAAAACAGGCTTTATGCGGGGGGTCTGTATGCGCGTAGGCCAATGGTGTGTTTTCCATCTACAGCTAGGCACCATGTGGCCCGAAGGAAGTGGGTTGCTAAACATCGATATTGGATGCAAAGTGATTAGAGTCAAGTGCTGGAACACCAGACGAGAAAAGGCACTGTAACGTTTGAAAGAATAACGGTAGCGTATTCTTGGTTAATTTAAATATTGAATTTATTTACCTGACACAACTATTGAATATTATTTTCTGAAATATGCATTAAAATTATTAAACTTAATTAAAGATTGTTAGAGTCCAATAATTTGTGAGAGGAGGAATCGTTTGGTCACCGTTCCCCAGTAAGTTCAAAGCATATCTCTTTCCTCTTCCGGTCAACGGGTTCGATTCCTCGGGGGTCAAAAAAGGGGTTGCGAGGTCGGCCATGCCACCACGTTTTATCTGCAGCTGCAAGATGTACGTGTGAGTGTCGGGTCCACCAAAGACGCCGATCCCCGTTGGTAGTTACGACATTACAGCACTCAAAGTAACCCTATATTCGTTCTGGAAAGATCCCATTACAGACGAGGTGGTTTGGTGGCATGGGCTGGAATCAGCATAGGCGGACGTACTGACCTGCATATTATTCGAAATGGTAATTCTTTGGCTCAAAGGTATGCAAAGAACATGCGGAGACACTATGTCGTACTTTAGGCTGCAAAGATAGGCAATTCCTTTCTTTTAATGTAGGATAATGCAAGGCCTCATACAGCTGATCTGGTGGAGAACTTTCTTGAAACTGAAACAATACAGCGTATGGAGTAGTCAGAATGCCCTCCTGATCTAAATCCGATCTAGCGTGTTTGTGACACTCCGATGCGTTGCTGCAAGATCAAGGCCTCCTGACAGTGTCGAAGTCTTGGAGATCGTATCTTGTTCAAGAGTGGAACAGTATTTCTAAAAGTCTCTTTGATAACCTCATCGCATCCATGCCAAACAGGTATGGGGCTGTCTTTGGGGTTCGAGAGGAACACACACCATATTAAACACCTAGTACCATTTCCAAACAATCAAGTTTTCTGCCATTTTCATGTAACCAAATTATTGCCCTGAAGCATCATTTCATGTTCTTTCTACTGTTACGTTGATCGGGGTTCGAGGATTTTATGCAAATCACTCGCAAAGAACCAGACAGTTCTCCAGAAGCGATGGAAATTTATTTTAAAAAAATCAATCCTTGAAATACAGGATTGAACAGCAATATTCGCAGAATAAATCTCAGAAGGTCTTCACACCTTCAACAGCGCTCAGACACAACTGTCAGTGTCTAAACACAAGTATGCCGAGATAATCACTTGTCGACTTGCCAAGGCTAGACTACTAATCATTAGGAAAAACAATATTAACTCAGTTTCAGCAAGCGTCTCTCTATTTATAGGCCTCGCGGATCCTTCGAGAAAGATCCGCTTGCGTCATAGAATGTGAAATTAGTTTATTTCTCCACTGATTTCCAGATGCATCCATAGAGTCCCGATTCGCCAAGAAAAGTCACCAATATGGTCGCCAAAAATGATGCCAACTTGGCTCTACCGCCAAAATTTCGCCAAGTGTTTATTGAATCGCTATTATAACGTAAGGGACAGCGTTGCTTGTTAATATTACAATTTTAACATAAAATAAATACAACATAGAATAAAATAAAAGTATTGCACAACCAATTATAAATTATTTACACTATTTCAAGCATTCTTTACATAGAATTCTTAACAATACCACTCCAAAGCATTACTGTTCCTACACAATTGTTTTTGTTTCTTTTTTTCTGTATTGTGGTTTGTTACACCTGTATTTTCCCTTTTATGTCCATGCATGGCCATCATTCAATGGTTTCTACACTTTTTTGCTTGTTCTCCTGATTTTTTAGCAGTGTATTTATAATTATAAACTTTATCTACTATACCCAAGTATTAAAGTTCGATATAAATAAATGTTATATTTTAAAGTGCAAGAGCGCATGTGTTTCTAAAAATTTCCTGTAATTGAAATACATGTGGATTATAAATAAATGCCATAATGCAACCTTAGTAAGACGATGCGTCATTAAATTAATGTGTATAATGATTATTGCAGCAGTAATTACATCACGAGGAAAACGAACAATGTATTTAAGGCACTTTTTAGTTATTTGTTTATTATTGTTTCTCGTAGGTTGTGCTACACTTACATGATTCCGGTGTTCTGTTTTAATAATTGATTTGTTTTTCAAGAAATTAAGTCATCATTACGACATGCTAGCTTCAAACATATCAGTAGCGCAAATCTTTTCGCAAAATTTCATTTCTTTCGATAAACAAAGGTGTGAATTTCATTCCCAGTGGCGTTTTATAATAGATTTGGATTTCCCAAGCCAAGAAACATCATGATTGTAAAGTAGGTGTTGTCTTAAATACATCATAATTATTCGAATTAACTGCTGATTATGAAACTGTTAATGTAGTTTATTTGTGTTGTTTAGTTTGTTTGGAACTTCTTTTTGATAAAAATCAAACAGTGAGCAATGTGACGGGACGAAAGCATAGTTTTATTTCGAAAAAAAAAACGATAACTAAACTTGGACTTTAGTTTCTTGTGTTAGTTTAAAATGAATTTTTTCCCCTAAAATAATTATCGAAACTAAAAAAAAACTTTTGACTTTAATTAATATTGTAAAATAGCCAAAAAGTACATTGGATCAAAAATTAATTATTAAAGCTCTTGAACTCTCTTTGGAAAGCTAAACTGAGAACTTTGTATTATTGTACTACTGTTATTCAACAGTTGATTCTTTTACGAAAATTATCTGTCAAACCAAACAATAAATATTAAAACAAACCCCCGAGAATATGATCTAAAATCAATAAATGAAAGCTTGAGCTCTTTTGGAGAGCTAAAACTTTCCGTTCCACTATTATTATTATTCAACAGCGGATTATTTTCCGAAAAATAACTGTCAAAGAAAACAATCTTTTTGGAGAGCTAAGCTGAAAATTTTGTGCTTTACTACTATTATTCAACAGTGGATTGTTTTCCGAAAAATTATTGCCAAATCATACAATAAATACTAGAAAACTACCAAAACGAAAACATTGGATGTAAAATCAGTAATCAAAGATCTTGATTTCTTTTAGGAGAGCTAAACTGAAAATATTGCATTTCGATATTATTTATTACTCAACAGTGAATTGTTTTCCAAAAAATAACTTTCAAAGTAAACAATTAATACTAAAAAACTGCCAAGACGAATATTACACCTAAAATAACAAAATAAAGCTAGAACTTTTTTTTTTTTTTTTTTGGAGTTTCTAAACAGAAAATTTTGTATTTATTAGAGTATTATAATTCAGCAGTGGAATGTTTTCCGAAAAATAACTGTCAAAACAAACAACAAACAAAACTGTTGCAAAATAGTCACAGACAGCAACAGGCCCTAAAAGGGGCCCAACCTTATCCTCTTTTCCGAAATTAAGACGTTCAAGAACAACCAGAAGGAAAAGTAAAAACACAATGGGAAAAGCAAAGAGGAAAACAAAGCTTTTTCGGATACAATTTTCCAAAACATATCTGTTCAAAGCCGGGATGTGAAAGTTTAAAAAATAAAGTGTCCCATTGTTTGGATTCGCATAATTATTAGAACCAATCCCGGGACTGTGATGTCGGATTGTGAAAACGCAGTTAGTTGAAAAAAAGCCATAGAGTGGACGGCCTTGAGTTTCTTATTTCGGAAAAAATGGGAGAAAGGGTCCCAAGATTTCTTCTAGCCAGCATTTTCTCATCGAGTGGAAAAATGGAAGAGTTAACCTCAGATGAAGAGAAATACACAGACACTCCTGGGGATTTTGTGTTTTCTCTCTTGCTCTTTTTGTTCCTTTTCGTTTATTTTGACGTCATCAAACGCATTCAGAATTTGACGAAAGAACCTATCGAAGTCAGAGAAACTGCAGGTATGTATTATTTAATGTTTTATAAATTTTAAAATTTAGGAAAGTTTCGATTTTATTTTTTAAAATTATATTTGTCTCTATGTGTGTTCAAAATAATTTCTATATCAATATAATTTTAATTAATATGTTGATAAATAGATTATTTTCAAATTAATAATAATTTTAGTGGAATTATTCTTTCAAATTTTTGATATTTTTGGAATTTTGCTATTGCAATGATCTGTATTTTTGATAAGTTGCTTTTGTATTTATTTAAATGAGGTTGAAACATTATATATACCATAAAATCCTGCGTATAACGCGCATTTTTAACACAAACACAAGTAATATAAAAATTCTTTTAAGTCAATTCCTACTTAGGTCAACAAAGAAAAATCTCATTTTAGTTACTTTCCATTAAATAGTTACAATTAATATAAATATGTAAATACATATGACAGAATCACGATATTAAGTGACAAAATAGAAAACGATTTTCCTTGCAATTTTCCATTTTCCTTTCTATATAGGGTGTTGGACTATTTTTGTTTGTTACTATTTATTCATTAATTATATTTAATTATTCTTTTAAAGTAGTATAGTAAAAAAAAATCATATTCTCAGAAACTAGGCCATCTCAGGTCGAATTCGAACCCACGATCTTTGGTTTAGAAGTCCAACGCGAAATCCATGGCGCTACAGGGGCACAACGAAACATTTTCCTTTCTATATATGCTTTTGGACTATTATTTTGTAATTTAATTAATGAATTATATTTAAAAAAACTGTATTAACATCAAGTGCCATCCACTACAAGTTTAAAAAATGTATTTGAACTTGAATGGATGGATAGAAAGTATATATATATATATATATATTATTATTATTATTATTATTATTAACGATTAAAAATTTAAACAAGACATATATAATATAGGATGATTTGAACTTATATATATATATATATAGGATGATATATATATATATATATATATATATATATATACATATGCACATCTATACATAAATTGAAAAATAAGATCGAAATATTTACGGGTGCACGTTACACGCCGGTTATCAAAATGAGAGCTTTAAAAATAAAAGAAAGATGAGCTTATAAAAAAAAATTAAATTTTTCATATTTTGAAAAATACTGTTTATTTAGAAGAAATGGCATTTCTCTGATGAATTTAAAGGGTTGTAGTTCTAGAAGTATACTATTTTTTTTCTAAAGCTTTGGATGATACCTCGAATATATATATATATATATATAAATTAGGGAATAAGTTTATAATTAATTTATAAAATAGGACATTGTTAATTTCTGAAAATTGACATTGACATTGATTTTAAATTGACATTGTCTGTTTTTACTTATGATGTTTCTAATACCACGCATTCACATATGTTATTATAATTATTAAAATCAAAATTTAAGCGACGAATAATTTTTCACATAAATAATAAAGATTATCATTAACAACGACTAATGAAGCATCATTATGACCAATAAGTACCATTATTTAATAATCAATAATTATGTACTATTAACAAAATAATACCATTAAAGTTAATTACTGACTGCTCGGGAACGTGACTTGCAAAAAAATATTTTTTTTTTGTTGTTTTTATTTAGCGTCACTTTAATAAAAATATACAGAAGGTCGTTCGCATTTTATGGAAACAATTTCTTTAGTTAATTTTTATGAATGAATACCGTATTATTTGCAGCAATTTGCTTCTATCTGATAGTCATGATTATTGACAATAGATCTAGCTCGAATTTTTCATGAAAGTAAACTTTTTATTAGTATTGTCACGCCAAATTTATTTCTTTTCTCTTGAACTGTTTTATAAGTCCGTTCAGGGTTCTTGGATGCCGTTGTTCTAAGGATCGTTTTAACAAATCGAATATACAAAAGCTCATTGGAGAAGCGTACGGTTATCGTACACCTATTTCTTCAAATGGAATACACCAGTGTTGCCTACGTGTGGCCCCTTTTTGCTACGTGTGGCTCCCTTGTGGGATGTAGACCCATAATGGGGCAATTCGATAAAGGATTCATTCAGAGCGTAATATAGCCAATTATAAATATTTTTCATTACTTGGTTGTGTAATACGAGACAGATTGCAATAAAAGTATTAAATAGCTCTCTTTCTCTCTCTCTGTCCTCGTGACGATAAAATATTCTTTCGAAACACAATCGCGCCATTTGTTTTGAATAATATTCTTTCGAAACAACACAATCGCGCCATTTGTTTTGAATAATACAAAACAATTAATGCTGGGGGATCTAAGTTTCTGCAGTGCTTTGTAGTAAAATATTCTTCCGAAACACAATCGCGCCATTTGTTTTGAATAATACAAAACAATTAATGCTGGGGGATCTAAGTTTCTGCAGTGCTTTGTAGTAAAATATTCTTTTCCAAACACAATCGCGCCATTTGTTTTGAATAATACAAAACAATTAATGCTGGGGGATCTAAGTTTCTGCAGTGCTTTGTAGTAAAATATTCTTTCCAAACACAATCGCGCCATTTGTTTTGAATAATACAAAACAATTAATGCTGGGATCTAAGTTTCTGCAGTGCTTTGTAGTAAAATATTCTTTCCAAACACAATCGCGCCATTTGTTTTGAATAATACAAAACAATTAATGCTGGGATCTAAGTTTCTGCAGTGCTTTGTAGTAAAATATTCTTTCCAAACACAATCGCGCCATTTGTTTTGAATAATACAAAACAATTAATGCTGGGATCTAAGTTTCTGCAGTGCTTTGTAGTAAAATATTCTTTCCAAACACAATCGCGCCATTTGTTTTGAATAATACAAAACAATTAATGCTGGGATCTAAGTTTCTGCAGTGCTTTGTAGTAAAATATTCTTTTCAAACACAATCGCGCCATTTGTTTTGAATAATACAAAACAATTAATGCTGGGATCTAGTTTCTGCAGTGCTTGTAGTAAAATATTCTTTCCAAACACAATCGCGCCATTTGTTTTGAATAATACAAAACAATTAATGCTGGGGATCTAAGTTTCTGCAGTGCTTTGTAGTAAAATATTCTTTCCACAATCGCGCCATTTGTTTTGAATAATACAAAACAATTAATGCTGGGATCTAAGTTTCTGCAGTGCTTTGTAGTAAAATATTCTTTCCAAACACAATCGCGCCATTTGTTTTGAATAATACAAACAATTAATGCTGGGATCTAAGTTTCTGCAGTGCTTTGTAGTAAAATATTCTTTTCCAAACACAATCGCGCCATTTGTTTTTGAATAATACAAAACAATTAATGCTGGGATCTAAGTTTCTGCAGTGCTTTGTAGTAAAATATTCTTTCCAAACACAATCGCGCCATTTGTTTTGAATAATACAAAACAATTAATGCTGGGATCTAAGTTTCTGCAGTGCTTTGTAGTAAAATATTCTTTCCAAACACAATCGCGCCATTTGTTTTGAATAATACAAAACAATTAATGCTGGGATCTAAGTTTCTGCAGTGCTTTGTAGTAAAATATTCTTTCCAAACACAATCGCGCCATTTGTTTTGAATATAATACAAAACAATTAATGCTGGATCTAAGTTTCTGCAGTGCTTTGTAGTAAAATATTCTTTCCAAACACAATCGCGCCATTTGTTTTGAATAATACAAAACAATTAATGCTGGGGATCTAAGTTTCTGCAGTGCTTTTGTAGTAAAATATTCTTTCCACAATCGCGCCATTTGTTTTGAATAATACAAAACAATTAATGCTGGGGATCTAAGTTTCTGCAGTGCTTTGTAGTAAAATATTCTTTCAAAACGATTAATTAATGCTGGGATCTAAGTTTCTGCAGTGCTTTGTAGTAAAATATTCTTTTTCCAAACACAATCGCGCCATTTGTTTTGAATAATACAAAACAATTAATGCTGGGATCTAGCAGTTTCTGCAGTGCTTTGTAGTAAAATATTCTTTCAAACACAATCGCGCCATTTGTTTTGAATAATACAAAACAATTAATGCTGGGATCTAAGTTTCTGCAGTGCTTTGTAGTAAAATATTCTTTCCAAACACAATCGCGCCATTTGTTTTGAATAATACAAAACAATTAATGCTGGGATCTAAGTTTCTGCAGTGCGTGTAAAATATTCTTTTTTCCAAACAAAAATCGCGCCATTTGTTTTGATAATACAAAACAATTAATGCTGGGGATCTAAGTTTCTGCAGTGCTTTGTAGTAAAATATTCTTTCCAAACACAATCGCGCCATTTGTTTTGAGCTTAATTTCTGCAGTGCTTTGTAGTAAAATATTCTTTCCAAACACAATCGCGCCATTTGTTTTGAATAATACAAAACAATTAATGCTGGGATCTAAGTTTCTGCAGTGCTTTGTAGTAAAATATTCTTTCCAAACACAATGTTTGTTTGAATAATACAAAACAATTAATGCTGGGATCTAAACTTTGTAGTAAAATATTCTTTCAAACACAATCGCGCCATTTGTTTTGAATAATACAAAACAATTAATGCTGGGGATCTAAGTTTCTGCAGTGCTTTGTAGTAAAATATTCTTTCAAACACAATCGCGCCATTTTTATTTTGAATAATGCTGTCTAAGTTTCTGCAGTGCTTTGTATAAAATATTCATCGTTTTGTTTTGAATTACAAAACAATTAATGCTGGGGGATCTAAGTTTCTGCATCTTTGTATAAAATATTCTTTCCAAACACAATCGCGCCATTTGTTTTTGAATAATACAAAACAATTAATGCTGGGATCTAAGTTTCTGCATGCTTTTTGTAGTAAAATATTCTTTCGGCGCCATTTGTTTTGAATAATACAAAACAATTAATGCTGTCTAAGTTTCTGCAGTGCTTTGTAGTAAATATTCTTTTCCAAACAAAATCGCGCCATTTGTTTTGAATAATACAAAACAATCTGGAGTTCTAAGTTTCTGCCAGTGCTTTGTAGTAAAATATTCTTTCCAAACACAATTTGTTTTGAATAATACAAAACAATTAATGCTGCAATCTAAGTTTCTGCAGTGCTTTGTAGTAAAATATTCTTTCCAAACACATCGCGCCATTTGTTTTAATGTAAAACAATTAATGCTGGGATCTAATTTCTGCAGTGCTTTGTGATATATTCTTTCAAACACAATCGTTTGTAGTGATTTTTCTGCATGCTTTTGTAAAAATATTCTTTCCAAAACAATCGTTTGTTTTGAATAATACAAAACAACTAATCGTTTAAGTTTCTGCAGTGCTATTGGGGGATGGACATAAAATATTCTTTCGAAACACAATCGCGCCATTTGTTTGGAATATACAAAACAATTAATGGGGATCTAAGTTTCTGCAGTGCTTTGTGTAGTAAAATATTCTTTCAAACACAATCGCGCCATTTGTTTTGAATAATACAAAAACAATTAATGCTGGGATCTAAGTTTCTGCAAGTAAAATATTCTTTCGAAACACAATCGAATAATACAAAACAATTAATGCTGGGGGATCTAAGTTTCTGCATTTGTTAAAATATTCTTTCCAAACACAATCGGCCATTTGTTTTGAATAATACACAACAATTAATGCTGGGATCTAAGTTTCTGCAGTGCTTTGTAGTAAAATATTCTTTCAAACACAATCGCGCCATTTGTTTTGAAGCTAATACAAAACAATTTTGGGATTAAGTTTCTGTTCTTTTTGGTAAATCTAAGTTTCTGCAGTGCTTTGTATATTCTTTCAAACACAATCGCGCCATTTGTTTTCAATAATACAAAACAATTAATGCTGGATCTAAGTTTCTGCATAAAATATTCTTTCCAAACACAATCGCGCCAGACAAAACAATTAATGAAATAATACAAAACAATTAATGCTGGGATCTAAGTTTCTGCAGTGCTTTGTAGTAAAAAATATTCTTTCCAAACACAATCGCGCCATTTGTTTTGAATATTTAATGCTGAAGTGCTTTGTAGTAAAATATTCTTTCAAACACAATCGCACCATTTGTTTTGAATAATACAAAACAATTAATGCTGGGATCTAAGTTTCTGCAGTGCTTTGTAGTAAAATATTCTTTCAAACACAATCGCGCCATTTGTTTTGAATAATACAAAACAATTAATGCTGGGATCTAAGTTTCTGCAGTGCTTTGTAGTAAAATATTCTTTCCAAACACAATCGCGCCATTTGTTTTGAATAATACAAAACAATTAATGCTGGGATCTAAGTTTCTGCCGTGCTTTGTAGTATCAGTTATTATTAATCGCTGGAGTTAATTCAAAATAAACGTCCGTAAAATTGTGTTAAAATCCTGTTGTTTAAAAAGAAAATTCATAAACTGGAAAAATATTAGTGATATATGAATGGTAGGAAAATGCAATTGGTAATTGTTATTCATTTTATTTTTAAAAGCATCATTTTCCAGAAACATTTTTCATATGGAAAAGGGTTTTTTTTTGCTTGCGTTTGGGTACTTTAACATGCATCTCTTTGCAACAAACATCAAGTGCAAAGATTTAACTACATTTTTTTTATTTCAATTGTAAGTTTTGAAAATTTTCTTACTGTAATAATAATAATCTTGTAGTGATTTCATAAAAACTTAAAAGTTTCACTTATCGTTTAAGTTTCATATAAAATATATATAGGGGTGGACATAAGAATTTTTAAAAGACTTGTATATGGGGTATAGCAAAAAAAAAAAAGGTTGAGAAAACACTGGGATACACTTTATTCATTTTTCTGATTTGTTCTTTGGTAAATAAGCGGTGGTTGACTTGGACATATGGCTAGATGCTTTGTCCATATGAAGATCAATTTTATTAATGTTCTTTTCGTAAAAGGTTAGTATTTCAGTTGCTTTAAAATGTAAGACCGAAGTTAAACTTTTTTTTTTACGTTTTTAATTTTGCAATTACAAACTGAAATTCTGTATTTATGTTATCTGAATAGCATTTAAAGTTTTAAAAATATTAGAATCAGTATTTCCGTGTAATCGGTGTATTGCGTGCACACCTTTATTCTCAAAATGCATTTTTTAATTTTTACGTACATTCGTCGTGTAACGGGACCTTTTTTTTTACAAAGAGTTTTTAAATGTACATGGAAAATGCTCTTATCTTACTAGAAGTCGTTTATTCGAAGTATTCTCTTAGGCTTTTGAACAATGGTGTACTTCTTAAAGTATACATTCTAAAGCACAAGCAAAGAAAGGGAATGGCTTGGAGTAAGTAGAATACACGCTACAAGACACCTGGCTAGGAGCTGTCCTTGAAGTAACCGATTTCAAACAGTTGGTTGTGTTACTGTGGTATCAACTGCAGCTCGAATTTCTGCCACAGACACAGTACGATGCGCCACAGCCGTACGCTAAATACGGCGGTCTTCCCTCTCAATAGTGTCACATGGCTGACCGGAATCTGGTCCTCTTTAGGCAGTACCATCCCTTGACCACTACTCCCAACAATCATTCACAGCGGATACATTCCGGCCAAGTCTTTTTGCATTATTGCAGAAAGAAAATCCACCTTCTCCTTATTACGCGACCTTGTTCATACTCAGTGAGCTGTTGATAATGGCTTCTTCATCTTCTAAATGCATTCTTGACAACATCAACTGAATGCGTCAAATTTCACAGACAAATAACACTCACGAACTTTACAGCACGCCTTTAAAAGCAGCCCTGATTTGCGAGTTCTGAGTGGCGCTACCTGCGCTGGAGCGTGAAATTTGAATAGATGCCATCTTTTAGATCAGGGGTGTCCAACCCAAATGACCTCGCGGGCCACTTCGGAAGAACTTTGCAATCCCGCGGGCCGCATATAAAATATATATCTTTATATTAGTTTTGGATCCATTACAGACATTTGTTGGAGTGGAAATTTAAAACAGACTGATACATTACTATTGCTTTTCATGTATACAAACATAGATAATATACTAATAATAATAATGCAATGATCAAATAATGTTTAATTTATTTAATTAGTGAGATATCTGTGTTTCTCAACTCTATCACTTAGTTTTTGCAAGTCGATCTCAATGCATGTGTATTTGCGTTCCGTAAATGATGTTCAGATTTTCGTGCGTTGAGTGTGAGCGCGATTTATGTTTTATAAATTTTAATTTAGAAAAGAAAGAGATTTTTTTCGCAGTAACAGAGAAGCAACGTGATAAAATAATCACAGTTATGGGATTTATTTTTTACAAAAAGAAATCTTTAAACAAAAATATTGTACAAAATAGTCGAATTTTGTAAAGTTATAAAGAATCTCGTGGGCCGCAAAATTTTTCAAGACAGGCCACATGCGGTCCCGGGCCACGGGTTGGACACCCCTGTTTTAGATGTATAAACACACCTACTAAATTTCATTTATCTAACACAAGTCTTTGTTGGTGTTGAGATTTTCCCCGTCAGTGTATATCCATAACACAATGCTTATATAAATGTGCAAGAGATTTTAACGATTATATTACTATTTTTTGTTAACTATCTCGAATTTCATTATTGGTTTTTATGTTTCTCTTTGTTTTAATTTTGAATTACTGATTAATTAAATTAATCTTTTTCATTTTTTTAATATTGATAAAATCTGAAAACTGACGCTCTAATAATTTTCTTTTTAACATTTTATAACTTATAGTACATTTGAAGAAACCTTAATATATTTATGTAGTTATCGGTTGAAAAATAATTATAGGTTGGCGATATTGCTTTTCCGAATTGCCGCCAACTTGAGAGTTGGCGACATTATATGTGATATAATATAAATTCACTATATAATACTTATACACAATAATGAAACAGAATTTGGCGTGTTTCCTATTTGTTGCTGTGTTTGTCTCTATGGTCTCTATAACCGATAAGAACTTATTTATTTAAGAGCAATTATTATATTATTAGGTATTTATTATCGCAACAATTGCCAACTTTCAAGATAACTCGCCAAGCTGGCAACCTCAATTTCGCATGTGTCGTAAGAGCTGAATCGGCAGTCATGTGCTTCATTTCATACAATGTCGCCAATAGGTTGCGTTAATGTGTGTGTGTGTGCGTAAGTATTTTATATTATTCAACTAAACAATTTATAGAAGCAAATGTTTCCTTAATATAAATAAAAAATACTGAATCGTATCGCTATAGCATTTCGCTTTTACTTGTGTTATTACTGAATCAAAAAAAAAAAAAAAAAAAAAAAAGAGAATTGAATCTGTTTTATAAATCCATTTAAAGCACCAAATTTTGATCCTCAATTCTCCCGTCCAAATCTTCATCAGACAGCCCTTTTTTTTAAAAAAAATTCGTACCGTTTATTTTTTAGCAATTAAAAATTTTTCTTTAAAAAATAAAGAATTGCATGCGATATTTCTCCTTTAAATATTGATATGTACGAGAAATATGCAAATTCGAGAACTTTGCTTAGTCTCTCGTAAAAAACATGGTACACACAAAATATTCCTTATTCTTGCAGTTCCCAAGGTTAAGCATTCTATTAACATAAACTATCCCGGTTGTAATAATTAACCAACTCTTGCAGACCAACTCCTGTGACAATGTGTATCTGATCTTCTTAATGGGTACTAAATCAAATAAAAGCGAGGACAAACACAAAGGGGGGTTCTTTTAAATTATTCTAGGTTTTAGGCATATTTCGTTCGAATCGATGAATATTAATGTTTTAACATCATATTTATTTATTGAAAGAAATGGTTCACACAAGAGATATAGTCTGTTTGTAAAAGTTTTACTCTTGAGTTATACTTAATTTTGAGTTTTACAAAGAAAATTAACAATTTATTTTACCTTGACCCACTATTTAATTTAAAACGCAGTCAAATACACATATACAGTATATTTCCGAGTGAATGATGAGATTTTTAAAGAAAGGGGGCCTTTTTACATAGAAATCCACAAATCTCGGAAAAACCTTTTTTAAAGCCTTTTCCGTGTTTTTAACAATAACGTTCCTCTTTACCTCTGGCAACACAACTTGTGAAGTCAGTTTCCGATAAAACCACTCTCAGCGGATCTCTACTCAACAAAAGAAACATGTTTACTAAATTTCACGCTTGTATATCTAATAGTTCACAATCTGAAATTCTTGTCTTTTACATTCTTGTCTCCCTCCTCTTCATTCCCTTGGAAGTCGATTTCAGCAAAATTATTCTTATTGGATCTCTACTCAATAAAAGAAACATACTTACCAAGTTTCACGTCTGTATATCTAATAGTTCAAAAACATAGCCCTTCGTAACCCGCTTTTGGGTCAATTTTTACAGAAGCCGTTCTTAGTGGATCTCTACTCCAAGAAAGGCACATACTTGCCTAATTTCAGGTCTGTAGGTTTAAGTACTTCTGGAGATCTCTTGATGAGTGAATGAGTTGCTTTTCCCCTTCATATATATGTGATGAATTCCCAACCCTTTAATTGTCAGTTGGGGTAAAACCTACTAGAACAACTCAACCCGCCTCCCGCATAAGGATTTTGACTTCGACTCCGGCGAACCACTTGAACGAACGACGCACTGGCTCCTGATCGACGCTGAAAATAGGACTCGTTTTGTCATGGGTTGGAGTGCAGACTGCTTTGCTGGATATTGAAATAAAATATAATATGATAAATGGCTGCACGTTGCATTTCTCCTGTCAATCTAAGAATTACTCCAATACATGATATATATATATATATATATATATATATATATATATATATATATATATATATATATATATATATATATTAACCCCTCGCAACACTCCTTGGGGGTTGATTTTCTCAAAATCTTTTCATAGCGATCTCAATTCCATCAAAGGAACATGCTTACCAAATTTCAAAGTCTGTGGATCTAATAGTTCCTCGGATATAGAGATGAGTGAGTGAGTGTGTGAATGATTGAATGAGTCGCTTTTCTCCTTTATATATAAAGGTAAATATATTAATAGAAAAATAATTCACACATTATGAACTTGTATGTTTTTAATATAATCTAAGAGACAACTGAACTGTACCTTAGAGTAGCCATTATAATTATATTATCATGGTGCAGAACTAAAAATTCCATCGCCAACAGCCCGCCTATAGAGTACCGATAATTCAAATAAAACCTCATGTTAATGACCTTGAATTATTATAAAGATTTTTAAGTACCTGAGATTAATTACATGTGCTTACCTTTTCTTTCAATGACACGTTAAATGTAGTTTAACCTTTCTTTATTGAATGGCATAACTCGTTCAATTCCACTTTGTAGTGTAATTTTCCTTATACGGAGTCAATGCTTCGATTGTTCTTAGGCTGATGATCTTTGTTGGATCAGTCTAATATAATAATGAATTTAGGAGTCATTGGCCATAACTGGCTTTATTGAAGTAGGTGATGAAAAGCTATGAGTTAGATGATATCTTCATTGATAACATCTACCTTATTATGTTGTGATGTGACATCATGAAGACTGATATCTTTCAATTAGATGATTTCTTGATAGACGAAAAATGTCGTAATTTTCCTTGTCTCGATTATACGTTTTATTATATAGCATTATAAAGGGTGTTTTTTTAGAGGTATAGAACTTCAAATTGCAATAAAACAACGATGTATTATTCGATTGACATTAATTTTTTTTATTCGAAAGATAATCTTGTGTCATTACATTTTAAATATGATTTCTGGCATAGGACTGCCACGGCTGGCTCGGATGTAGTCCAATCTGGACGTCCAATTTTCGATGACTTTTTCCAACATTTGTGGCCGTATATCGGCAATAACACGGCGAATGTTGTCTTCCAAAGGGTCAAGCGCGTTTGTGGCTTCTCCGCATAGACCAATGACTTTACATAGTCCCACAGAAAATAGTCTAGCGGTGTTAAATCACAAGATCTTGGAGGCCAATTCACAGGTCCAAAACGTGAAATTAGGTGGTCACCAAACGTGTCTTTCAATAAATCGATTGTGGCACGAGCTGTGTGACATGTTGCGCCGTCTTGTTGGAACCACAGCTCCTGGACATCATGATTGTTCAATTCAGGAATGAAAAAGTTAGTCATCATGGCTCTATACCGATCACCATTGACTGTAACGTTGTGGCCTTCATCGTTTTTGAAGAAGTACGGACCAATGATTCCACCAGCCCATAAAGCGCACCAAACAGTCAGTTTTTCTGGATGTAACGGTGTTTCGACATACACTTGTGGATTAGCTTCACTCCAAATGCGGTAGTTTTGTTTGTTGACGTAGCCATTCAACCAGAAGTGCGCTTCATCGCTAAACAAAATTCGCTTATGAAAATCGGGAACAACGGCAATCTCGTTTTGGGCCCATTCGACGAATCTACGCCTTGCTTGATGATCGTTTTGATGAATTGCCAAACCAAACTGAGAATAAATCACTTGACAGCTGTTAAATCGGTCGCCATTTTGGAAAGTAATGCCAACTTAAACGTCTATACCTGGGAAAAAAACACCCTATATTATATTTCATTATCAATATAGAGTGCATCTTATTGATTGAAAGTATTATAATTGTATATCCTATTTCAAAATATTGAATTACGGATATAAGTTACTTATTATTCATTAGGGCGGATCGAAATTTTTTTTTCCGAATTTCAAAACCTACCTGTGCGGAAAAGATGATCTGTAATATCGATAAAATCAAAATAACCAAAATCAAGTCTTTTTCCATTTTTTTTTCATCTCCTCTGAGACAATATTAAATTTTGAAATTAGTTTTTTTAAAATTATTTTGCTCTTAATTTGCATACCATAGAACTTCTTTCCCGAATAGGTATGCTTCGATTAATAATATCTTTTTTTCTCCATATCACCGCGATCTTCCCTATTTTGCTTGTTCTAAGTACGGAACACTTTACGTAAAATATTGTAATTTATGTCAGATGTAAAATTTATTTCTTTTCTAATTTTTTGAAAAAAAAAATTCTGAATTTAATATTTAGATCATAAATAATGTTTGATTAAACTTAGAGAATGTATTTTTTTAAATTTTAAGCGGGTTTTTTTTAAAAGGTAAAAATACAATAAAGCCCGTGGCTGAGTGGTAGTGCATCTCGCTTCCACACCACAGGTCCGAGATTCAAACCCTGGGCTGGACAACGTCGACTAAGCTTTTCATCTCTTCAGTGGGTCGAAAAAGGAGTACCAAGCTTGCTTGGGAACTTAACACTGGGGGTTTAGCATCTGACTGACCACCTGATCGACACATCTGATCATGCACTTCAGGGTCCAAGGTTATATATACTGATATGGGCACTGTAGGTCTTGGCCCCAATGGCATTTGGAACATTAGGGCCTCCCTTGCAAAGTCAGGTTTGGGGCCCCTAAGTTGGATTTTACAAAGGGTAGGCACTTGGCGACAGACAGGCTTTGGGTTCCCTAGAACAGTGCCTATGCGAGAGTGTACGCTACGCCACTGCTTTGCCCTCATGGGCTGTTGCGCCAATCAGTTAAGTTAATAATTCGATAGTGCAATGATAATATTTGAATTCTAGAGAGTGTTTTTTTTCCAGGTATAGAAGTTTAAGTTGGCATTACTTTCCAAGATGGCGACCGATTTAACAGCTGCCAAGTGATTTATTCTCAGTTTGGTTTGGTAATTCACAAAACGATCATCAAGCAAGGCGTAGATTCGTCGAATGGGCCCAAAACGAGATTGCCGTTGTTCCCGATTTTCATAAGCGAATTTTGTTTAGCGATGAAGCGCACTTCTGGTTGAATGGCTACGTCAACAAACAAAACTGCCGCATTTGGAGAAGCTAATCCACAAGTGTATGTCGAAACACCGTTACATCCAGAAAAACTGACTGTTTGGTGCGCTTTATGGGCTGGTGGAATCATTGGTCCGTACTTCTTCAAAAACGATGAAGGCCACAACGTTACAGTCAATGGTGATCGGGTATAGAGCCATGATGACTAACTTTTTCATTCCTGAATTGAACAATCATGATGTCCAGGAGCTGTGGTTCCAACAAGACGGCGCAACATGTCACACAGCTCGTGCCACAATTGATTTATTGAAAGACACGTTGGGTGACCGCCTAATTTCACGTTTTGGACCTGTGAATTAGCCTCCAAGATCTTGTGATTAACACCGCTAGACTATTTTCTGTGGGGCTATATAAAGTAATTGGTCTATGCGGATAAGCCAGAAACGCTTGACCATTTGGAAGACAACATTCTCCGTGTTATTGCCGATATACGGCCACAAATGTTGGAAAAAGTCATCGAAAAATGGACGTCCAGATTGGACTACATCAGAGCCAGCCGTGGCAGTCCTATGCCAGAAATCATATTTAAAATGTAATGCCACAAGATTATCTTTCGAATAAAAATATTCATGTCAATCAAATAATACATCGTTGTTTTATTGCAATTTAATGTTCTATACCTCTCAAAAAATACCCTTTATTTAGTTATATCTAATAAAAAATGCGCCGCTTTTTGGAAAATATTCAGCAAAAAAATTAACTAGTCAAGGGGTTAGGTGCTATAAAAAGATGAAATTTTTGTAAGATTCATTTAGAAATAACTATTTTTTGCGGTAAAACGGCCTTTCACTCAATTTCATATACTATGCACTATAGTTACTATAATAATATTATTGAAAACCAAAAGAAAAGGAGTATTAAAAAAGGCTCTAACAATTTTCGTTTGTTTATTTTATGTAAACTCAAATCTTTTTTTTTATTTTAATATACAATGTGCCACAAAAGTGTTCATACACTTGCAATTTCTTATAAAATTTAATGTTTTCGACTAATAAAAATCAATATATTGTAATTGTAATTTTTTTGTGATATTTGCAACTTGCTCTTAATAGAATTACATAATTAATTTTTTAAAAATAGAATAACTATTTTTTTAAAAAATTAATAATCAAAAAGCTACTAAAAATTACGCCACTAAAGTCTTCGTACACTTAACAAAAATCTCATCTTAGCTTTAAATATTGTATTTCTTTCTTAATTTAGTACTTAGTAGGATAGGCTTTAGTGTCTAAAACCACTTTTATGCATCTTGGTATAGATTTAATCAGTTGTTTTTGTGGTTTCTGCATCGATTTTCCTCCATGCTTCTGTGATTATTGTTTTTACTTCACATTTTTCTTTTTTTTTACATCAAAATCTCACCAAATATGTTCTACTGGGCTAAATAAAGTGATTGAGGAGGTGTTTTCATAATTTGGGGACAGTTATAGAGACACAGGGGACAGTGCTGTACATTGAGAGCAGTGCACTTGGTGTCATTACCCTGTTAGAAAATGAAGTCTTCTCTAATATCCAAATTTTGGGCGGATAATTTAAAACTTCTCTTTAAAATATTTAAATATAGCTCATGATTCACAATAGCATCAAAAAGTACCAAATTACCTAATTCTGAGACCAATTTACACCCCCACGCCAGATTCACTTCAATGCTGAAGCATGGAGGTGGAGGCGTTCTTGTTCCACATAAATTCATCGGATTAAACTCCTTACTTTTTCATTTACAAGCTATTATAGGCCCATCGGGACCAAAAATGTTGAATTATCTGCAATCCTAATCAATTTGCTGTCAATTTTTGAATTTTCTGAAACTTAATCCCAAGAATCTAGTTGGATGAATAAAACATGGAGGTGGAAGTGTCCTTGTGTGGGGGTGTTAATCGGCCACAGAATCAGGTAATTTGGTATTTTTTGTTGATATTGTGAATCATGAGCTCTATTTAAATATTTTAAAGAAAAATTTTAAATTATCCGCGTGAAATTTGGATATTGGAAACGACTTCATTTTTTAACAGGGTAATAACGCCAAGCGCACTGCTCTCAATGTACGCCACTGGTGTCTCTATAACTGTCCCCAAATTATGGAAACACCTCCTCGATCCCTTTATTTAGCCCAGTAGAACATATTTGGGGAGATTTTGATGTAAAAAAACAAACAAATAAACACAAAATGTGAAGTAAAAACAACAATCACAGAAGAATGGATGAAAATCGATGCAGAAATTACAAAAGACTGATTAAATCTATACTAAGATGCTTAAAAGTGGTTGTAGACACTAAAACCTATCCTACTAAGTACTAAATTAAGAAAGAAATACAACATTTAAAGCTAAGATGAGATTTTTGTTAAGTGTACGAAGACTTCAGTGGCGTAATTTTTAGTAGCTTTTTGATTATTAATTTTTTTAAAAAATAGTTATTCTATTTTTAAAAAATTAATTATGTCATTCCATTAAGAATAAGTTACAGATATCATAAAAAATTACAATTAAAATACATTAATTTTTATTAGAGTCGAAAACATTAAATTTTATAAGAAATTGCAAGTGTACGAACACTTTTGTGGCCCACTGTATTTTTTTTAATCAATCGCATTTTTTCTTAACCAATTTCTCTCTTTTCATCATTTCCGTTTTTCAAGAATAAATTTCTTACCAGTCTTGCTAATTATTGTTCTTAATACTCCGTGAACTTCTTTAGAAATTTGCATAAAAACATCAACTTTATGTAATACATCCTTTTTCTACAAACTGCAATAGATGTAGATCAAAGCATACACAACTTCAAATTCCAAGATAAAATTCGAATTAAGGAATATTTTTTTCCCAAATTCTGTTCTACAAATTAGTTACAGATACAGTAATTAATTGGACTTTTATATAAAATGATTTTCTTTAGGCGAATATGTTATAAAAATATAATTATAATTGCCAAACGATTTATTTAAAGGAATATATCATAAACACATAATCATAAATATCAAATGATTTATTAGAAAATATCAAATTAATTTAACGAAATTTCAACTACTACTTTATTCAGAAAAAAGGATTCGATATTATTTAAAAACTTTTTTAAACATATTAACAAAAATATTTCTTTGTAGAGATAATGGTTATTTTCTCTCAGTCAATTTTTTTCACATAAAATGAGGAGATAATTTACTAAATCAAAATGAGATATGGTTATGTTAACAGAATTGCTTATCGTATGGACGAAATTAAATAAAAATATCTAATAACCTGGTAGTGTTCTTTTAAAAACAAACATACACACATGCATTGTGTTTTAACTTAATATGTATCTTATTGTTAGTCATTAAAATTTTCCTTTCAGCGAAATTTTAGAACCATTATATACATTTTTATTTAGCACTTAAAACAATTTATTTTCCGATGACAAATTATTAATGAAACAATCATTTTATAACTCATTATTTTAAGGAATATTCTATAAAAATCATTGGCTATTAAATTTACAAATACTGACATTAATGTATAATTTAACAACTTTTTAAAAACATCGCGAAGAGAGTTGTTCTCGTTGTCTTCGAAACACTCAACTTGTTTTCTCAAAAAATCATTAAATGCAAAAGGGAACAATTTCAATTTTTAAATATTATTGATCTGACATTGTTAGTTGTCTTTTTTTTATTCATAATGTATTATTCTCTTTCTCAGAAAACGACCATTAAATTGATGCTTATCCACAACAATAACCAAACAAACCAATAAAAATTGAAGGGCTAGTTAATGAAAGAACAATAGGAGGAAAATGAGAAATCATAGCCATCCTCTAAGTAAATTGGCGTAAGGTACAGGGCTTTTACAAAACACTATCCCCCAACTTGTGTCTTTGTAATTCAAATAAGGAAAAGAAAATGGCACTGATATATGCCTTCTTCAAGAATCTAAATATAAAGTAACAGGAAAGGACAGTTCTAAAGTAGCGTGACAATTTCACAAGACCACTTAGAAGACAATGCTTGAGTGAGTTTGCATTGCGTGAAAGCATAGGTAAATTGACCACTATTGGTAAGGGTTAAAGTATATCACTTGAAGGACAAATTTAAAATTGTTTTCTGTTGGGAAAAGCATACGTGCAATAATTTGAGATGTAGTTTTCCGTCATGGGGTAAATGCAATCATCCGAAATTTGTCCATTTGTCTTAAGAATAATAGAACAAAGGTGTTTCCTCCAGTTAAGCGTATTCCTATAGAATAATTTTGATCTCAATTTTTGAATCACACTGTTGCTAATGACGTTTAGAAATATTCGAAATTCTATCGAATTTATTTTTGTTTAAATGGAACTATTTGTAGTGTCAGAAAGGTTTATTACAGTTTTCAGTTTTAATTTATAGAAATAATAATCAAAAGAACACAAGAATTAGTATAATAGCTATAATTTAATCTCATGAGGTGAATTATACTAACCAATATGCCTTTAATGTTTTTAAGATTAGTGGTAAACTTTTTATTGTGTTTTGGATAAAAAAAAATGTGATATCCATTATTTTAAATAACTTGTAGACTTTACATATTTAGCAGCAATTCGTATCACCCATTGGTTAAAAAATTGAGAAATGTTACAGGATAAAATTTTTAACTGTTAATATTTTTGTAATAGCTAAAATGAGAAGGTACATCTTAACAAAGTGCAATTCTGAAGAATATTTTTAGCGATAAAACCGTTTACTTTACTTACCTTAATTTTTTCCTTATTTTACAGTTAATGTGATTTTATCAATAAATTCATTGAGAAAGAGATTAAAAATCCATACAATTTTTTACAGGAATAAGTATTAAAAAAAATCCCAATTTAAAAAATAATTTTTCATTACTTTCGTATGAAAAATTTTAAATTTTTTTTTTTTTCATAATAGGAATTTTTTACCGTCTTTATACATAAAGCAGATATTTTCTTTAAATCAGCACAAAATGTTCTAAAATTTTAACCTTCATATAAATTGTAGAAAAAAGTTTAATTTTGTAGTTAATATGTTATTCTAATAAAATATAAGGCCATATACTTTTATTTAGTTGTAACAAAAATTATTAGTCCCATATTTTAGTTCACTTTTTTATTGAAATAATTCTAATGATTTTTATTCTAAAATTGTTAGTTGAGCAATATGATAAACTTTTTATTTTTACTCACTTTAACAAAGAATTCGCGTAACTTCAACATTTTATATTAATAACACAAACAAGAATAATTTTACAATTGTAATGCATAAAGAAACTTTTTTAATGCCCAAATTTCTCCTCAGAGATCACTTAATTTTTTTTAATCAGGGAAGTTCATCAACCATTGTACCTCAATTAAAATCTATTGAGACAACACATATACGAAACAAAGCAAAAGGATGTAAATTTAAAAATCCCGAAAATATAAGATATTTTTTGAAGAGTCATTCAGAAAGAAATTTTTATTTCTTTACCTATTTCACAATTTTCTTTCGAATTGTATAGAAAAAAAATAAAGAATGTGAAAAACATAAAGCATATACATTTAGAGAATATACAATAATTGAAAGAATATGCGTATGAATATTTTATAAAGAATGGAAAGAAGAAGAATTATTTATATAAAAGTAAAAGAAACATAAAAAGAAATTAAAACTTCATGCTATACCAAAATCGTTTGGCCCTTAAAATAGATTAAAATGAAAGTCAAATTAAGAATTTGAAATCTCGAGAAAAAAATGGCGGTTTCACAACTGTTTTAAAGTTCCGTACTATTCGATTGTACTTTCAATAATTCCTTGGATTTATATGTGTGATTACATACATTTAAAAGAAATACAACCAACCAATTGGTAAAAAAATTGATTGTTCTTTAATAAAAATTTTATTACAATCCAATAAGAACTAACTACCTTAGAATATGTAAAATTTTTCAATGTTATAATGCATTCTCGAAAATTAAGCTTATTAGTAAAAGCAGGCATATATGAATGACAACACAAAATAGCACACAAACTTAACAAAAATAGAGCTTGAAATCTTTTCTTGTATACTCAAAAGCATATTTCCTTTTATTTTACATCGTTGATTGGATGGCATGAGTACCCAGCTCTTTCGAGCTGCAACCACTCATCATTAGGTACTTGAGTGACTTTATTTGATTGAGTATTGATCTTTGTTAAAATTAAATGCTTTAAAGTTATAATAAAAATACAGGGGAAATTTTATTTAACAAGTATAATATAAAATTTTTTTTAAGTCAATTCCTACTTAGATCAACAAAGAAAAATTTCATTTTAGTTACTTTTTATTAAATAGTTACAATTAAAATAAATATGTATATACATAGAACAGAATCACAACATTAATAACCGGTAATTAATTGTTATTAATTATCATTAAAGTATCGTATTGTCATCCTTCATCCAAAACAGTCGTGTCTATAAAATTTCAGTTCAACTGAATGCTTTAAAAGGGGAGAAAAAAATCTTTTCAATTTTTGACTCAAGTCGCCAAAAGGGTCACTAAGTCACCAACGTGGCTGTATTTGTAATTCTTTAAATAATTAGTTTCAATCAATTAATTTTTATTAATTATAATTAAAGTATTGTATTGTCACCCAAAATAATCATGTATATAAAATTTCAGCTCAATTGAGCGCTTTAAAATGTATTTTATTAACGACTGAAAATTCCACCAAGATAGATAAATAAATATATAGAGAGTGTGAGGTAATAGTAGGAATTAAACAAGTAATAAAGGGTGTTTTTTTAGAGGTATAGAACTTTAAATTGCAATAAAACAACGATGTATTATTCGATTGACATGAATTTTTTTTTATTCGAAAGATAATCTTGTGGCATTGCATTTTAAATATGATTTCTGGCATAGGACTGCCACGGCTGGCTCGGATGTAGTCCAATCTGGACGTCCAATTTTCGATGACTTTTTCCAACATTTATGGCCGTATATCGGCAATAACACGTCGAATGTTGTCTTCCAAATGGTCAAGCGTTTGTGGCTTATCCGCATAGACCAATGACTTTACATAGCCCCACAGAAAATAGTCTAGCGATGTTAAATCACAAGATCTTGGAGGCCAATTCACAGGTCCAAAACGTGAAATTAGGCGGTCACTAAACGTGTCTTTCAATAAATCGATTGTGGCACGAGCTGTGTGACATGTTGCGCCGTCTTGATGGAACCACGACTCTTGGACATCATGATTGTTCAATTCAGGAATGAAAAAGTTATTAATCATGGCTCTATACCGATCACCATTGACTGTAACGTTGTGGCCTTCGTCGTTTTGAAGAAGGATTTCACCAGCCCATAAAGCGCACCAAACAGTCAGTTTTTCTGGATGTAACGGTGTTTCGACATACACTTGTGGATTAGCTTCACTCAAATGCGGTAGTTTTGTTTGTTGACGTAGCCATTCAACCAGAAGTGCGCTTCATCGCTAAACAAAATTCGCTTATGAAAATCGGGAACAACGACAATCTCGTTTTGAATCTACGCCTCGAATCTACGCCTTGCTTGATGATCGTTTTGATGAATTGCCAAACCAAACTGAGAATAAATTACTTGACAGCTGTTAAATAGGTCGCCATCTTGGAAAGTAATGCCAGCTTAAACTTCTATACCTGGAAAAAAAACACCCTTTATAAAAAATTTTTTAATCAATTCCTACTTAAATCAAAGAAAATTTTTATTTTATCTACTTTTTATTGAACAGTTACAATTAATACAAATATGTACCGTAAAATCCGGCGTATAACGCCCACCCATACTTTCCAGCTGCATTTTTTAATTTTTAGGTATATTCGTCATATAACGCGCAATCTCCTTTATTATGAATATACTTGAAATGTACGTATGCAATATTTTTATGTTTTGAAGTCGTTTATTCGAGGTATTATCCCAAGCTTTTGGAAAAAATAGTATATTTCTAGAACTACAACCCTTTAATTTCATAAGGAATGTCTTCTATTTTAAATGAGAAGTATTTCGATGTGCGTAGAAAATAATTTTTTATGTGTGTGTGTGTGTCCTTTTTTTATTTTTAAACCTCTCATTTTTATACCCGGCGTAAAACGCTCACGCTTAAATTTCGATCTTATTTTTTGTGTTAAATGTGCACGTTATAAGCCGAATTTTGCGGTATATACATATGATATAAAATCACAACATGAAGCGGTAACTAATTTTTATTACTTATCATTAAAGTATCGTATTGTTATCCAAAACAATCCTGTACATAAAATTTCATTTCAACTGAATGCTTTAAAACGTGAGGGGGAAAAAAAACCTTTTCAAGTTTTGACACAAGTCACCAAAAATGATGCCAACGTGGCTGTATTTGTAATTATTTAAATAATTAGTTTTAATAAATTAATTTTTATTAATTATAATTAAATTATTGTATTGTCATCCAAAATAATCATGCACATAAAATTTCAGCTCTATTAAGAGCTTTAAAATGTGTTTTATTAAAGATTGAAAATTCCACCAAGATAAATAAATAAATATATAGAGAGAGATTGTGAGCTAATAGTAGGAATTGAAAAATATGAAATAAAATCGAATTTTACTATATTAGATCTTATTTCCCGTGCTAAATTTACTTGGAGAGAATGAGTTAAATCAAACTACATATGAGTCATTATTTTTATTTGTATAAACTTCCACACACCACACACACACATCTCTGAAATTCCAAAGTATCATTTCAAACAAGCACAACAGACACCCGACATTGAACTAAAATGTCAGGCGCCATTGCGATATCTTCTGTCAACATGTAGGTCATTTCCTGTTGTTCTTCACCTTCACCAGCAAGGTAATTTTATCAGAAAGATTATACCTACTAACGTTTTGGCTGTGAAGCGTTAAATTGGTGGCGCCTGAAAACCATGATGGTAATGTCTTAATTAATTAATACTTTGCGTTTCAAGAGCTTGAATTGCCCTTGTTATACAATACCTGCTTATTATGGGCGGTGCTGTTAAAATGAATGTAAACATCATTACTTCGTGTAAAAAATTAATTTTCGTTTGTAACTGATTTTTAAAATTTTTCCTTTTTAAATGATTTGATGAGTGTGTGTACTTGAAATATCTAATTTAAAACAAAGTCTTTAAAAAATTGCTTATGTATTCAATTTGGATTAAATTTTATTTTGTTCTAAAGTATTTTTTTTGCAAGGAAAATGATTTTTCTGATTCATATTTTATGTAAAAGGAAAACGCTATAATTGCATTTTTATTGCATTAATAAAAAGAGTCGTACATAGATCTTTGATTATTTTGATATTTTACCAAGAGAATTTCACAACTAAAACCATTTTGAGTGTTTTTAGAGGGAAAAAAACTGAGCTGAGAGAAGTTTGAAATAAAAGTTATTTCGCCTAATAATGACCTAATTTGAAAATTCGTCTGACAAATACTTTATTTTATGCCCACAAAAAGTTTTTTTAAAAAAAATATTCGATGAAAAATCTGAAGAAAATGTGTTTTTCCGGCTGCATCATCGCCAAATATAATGTTTTGCGATATTTTGAAACCAAATTTGTCGCCAAGGTAATTTTTATTCATTTAGTATCTGTCTTAGCCTACAAGTGATCTTTCTGGACTGAATCAGAGTTGCGTATTTCTTTTATTTTGAGCATTAATAAAGGTACTTAGTATTATCACAACAACCGCCAATTCTATTAACAACTCGCCAAGTTGGCAACCTCGATGTTTTTGCCTATATTTCGTACGAGCTGAATTTGCAACCATGTGCTTCGTTTCATATATTGTCGCCAATAGGTTGCGATAATTCGTAAGTACCCAAAACTTTCAGTAAATACTTTGAAAAAACTTAGCACTTATGTATTATACCGTCGAACAATTTCATTAAATCAAAAGACATAGCCAAATGCCGTGATATACAGCAACTGATGGAAATAGTTCCCGCACGCGTTTGAACACAGTAATATTAAGGATAGAGTTTCTGATTTCCCGGGTTTCTCCACTTCCGGGAATATCCGGGAAATCCCGAGAATGTAATTGTGGTTCCTGAGATTCCCGGAAACACATCAAAATTTCAAAAATTTAAAAACAAGCTATTTTTAAATAAAATCAATAATAATTATATAAAATAAGGATACATATAAATTTCAAAATTAATACTTACTTATATAATGAGCTAAAAAAATACAATAAATTTATAATAAATTGATTATTTATTTTGAAAATAGGATTTCAAAAGCATAAGCAATTTATACTTTTATCACTCAGCCTAGTTCTAAGCTTTGTGACGAACAATGCGGCAGCATAAAATGCTTTCTCTGGTTCAACTGACATTGGAGGAATTGTTTTTAAAGCCTCACACAGTTTTATAATGTTTGGTAATGGATTGTAGGTCGAGTCGAACAACTGCCTCACTTGTTTCATGATTTTTTTTTAAACTAGTACTTTTTTGGTTGAACAACATAAAACTTTTGTGTTTGAGTAAATTGCTTTTTCTAATTTTTCGTCCTACGTCTCTCAGAGTTTTTTCTTTCAAAATCTCTATGCTCTCTTCTTCTGAGTGCGAAGAGTTGGATACTGATTCCTCTTCGCAGAAATGCCTTGTCTCTATATCTCTCTTTTGGGATTATCTAATCAAACAATTTTTACTAGACAATCACGAAATATCGACAGTAACTGCAGCTGTTTCGTATTTTCACCCAAAATTTAGGTATTGCAATTATCCTATTAAATTAACGTTGCGTCTCTCTTTAATTCTTTGGATCAGAGAATATTTCATATTTTTCGCAAATTCTGAGTTTTGTTCGTTTAATTCTTTAATAACGAAAGGAAATACACCTTCTGCAGTTAGCAACGTTGCATTTCAACTGCATAATTTTTCTAAGCCAATTTTTAATGGCTTTAAACCTGCTACAATTGTAGTCCCAATTTCAAACTCTACATTAGCCATTATTTGTTCTTCTTTAATGTCAATTAATACTTTTAAAATTGCTGATTTTATTTCTAAAAATCTTTCAAACATTGCCAACAAACTATTCCAGCGTGTTTTGGTATCCAAACAATCCATCATTTCATCAAACCATCGATTCCCGGGAACGAAGTATAATTCCCGGGAATAGAAAAAGTACAGAAAACTTATGATTTCCCGGGAAAGGAACCCTAATTAAGGATGATGGTATTTAGGATATTTTTTTCATTGACAATGTCTTTTCGATTGGCGAAATTAGGCGACAGTATAATACGCACCAAAATTTTTTTAAGCCAAACATTTTATTTTTTCACTCTTTTACTCTCCAGTACTATTTTGCATATTCTCCTCTCCTCCCCTTAAAGTAATGATAATAAAGTATTCTTAAGTCTTAAATAAGTAATATAAAAAGTTCTTATTTTTAATTATATCTAAACGAGTTAAACTTTTAAAAGATTTTCAGAATTACAAAATTTTATTTTTTATCGCATTTATAATCAGGTTATTAAAATTTTTGAATTATAAAATGTTTGTGCGAAAAATAACGTATTATCGCAACCATGCCAACTTTCAAGATAACTCGCCAAATAGACAACCATGATTTCATACGCGTCATAAGCGCTGAATTGGCAACCATGTGCTTGGTTTCATATAATGTCGCCAAAATGGTTATGATAATACGTAAGTACTTAATATCATTTCAAAAAGACAAATGGCAACAGAAAAAAATATTTTTTCCTGAAAAATATTTACATAAATTCTTCTTTGAAGTAATATTTTTATGTGTAAATTGGTTTTTATATTATAAAAAAAGGAAAAAAATTAGAATAAAATGTAAACTTGAAAACACTGAATGGACTAATTTATTTTTCCTGCTTTTAAATGTAAATCAAAAGTGATTGAAAATAATATATTCAAAGGAAATTATAATCACTCAAGATATTCTTTCGAAAATATCATTTACTTCGAAGAAATTTAAGGAAAAAAATACAAAAGTGTTTTCCTTAGTTTTGAAAAAAATCCATTAAAATCATTAAACATTTTAAATAAAAAAATTGATTTTTTGTCATTATTTTTCCAAAACGATTGATATTTAAATATTTTGATTTTTGATTGTAGAGAACCACTGAATTTGCAAGGAAAAACATATGCACTTATTCAAATTAGTGCAATTTTATCGTAATGCATATTTTTGAACGATTTTTTTTAAAACTGAATTTAATGCCCGCATCTAATATAATAGCAAATCCATTACAAGTTTCATTATGCCATCTAATTAATTTTAAACAATGGCATAAAGAGGAAAGAATTTTAATTTTAGCTCCATTAAAATTAAGTTAGTGCTACCTTTTTTTGTATCGCTTAAAATATTTCAAACTAAAATTAAAGATTTGTATTCAGTCACTTTACTTCATCTCTTGAAAAAACGAATTAAGTAAGAATTTAATTTGATTTCTAACATTGTGATTCAATTTTGCATGTAATTGATATAATAATTCTCAGAGAATAATTTTGGATTGATTTGGATAATTTATTTTTCACTGACATTATCCTCTTCAATTAAAAACAAATAGTACGTATGACTATGAAGTTGATTATCTTTCAGTCAGGAAAAATCTATGCAATTAACAATAGTAATTTTTTCTGAAACTTTCTAGTAATTACAGTAGATTGTCTTCGAACAGGAAACAAATAACACACGCGTTTCAATCTTCAACAGCACAATTTCAAAAATTCTGAAAATATTGAACACAGCAATTCAAATTCGTGATCACAATTTCGCATAAACGCGCAGTCGCTGTCAGATGTTTGACTGTATTGTTGCTTTCCTACGTTGTCCTTAAATAGACAAAGACCTTCTAAAGTCTTCCAGCCATATCATCATCCTAGATCCTCCCGGATTTTTCTAGGTGCATATTGTTGCCGAGTTTGGTAACTTGCTACATTTGGCGATTAAATTGTCGCCAATCTTAGTTCTATTCACTAAGTATTATTGAAGAATATTCTCTTTCTTGGACTAAAAATATTTTTTTAGCCACAATACCCTTATCAGAGATAAGCAAAGTTCAAAATTTCAGCAACAACATTGATATTTTTCTCTTTTTAGTATGGTTTAATAATTCGACTAAGTTTGACTTAATTTCGAATATAATGAATGTCATTTCAAACAGTATAAGTTTTTAAAGAACTTTAGCAGTGAAAATTGTTTTGATATTCTTTTGTGATTTCCTATTAGTGTATAACTTTTAACAACCATTTAATGATAAAGACAAATATAACATGAGAGAGATTCTGAACTTTCTAGATATATCTTTTTTTAAATGACGATTACATTATTGAACAACAATTGATAAATAATTAGGATCAAATAATGATGATTTTTATGGTGTAATGTTAAAGAACTAAATAAAACTGATATGCAAGGGAAAATAGTGCAATTTTACTACCAGTAATTCAGATAATACTAATAGGACTACTCGAATCATTCGTAAATTATACTCAAAATAGTTTAAAAATTAGCTTGAAAGTGAAATATAATATTGGCAGCAATAAAAACTTTATTTATAACCCAGGCAGGACAATCTCGTCCCTAATAATAATTATATACACTCTGTCGCAAAAAAATATATGCACCCAGAAGAAATTGAGCTACATTCACGAAATTTGGTATGCAGGTAGTGTATATGAAAATAAACAAATGATTAAAAATTCAGAACAAAATATCATTTTATTAAGCGGTTACAGCTTGCAAAAGGTTAAAAATCAGTAAGTAGTAAAGCCACCTCTGGCAGCTATACAAGCCGAAATTCGGCGTGGCATCGATTCAATTAGATCACTTATGACCCCCTGTGGAAGATCCTGCCATAGTCTTTGCATCTGCGCAGTTAATTCTCCTGTATCTCGGGACGGCTGCAGTTACCTTCCCAACGCGTCCAGACATGCTCTATTGGCGAAAGATCTGGTGACCTGGCAGGCCATGGTAGGACGTCATATCCTTGAAGACATTGTTGGGAGAGTCGCGCAGTATGTGGACGAGCATTATCCTGTTGATAAATGGCACCTGGGCGACTTGATAGCATGGGTAGCACAATCGGCGTTAAAATATCGTCCACGTATCTGCGAGCTGTCAAAGTGCCTTGAAGGACCACTAAAGATGATCGTGTGTCCCAAGAAATTGCTCCCCACGCTGTCACACCTTGTGAAATTGCTGTATGCCGCTCGACAATAAATGCCGGATCGGACCGCTGGCCGGTGCGCCTCCAGCCACGTGTGCGGTGGTCATCAGCACTGAGACTGAATCGGGATTCATCACTGAAGATGACACGTCTCCAGTCTGTCACACTCAAGTTGCCCGAGGTCGGCAAAAATCCAGTCGACACTGCCTATGATGTGGGGTCAGTGGTAAGCGTCTTAGCGGACGTCGGCTCCTCAAGCCAACTTCGGTCAGTCGTCTCCTTATGGTTTCTCTTGATGGCACTGGATGTCTGGAAGGAGGTAAGTGGCGTTGAATCGATGCTAGCGACGTTGTTGGTGCCGAAGTGGCCACTCTTCTGATTGCACGATCCTCGCGATCATTTGTGTTCTTGGGACGTCCTGACCCTCCGCGACGGTACACTCTACCTTCTGTGATCCACTGTTGCCAACACCGAGCAACTACCATATCGCTCTGACCGAGGTGGTGGCCGATACGTCTATTCGACCAACCTGCTTCTCTGAGGCCTATTATGCGGCCCCTATCAAAGTCCGTCAGCTGCTCGTACTGCCGCCGATTACGTCTTGGAGGCATCCTAAAGAAGTCTCAATATCGTCTATCAAAGTCATCAGATTCGTTTGGATAGCCGTACGGCGCTCGTACTCATGCTTTTAAACTCTCCCAGTTGCGCAACTAATATGCGCATAGCACACAACCTTGTCTCATTGGCTTCCGAAATTTTAATCATTTGCATATCTCTTACCAGACTACATTCTTGCCGAGTTTCGTGATTGTAGCTTGATTTCTTCTGGGTGCATATATTTTTTTGCGACAGAGTGTATTTTAAGATATTCTAAAATTTTAAATTTTGCATTAAATGTCAAGCTTATGAGTTAGGAGATAAAATCCGTATGTTCAAATATATTAAAGATTTTAAAAAAAATGTTGTGACATTTCCTAAGCTATTATTTTTTAATAGTTGTGTTTATATTTTAGTTCGAGAATAATAAGCGAATGACAACGTTCATCGTAGTGATCATTCGGTACTTACGTAGTATACTGCCGACCAATTTCGTCAAATCAAAAGATGTGGGTTGCTGTATATTTATTTCCTTGTTCATTAAAACAGTTATTTACAAAACTTAACTACTATATATAATTTTTTTCTTTCAATTTTTAAAAACTTTTTTTCTATTATCTTTTATGAAAATTATTCTGTTTGATATTTTACTACTTTATCTTATTTGCTGAATAAAGAAAAAATTAGATGTGTTTGAAAAATTATGATTTAGATTACACATACTCGTATGAAAAAGAGATTTATATTCAATATCGTGAACTAATTTAATTTACATTTTAATAGCAGTTTCGGAACATAACTCTCAAAGTCAGTATTTTTTTAAATTTTTTTCAAATCATTTCCAAATTCAAAAATCACACACACACAAGCACTAAAGTATCTTCTATTTCATTTTCACCCTATAACATTTTTACTACGTAAAAAGGCCTCAAAATTCGGTCGTTGAGAAATAGGCTTTATTTTTCTATTTGACACTGGTATGCATTATTGGTTACATTTCTGATGAACTACCATTGTTTAAAGAACAATATTAAAAAATATAATCCCTTTCTTATTTCCTGTCCTATATTTTTGAAGATTGTGTGTAAGTTGCATTTTTTAATCCGTGCTATTCTGACAAAGTAAAGAAGATTTTATTTCCTAACCGAAACTAAAAAAAACAAGCTGATATTTCTTCTAAGTTCTCTTCCGATTTTAAATTGTAGTAATAGACACACTGTGCGTCATGGTCACAAACTTGTATAGCCAACGTTATTTCTGTCGAGTTACGGGTTTGTGAGTTCTGGTGTCACTGTACGTCCGCTGTGTAGAAAAGCTGAGATGCATGTTAAAGATGTCGAGGTTTAAGGTCTTTGCGTTGGTGAGGTGTGGAAGTTTGGAGAGACAGTCCAGTTCACAGGTATCGTCCTTGTCCCTTGACTGTGATTCAAAATTATGTGATCCATATCCACCGAGAATTGTCTTTGTGTTACTTCATAGCGTGACGTAAATTAAAATGAAATAAATCAAATTCATCACATCATTTTTTTGAAAAAAACGTATTGATTGAAAATTTAATTCAAGATTACATTCAATTTAGTAAATGAAACACACACAAGTAATATATAAAAAGAAATAAGTCAATTCCTACGTAGGTCAGCAAAGAAAGTTTTGTTTTAGTTACTTTTTATTATATGAATAGTTACAATTAATATAAATATGTATACACATATTACAGAATCACACTATTAAATGGCAAAATACAAAGCGATTTTCCATTTTCCTTTGGGCTATTTTTTTTGTTTGTTACTATCTATTCATTAATTAAATTTAATTATTCTAACAAAATAGTATAATAAAAAGAAATCACATGCTCTGAAATTAGGCCATCCCGGGTGCATTTCGAATTCACAACGTTTCAGTTAGAAGTCCAACGTGCTATCCATTACGCTACAGGGACGCATCGAACGATTTACCTTTCTATATATGCTGCTGGACTATTATTTTTGTTTGTTACTATTTATTCATTTTTTAGTTTAATTAATGGGTGAACATTTGAAAAAACTGTATTAATATCAAGTGTCACCCACTACAAGTCTAAAAAAAATGTATTGAATGGATGAATAGAAAGTATTTTAATAACGATTAAAAATTTGAACAATATATATATATACAGGGAGAAGGAACTAAAAGTAGGAATTGAAAAATTGGAAAACAGAATTAATTGATTAATTGACAGGAAGTTTTAAGTCTTATTTAATTATTGAAAGCTGTATACTGAAATAGACACGCCGTGCAGAGGGGCTGATGCACATTAAATTTGTAAGGCCTTTCTTGGTGTGGTAAAGTAGTTTGAAGAGCAGTGGTGTAACGTACACCCCCACAACCCCTGCATTGCGGGAGGTAGCATCTTGGGGAGCCCAAAGCCTGACTGACGTCAAATTGTAATCATTTATAAGATCCAGCTTGTGGCCCAAAAATTGTCTTTGCAGGGAGCCCTAAAATTTTCCGTTACACCATTGATGGAGAGGGTTGTGCCTGCTTATTTGTTGTCCTCATCACTTGACTGAGGCTCAAAATTACGAAGAGTGTCGTCAATAGCCCTTGAGTTGCTTTAAATTGCGATGTTAAAAATTTACTCATTTACTGTGTACTGAAAAATATACAGAAACAGTGGCGCACACAGGAATTTTTCAAAGGGTCGAAATTCCGCCACTCTCTCGTATCATACCTCTACACGCCGCCTAACATATTCTTTTGATTTTGTCGATTGTTGGGAACAAAAACCAGTAAAAATAAAGTATTGAGTGAGTGAGTTAGTTAATATTAACGTCGTAATGTCCAGCTACACAAGGGCTTTTGGCGGGGGACCTCGTAATCTTGAACCATGGTCTTGACGAGGATGACACATGACCTGGCACCCCCTCTCCTACCCCAGAACTCCAACGGTAGGACGTTTGAGCTCTCGACAGATTTAACTTGCATCGCTCCACTACAAGATGGGTTTTCAGTAGAGCGAACTCATGACACACTAGCCACGAGTCCATTACCTTAACCACTAGACTTCGCCAAGGGGTTTCCTATTCTACACTTTAACCTACAGGCTCCCTATAAATATTAAAAGGCTTCCTATTTTACACTAACCAAGGGGCTCCCTATTCTACACTTTGACATAGGAGCAATCTTTAACCAAGGGGCACCCTATTTTTAATCCAAAGGGTGCCCTATTCTACACTTTAACCAAGGGGCTCTCTATAAACTACCTACATTTAAGGGGCTCCTAACCAAGGGCTATAACGAAAGGGCCAGTGGCGGAACGGAGAACATTTGGGCCCCCCTGCGTCAGTCAGGCTTTGGGCCCCCTTAGAACCCTGACCCCCTGGTGTACGTTCCGCCACTGGAAAGGGCATCCTATTCTTTACTTTAAACCACCCTATTCTACAAGGGGTTCCCTACTCTATAACCGTGCTTCCTATTCAAACCAAGGGGCACGCTATTCAGGCTCTATATTAAACAAGGGGCACCCTATTGATTCTAAAAGGGACGCCTAACCGAGGGGCTCCCAATTCTTCACTTTACACCAAGGGTCACACTAATGCATAATGTCTCCTCTATAAGGGCCTCCCTATTAACTACGCTTTAAACAAGGGGCTCCCTATTCTAAGGGGCATCTATTTAACCAAGGGGCTCCTACACACCGAGGGGCACCCTATTCTACACTTTCAGGAGCACCTATAATCAAGGGGCTCCCTATTCTATAAGGGGAAGCGTTAATAAAACATTCAAAACTCAGTCGATCTAATGAACATTTTTATAACATTAATTTTAAAAGAATTTCAGTAACTTAAGTATTTCATCCAAAAAAAAGGAAGAATAAAATTGAATTAATAAAATATACCATTACGACTAAGCATCAGATAATATAGGTATTTAAAAAAATAAATTTTAAATGATGTAATTAGCTGTAATAAGTGGCATAATTAAATTAATAATTTAAGTAAAGCGAAGTAGACTAAAGTGAAAAAATCATTGTGTCACTTCTCTATTAATTTAGTGCTGCCATCTAATGTAAATATTGTAAACAAGTTTCTTTTTATTTTAGCAGCAGCTATACATAAAGAAATTATTTAAAAGAAAGACCTTGAAGTACCTTTTTACTTAAATTTAAAATCATTTACTCACAATGTTTTCACGAAAGTATGTATAAGAATTTTAAAAAAATGTATAGTAAATTTTGACGAAGCTGAACACCTTGATATATTTGTACTCCTTTAGATCAATTTACGATAAAATTATTTTTAAAATATTTATTGCAGGTTAAATTACTTAATATTTTCAAACAGACTTTTATTCCTCATACCGATCAATTTTATTAAAGTAAAGCCATGAAGTATAGCCAACTCAGTAACAACTGTTCTGTATGAATAAAATTAGCAAATCGTAATGAACTGCAAAAAAAAAAAAAAAAAAAAAAAAATTGCGTTGTACGCCTTGCGATAGAAGCGAAACTTCTTTGGCGACGTTGGAACACTGATTATTTGCCCTAATATTCCAAATTGACCGAGTACATGTCTCAATCGCCTAATTTGCATGAAAGGTATTCGTGGCGAAATGAGTCTTTCTGATATCAAATCCAAAATAGAAAGATGTCTTGGAATTTCTGGGAATACAAAACCATTATATTTTGATAAATTTCGTATACTTTTCCTATTTAAACTTTGTTGGCAATTGTAGCATGCTTTAATGTGTCTTCTAAAAAATAAAAATATTTTGTAAAATACTTTTGTGCTCAGCAACAGACGTTCTCAAATCATCTCTAAAACAGAATCTATCATAAAATGAACGAAAATCTTTGTGAGCATTTTTATGGGAATCATAGTCTTTGTAACGTAAGATAGAATTTATTATTGATTTACATGCATCAGTTCCAACACGCACTAGACTTGTTGAGGGCTCTGTAGTTAATGGCACAGGGTGGTTCACAAAGTCCGTATTAATCTGTGCTGTCATTAGAAGAGTCTCAATAGCATTCCCATCCCTTAAACTGATAATTAAGACAGTATTTTGCAGTGTTTTTTTTCCGTGTTCGATATTCTCTCATGTACTCTGATGGAGATTCCGCAGTGGCACTTAATGAATTTGCAATATTTTTCTGTGTTTTTTTTTGTCACTTTTTTGACTGGACTTGCTGCTAGTTTTTCTTTTTTCTTTCTTTCACAAAACACTTTTCCTCTTTGTGCATTTGATTTAGGCATTCTGACTAGAATTAAAATAATAACTCAACACAACTAAAATCCAATAAGCAAATTAACCGCCGAAAACATCGCCATGTAGCAAACAATCTAAGAAAATATTTAAAAAAGCACGCTTTTTCTGCGAGAGCTATTTTGTTTACACCTCAATGTCACTGCATCTCATATAATCGTTGATAGATGTTCCCGGGTCTGGGGAAAAAGGACCCCCAATAGGAAGATGGGCAAGTTGACCAATCGGAGAAACGAGCAATCATCCAACTTTTTCACAGATATGACGCAAGTCACGTGGTGTCCTGTCTTCCCCTTTTCGTCCCAACTCTCTACCCTGTCATCATGGTGATGATTCAGGGGGATGGGGAGCAGACTACTTCCATTCGCATTTTCACTGTTACGCAAAAGTGGGCAAATTTCTCATTCACTCTCGAGAGCAAAAAAGTTTCACTTCAATAAAAAAAAAAGCTTAAGAAGACGTTAAATTTTAAAAGTTATTTCTAATGAAAAATATCTTGAAATGTTTTTAATATGCATAATTAAAGGATTTGTAATTGTATTTAAGTTAGTTATTCGATGGATATACGTGGAAGATATTTTGTACGAAGACATATCCTTGTGTGTCTTAATTCCCCGCGACATTTATTTTGAAAATCTTACAAAAGTTCACTGCTTAAAAGTAATTAGTGCTGCCATCTATGGAGTTTACATCACACTACTAATTATAATAACGTTTTTGTGCTGCCAATTTATAGTGATAGTTTGATATTAATATTAAAATGAAAGTGCTTTATTTTTATTTAATTTTCACTTTATTTTTAAATAAATCTTAGGATTTTTAACATTTTCTAACTCATCTATTTTATTTTTTAAACATTTAGTTCCATTATTAGCTATTGCTATACAATAGGAAATATGTGAAAAATTAAAAAGTTATTTCATGCAATGACATTCAAAACATTTAAGATAAAACTATATCTCGATATAATAAGCGTGTCGTTTAACAGTGAGACGTAAATAAAAATCAAACAGCCATTTCGTAACTGTAATGTTTACAATTATTGCCAATCTGGCAAATTAAAAATGCAATAGAAAAAAGAACACTTAGTGGTATCGCAGCCATATTTTTTCGTTTAACCAATACTGTTTCACCAATTAATTACAAAACAATATTTGCAGAAATTAAAAATATTCGAATAATAATTAGTTATTTAATATTTATATTTTAAACCTATACGTGTTTCATCACTGTGAACATTAGTTCGAAGGTGAAGTTGGCATCTAAAATACAATTCTAATTTTTACACGAGAGGAATTTCAGCTTCGATCGATTCGAAACCACAACCCTCCAACGATTACGGCTGTAGTAATGGAGGGATCCAGTGGCTAACGTACACCCCTGGAACCTCATAACGTTGGGGGGGTTCTACAGGGCTAAATGCCTGAATGTCTGAGTACGCATTCAACCAATTGGGCCCCAAACCTGACTTTGCAAGGGGAGGGGCTAATATTATACGTTACGGCATTTGAGGGATCATGGTATTGATTTTCTGGTCAAGATTCTTCAAACGAATCATCATGTATAGTAATTAATATACTTTAAATTTATATTAGGAATCAGAGCCCTCACGCTGGTGTAACTTTGAAGAATCACCTCAAGGGTCGAAATCATAACCTGATCATCATTCGAAATGAAGTGACGGTTTGGAAACTGTTGAAGCCCAGTGGCTAAGTGGTAGAATATCTCGCTTCCACGCCACAGGTCCGGGGTTCAAATTTCGATCTGGGCAAGGTTGACTCAGACTTCATCCCTTCAGTGGGTCTATAAATGAGTACCAAGCTTGCTTGGAAACTGACTCTTACATTTTCACGTCAGATTGACCACCTGACTAAAAAATCTGCACATGCATCCCAGCGCCTAAGATCACGTAATCTGAGATAGGCGCAGTAGGCCTTGGTCCTCATGGGCCGTTACGCCACTGAGTTCAGTTCAATTGGTTATTTTTAGTAGACCCTTGATTAGGGCAGAAATAGATATCAATAAACGTTCAATAAATAACCATAAAAAGACAAAGGTGAAGCTTATGTGATTGCGATCCAGTTTGGTTCAATTTAGTTTATTAAAATTTCCCAGTTTCTTCTCCCCCTCCCCCGCTCAATTTTAAGATTTGCTTAACACATCCAATACGCTCCGTAATTGTGAACTATAATCTAACGACGCGGTCGGCATCTAAAATAGCAACTCACTCTCTGCGCGGGAGGACAATGAGCCGAAACAAATGGATTTGTGTCGATTTCTGCGGCATAATAGTCTTGGTTTCAAATTTCATGTCCTTTGAACCCTCTATTCACTGATTTCATGATTTTGATTTTATCTATGTTAAATTTAAGGTTAATTTACAGAAATAGATTTATTAAATGTCATTGCGTGACTACAAAATATATTGTATTTTAAATTTATCTATTATTTAGTGATTTGCCAATCAGAATTTCATTCTGAATTTTTAATTGACATATTATAGGGTTTAGAGATTAAGAAAATCGTATTGGCATCTACCCTATTATTTTACGGGGGAGAACTTCAAAGGGGTTGAGTATTGATCTATGTTGTCTCCCCACCTTTTTTTAACATCTTTTTATAAGCGTCACTTGTTTGCACCCTTGTCATCTTTGAACTTACTTTTTACCCACTTTAAAATTCAGATTAATTCAAAATTTTGCTCACTTGTCCGGGACCAATGACAATACAATAATTTAATAATTTCGTTCCGTTGTCCTGATCAGGATCATCAGGATTAACGAGTTCCCATTTTCAGATCCCATCCAGCATCTGGCAAGTAATTTCAGATCCCGTTTCCAGATTTGGCGACAAATTCCAGGTTTGGTGACTGAAAGATTAAGACAAATGCGTGTGTTTTTTAGTTTTTTTTAAAAAAATATATTAAAATTTTTTTTTATCTCTTTCTGTTTAATGGTCACGAATGCGTGTCCAGCTTGTCATGAGTTAGAGTCCCAGTGCCGTTAATTACTCACCATTTGTGGGGGTGAATGTACGTTAAATCTGTCGTGTTTCGAAATTCTTTAGTTGGCTTGGTGTGGTAGTTAGAAGAATGGGGTTCCAGCCAAGGTATCGTCTTCGTCACTTAACGGTGGCTTAAAATTACGAGGTCCCTCGCTAATAGCCTTCACATTGCCTTATAGTGCGATGTTAATATAACTTTATCATATATTTTGCAGTTTTTCGTTTTACTGATTCTCAGAATTTTAAGTATTATGCGAAGGTATTATTTATGACACTTGGATCCTTCCTTAGTGCGTAAAATCATATAGCCATTTAGCCATTTGTAGTGATATAATCTTGAAATGAGTGAATGAAGTGGTGTATGTAGCGATATCTACATAAGCGAGTAACAGCCTCCTGACAGAGGTGATCACTTTTGTCTAGTGGTTATGTTACTAGGCTGCGGGACACAGCGTCGCGAGTTCTGTCCCTCCACAAATGTTATATTAATGCTACGTTTTAAAAACAACACGAGGAGCTATTGGCAACGGACCACGTAATTTTTGACCATGTTTAAGTGAGAAGATGACACCTGATATGGGGACTTGCTTTACAGACTTCTACTTCATGCTATCGTGAAATTGAGTTTAAACGGATTTATAGCATCAACTCGCTCTTGTACACGGTGTATCGTCAATGGTACAAAGGCTCGAACTTAATACACACCTACTATGGGTCCTTGACCACTGGATACCAGTGGCGCAACGTACACCCCCGTAATCCTCATATCGTGGGGAACCTGATTCTAAGGGCGCAAAGCCCTGATGATATAGTTTTATGGTTCTTTCTAAGAAGATCGGTTTTGGGTTACGACACACTGGCGTTTCGTACAATCCCGCATTGCGGGAGGACAGGATTCGAGGGGCCCTAATACTCTTAGTTACGCCTCTTTAGAATAGCCTTGCCAAGACATATTGTTAGAGGTTCGAAATTAAGAATATTTATTTGGCACACTGGCCCATTATTTTTTACATCGAGTTTTAGTGGGGTTGAGGATTAATCTCGATAAGTTGTCTCTTATCTTTTAATTTCTTTTCTCTCATTTCACCTGGTCGTGGTAGAACGGTGGTCAAGGTAACGGACTCGAGGCTGGCGTGTCATGAGTTCGAACCAGCACAGAAAACCCACCATTCAGGGGTCGATGCACGTTCAATCTGTTAAAACTCAAACTTCCTCCCGTTGGTGTGGTAGTTAGGACATAGTGGTGCCAGGTCAGGTGTAGTCCTCGCCACTTGACCTTGGTTCAAAATTACGAGTTCCATCACTAAAAGCCTTAGAGTACCTGAATATGGTGTGACGTTAAAATATTTACTCACTCACTCTCCATTTCACACTACTATTGTCATCTCTAAACAATATACAACAAACAGATTAAATCTCAAAAGCCCTTGTGCGTTTAATGCGAGCAAAAAATACTGTACTAAAATTTGAATCCAAATTTTTTGTCACAGTTGCTTTTGAAATCTGTGTCGAAAATATTTTATTATCTATTGACATTATCTTAATCTTGTTTAGTAGACGAGGTACCCTAATGGTTATGGTCACGCACTTGTAGATGGAGTGTCACGATTCAAGTTCTTGAAGTGGCGCTTATCCGGAGAACAGAACCCGTGACCTATTGATCCAAAGCCCAGTAATATGACCACTTGACAAAAGTGATCCCCCCCTGTTCGGAGCCTGCTACTGGCTGATGTAGATGATACCGCTACAGTACTCCCCCACCATTGAGTCGGTGGATAAGCGAACGAACGAGATATTAGTTATAGCGAGTGGGAGCGTAGCGTGTGAGCTGTTGCGTCAAGTGATTCTGACGACTTTGGTTACTGCATCAAGAGAATCAGACGACTTTTAATTGCTCTTTTTGCGCGTAGATAGCGCCACAACGGATCAGAAGGTTTTATGTTTTCTTTTCAGCCAAGGTCACCAATGTGGCTAAGAGTATCCGGCGGATAGAACCCGCAACCTACGGATATGAAACTACGTAACATACCGCTAAACAAAAATTATCACCCCTGTCCGAAGGCTGCTACTGGTTTATGTAGATGATACATCTACATTCTAATGCCATTGGAGAGGAACTGTGTAGAGAGGACCGATGTTAAATCCGTTGGGGTTCAAGGTCCTTCCTTTGGTGTTGTGTGTTAGTTGAGATAGGGAGGTGCCAGCTCAGATGTCGTTCTCGTCACTTGACTGAGGTTGAGTATTATGAGGTCCATTGAATAGGCCTCGTGTTGCTTTAGTATGCGACGTAAATAAAACTATCTCTTTCTTGAAAGCTTATTTAGTGTCTCAACTATAAATAATACAGTTTTTATTTTATTGACATGTAAAATTTTAGGTATAATGTAAAAGGTTATATTATTCATGATCTTTGGATCTTTCCGGCTACTGTATCCCCTAGTGGTTAAGGTCACGAATGTGTTACATCGTGTCATGGACTCGAGCTTAGTGACACTAAAGACATCCCTTGCAGAGGCGCTTATGCATATTAATTCTGTCGTGTCCCAAGTCCTCTCGTTGGCATGGTGTGGCAAGTGTAGGGGGAGGGCCAGTTCAGGTGTCATCCGCTTCACGCCCGACCATGGCTCAAAAATTGCTAGTTCTGGCACCAATAAATGCTTAAGTGTTTCACGTTAATAAACACTTGCTCACTTCTTTTAGGGTCTTTCTTTAGT